>JAPQRQ010000019.1:22253867-22271746 GCA_037367365.1 Apogon talboti | reverse complement strand
ACATTATATTTTATATTTTATTCTTTATCTTTCTTACACTACAAACCGAGACCTGGGTAACTATATTTTGTTCTATCATGTGCCATTGATCAAATGACAATAAAACTGAGTCTGATATAAACACATTTGCATTAAGGTCAACTCTATTTTCTCTTTTTTGATATAGTTACTGAAGACTCAAGTAAAAGAATAAATGATATTTGTCACAACCCAAACAGTCCACTCTTTTTACATCTTGTCTCTGTCCTGATCTGAGCTCAGCGCTGCTATCCCTGCAGGTTATCAAATATACATGGTACTGAGGGCAGTGACATAATTTAGAAGGACATTTATAAACAATTAAAACCTTAAAATAAAGTTTGCAAAGCTGTAAATCGAAGCACCTTATCCTGCCACGTGCCCTTGCTCAGTCAACCTTCACAGGAGCAGAGACTGGAAAATGGGGTGTGAGGTGGATTGGCAGCGACCCAGGCTCCTTATAACACTGGGTGTATTTCACCAGCTCCACAGAGGTTAGCTCAACTGATAATCTGTAAAAGTCTGGATTGCTTTTAACCCCCATTTAAAACCATATGACATGAAAAAGCATTGTGGACATTAATTTTATAATTTGCACTGTCAGGACTAAGTGGGTCATAAAACGCTGTGAAAGATACTGAATTTATGGAGATTTTTGCTCGTTTGTCTGTGTCCTTTTTACAGCAAAGTACTTATACCCATTAAACCCATCATTGCTGGAAAATTTAAAAGGTGTCTGGAGTTTAGGCTGAATAGGTTTTCTGCAACGGGAATACTGACATTTATCTATATAAACATATAGGGTATTAAAGCATTGTGTTAAAGTATTAAGGCCATATAAAAATGACTAAACCATCAGGGACAGATCAAACTATAAATAGATATTTTTTCCTGGTTAATCGGTGCCGATAGGATGTTTTACAAACTATCAGTTTCTTCAAAAGGTGGAGGTGAAAGTACCTGATGGACCGTATGAGGCCTCTAAAATTGGAAATACTGAAAAAAACAACAAGTCAATAAATAATAAATGGTTCCATAAGGTGTATCTTATCAACATTTATTGATTTATTACTTTAGAAGAAGAAGAATAACCTTTATTTGTCAGTATATTTTACATGTGGACATTGGCCCTGTGCTTTTGCAGGAACACACCACACACTCCAGACTAGGGGCAGTAGGCTGTCATGTCAGTCACCCACAGAGCAAAGACGGGAGGTAGAGTGCCTTGCTCAAGGGCACATCAGCCATCAATTTCTCTGCCAGTCTGGGGAACGGAATCAGCAACCCTTATGTTCAGTGACTCAGATTTATTGCTTGATTAGGAATGCATTACTTTGAGTTTGCTGTTCAATTCAGCAGTTAAACCATTTCTAATTCAAAGATTTCAGACATACATTAAGTTTTTTTGGAGTTGTTCTTTTTTATTTATCCTGTATTTGTTCAGGAAAGTCTTTTTAAAATGGTAACTCCACATATAGAGCACACTGAATACATAAAAGCAACATAAAAACATAGTAAAAATAAGAATAAAAGAAGTAAGAAAGAGGGAAATACAGCATAATGGTGATAACCATAATCCACACGCGTCTACAGAGGTTATGTTTCTTTCATAATAATATGTAAAGGTATTTAAAGAAGGAAGTACTTCAAGTGAAATTATGTTTTTCATTTCATTCCATGCTTGTGGTGCATAAATATGAGAGGTTTATATTGATGATATCGCCCAAAGTAATGACTATGGTTATTAATCAGCTTTTAAAAATTGACCTCTAGATGAGACTTAATGTCAGTACTTTTTCTGAAACCAAAGGACAGTGCCTTACCTGGAAAACAACCACTTTGCCATCATCCGCCTGCAGGTAGAAGGTCCAGGTGGAGGAGATGAAGCTCTGGGCAGAGCTGACAATGTCGTTGCACCAGCTGGATACTGCCTCCATCACAGAGGGGGGTTTAGGGCGAAGAGTCATGGCCTTGAGCTGCAGAGGGAAGAGCAGGACGCTCAATCATGACGGAAAATATTGTGTGTGAGCGCAGACGTGTGTGTGTATGTTTGTGTGTGGTTCTCAGTATTGATAGCAGTATACGGTCACTTTAGCTGTTACACCTCCAGTTCTTTGTGTGACAGGCCATTGACTGCAGAGTGCCCTTTCTCACCTTCCTCCTCTTGATCTCAGGTTCAGAGGGTTGGCTGGCGCAGCCGGTGCTGCAGGCCTCCTGCTCCAACAGCTTAATATATGCCTCCTGGCAAGCTGGAGAGAAACAAACACATAGAGAGGGGGACAGTTATGAAGCATTAAAGAAGAAGCATGATGGAAAGTAAGTGGAGGAGAGGGGGCTGACAGGGCAGATGGAGGAGGAAAGGATTGAGCATTAGTGAAGGCGGGAACACAGCACTAGTCAGACTGTTTATGTGAAGACGGATAAAGGTGCACAGGAGACTCTACTGGACCCTGCACAGGTGATTCACTCCATGTTACTGTTACTGATAAAATCATTAGAATTATTTGTATATTTTCATTTTCATTTGTTTTCTTTCTCTTTTCCCCCCTCCCTCCCTCATTTGGATGTATGGAGGTGTATGTGGACGCTGCAGGGATGCACAGATCCATAGACTCCCCTTGAGCTAATTTCCACTTGTGTTGTACCTAGTGGGTGTGGAAACAAGTAACTATTTGATTTTATGTTTGCACCTGAGGATAAATGATAATTAAAAGGAAGTTGAAAACAGGGAGCAATGGGGCATCTGCTGTGTGGAGAGCAAATCACACCACAGATCTCCCATTCAACGGTCCAGACAAGGACAACTGCCTCAAACTGCCAGTCGTCTTTTACTGACATTAGAGAGGAGAAAAGAAACAGAGCTGATTTTGGTCAAATGTTGAAAATCCCAGTGAATGTTGGGTAAATATGTTTTATCTCCCTTTTACACTAAATACAAGTGAAAATATTGACTTATGAAACATAGTGCAACCATTTGGGCTCAGACGATCAGAGTAGCATATACTGATTAAACACTAACATTTGACTGTGTGTTGCTCTCAGCAAATCAAAACTTAGGATCATGGCAACTTCGGTTTGAACTTGAAGTTTTTTTTGTTTTGTTTTTTCAAAGGAATAGTACACATTAATCCACAAGGTTATAGACCAGGCTAATTTCCATCTTTAGTCCCCCACATAAAACAACATAGTTCACATAAAACAGTACAATCCAGTGTACTTCATTCAACAAATAAAACACATTATACATTTATGCTACATTATAAACAACATACAACTGTACATACACACACAATTTCAGAGTACCAGATGACTTTATATGAAATTGTGGAGACAGGTTTGATTGTCCAATAACTATGATTTTGGATGTTTAGTGGATGAGCTGAGGGTGGGCAGGCCACAGTTAACAGTTGGTGATGTGTTCCAAGTTTGACAGGCGCGGTAATGAAAACACAGCCTGTCCAAAGGCGCTTCTTCTAGACAGAATTATACAGTCACCTCGGGAACTAGCCCTGGTTGATCTGTTTTGGCTTATTTGTACAAATTCCTGTAATGGGGCAGGGGCTAACCCACAAAGGATTTTAAAGACCAGGATACAGTCTGCATATTTTATCACATTTTCCCCAGCTCAATAAGTTACTGCAGTGTTGATAAGTCTTTGTTTTTTTTGTCTAAAATTTTCAGAGCTTGTTTGTATGCTGTTTCTACAGGATTTAAAGTGGTTTTATACATGCCAAGGCCCAGATGTCCCTGTATCATGACTAAGGCTTCAGGAGCTTGAACTTTGACCTTAAAACTACAACAAACCCACCCCCTCCTCCCACCAAACATATTCAGAGTCCAACAAACAAACCTCAGACTGACTCACCTCCCTGACACTCCTCCCTGCTGGTATTGAAGCCTGCATTGCCATTGACGAACTGGCAGATGGAGTAGAGACGACAGCCACGGTGACAGGCGTTCATTATGGAGTCCTAACAGCCAGCCAGGCCAGAGGGATGGGAAGAAACAGAGAGGAGGGGGTGGGATACAAAATTAGAGATGTCTCCTGTGCTTTTGGATAAACTCAAGATAACCTTGTTAGAAAATATGATGGGGATGTGTTATGGCGTGCCTTAATGACACGGTGCCGCTTTTGTATTATAGCCTGTCACAAACAGTTGATAAGAAGCTTTGAGTTATTGCAAACGAAAACCAGTGATAATGACTGGAGTGCAGAGAATGTGGTGGTGGTGGTGGTGAGAAAAGAAGGTGTACATTACTGGAGTTCTTAATCACAATGCCTCTATTATCACTGCTAAGTAAAGAAACTGCGCCCTCTAGTGACCGGTCAGGGAGCAGGACAGACAAAGAGAATCCCGGACCGCGACCATGAAGGGTTTATTACAGCATAGTGTCTGTCATCATCTCCACCGCTGTTTCCTTGTTTATTCACAGAGAAGCACAGAGAGATGCTTATCCCCAAACCCTGAAATTGCGCACTAGGTTGCAGGCAGTTTTAACCCCAGCATTCCTCAACTCGACATATGCAAGAGCCTCTCGTTTTCAGTTATAATCAGAACTCCCGTGTTAACAAGCAGGTGACAGTGGGCCGCTTTGCAGCTCCGCTTTGCCCCGCAAGATGTCTGAACCACACCTGAAGCCATGCAAAGAGGAAGAGGAGGAAGGAGGAGGAAGAGGAGGAGGAGGAGGTGATGGAGATGGAGGTGATGGGAGGAAAAACATCAGAAGCTGCAAATGAAGCCTGTAAACCACAAAAACTCCACCGTCCTGCTCCGGCCCTGTCTGGCCTTGTCTGTGTAAAAAAAAAAAAAAAAAAAAGTCAATAAAGCACAATTGTTTCATGTTTCACAATAGTGTCACTGATGCCGTCTGCGCCTGCCCGCACTGGCGGATATTAATACCGGATTAATGCATCAGCGTTTATTCCAACGCATGCATTCAATACGGTGTGCACTTCTCGGACCTTTCTCTTGGATCTTTAAGGTGCAGAGGAAGAAAAGGCTCTGCATCCATTTTCGGCCTAAGTGTGCGCCGTCACATCCAAAAGACGCAGAGAAAAACCGGAGCCAACGTGGTGCCTGTCATTACATCCAGGCATGGACGCATTTTAGAGTCTAATTCAGTCTAAAACACTTCAGTATTGATCTCAGGGGGTGATTATTGTGTTTTAGTTTTGGTTCGGCTGCAGGAGCTGAAATGTCGGACAGCGGGGATGCAGATGTCATAACCGCACATAATAATAACAATAATGATGGTGATGATAATAATAATGCGCCTTCTGCGGTGGCAGCAGCGCTACTGCATAAACAGGAATAACTTACTTTAGCAGGGCTTTTGTTTTTGATGGTGAGCTGGCATTGCTTTTTGCAGTAATTGATGTCGCCCAGTTGGTTGTCAAAGAGATCCGAGGACGCAGCCGCAAGTCCGGCGAGAAGCACGGAGAGCAACGCCGAGAAGCCGCGCATCCTGCCGCCGAGCCGGAGCATCTGAACGCGGGAGCGACACGGAGGAGGAGGAAGAGGAGGAGGAGGAGGAGGAAGATCGAGCCCCCTTTGTGCTGGTACTGGTACTGGTACTGGTGGTGGTGGTGCGGATGCTGCTGCTGCCTCAGCTCGGCTCCTGTCTGCTCCACCGCGGGGCTGCTCCTGCTCGTAGCGTCACGCGCATCATCATCACCATCATCATCATCACGCACACGCTGCCCCCCTTTCCAAATCCACAACCCGCAGACGAGCCCTCTGCAGTGCATAATATCCCGGTGATGACATTCATAAATTTGTGGAGCAATGGTTTATGGGGGCCCAGGCTGCGGGTGGCAGATGTCCGCCTCTAAACGGGCAGATGGGACGTTTACAAATGTATTGACAACTCATACATAATCAATGTCACAATTATCACTTGAATGTAAAGGCGCTGATGAAACACATGGGACTCTCATCTGTACCAATGAGTCATATTTCACATTAAGGGAAGAGAAATTGTCGACTAAAAACAAGTGGAAAAGTTGCACTTGATTTTCACAAGTAGGGGAGACCGGGTTGAGTTGGACCATCATCAAGCCCACTCAGGTCCCACAAGTCAGTCACAGGAAAATCAGACAACTTCTGCTTTTTATTCTATCCTAGTTTGCAGTAGTCACAATAATCACATTCTGCTATTTTACAAATAAAATAACTCCCCCTAGCATGTTATAATTTACCCCAATGTCGGGATATGTTGTAACTAAGGAGCATCATGTGGCCTGTTTTCTCACAATGTCTATTTTTAATGTTCTTGCAGAATTAATATTATTTGTAAGAGGAAAAAACGTGTACAGGACAATTCCACAAGTTTTGTTTTTGCCAAATTTGCTCCCTAAGTTTTTTTTATTATTATTATTTATTTTTAAATTCCCCTGTGTTTCAGAGCTACACTGAAGAGGAAGTAAAAGCATTGTATAGGTTTCAAAGAAATTTTATGAGAAATAAATGTTAGAATCCATTTGTGTCATTCCCAAGACTTTTGTCGACAAGAGAAGAGTTATATGGTCGCTTACAACTTTCCTGATCCTATATAGTAAATATTAAAGCAATACTTTGGGAGTACTTTTCCAGAACAAGTGGGAATATTTCAATTGCACAATAGCAGGATTGTCATTTTACTTTTTCAGGACCACAATATGGCTACTCTTAAAACTCATAAAGACCCAAACAACCACTACCAACCAGAAGCATCTACTGATCTAAAATGTTTAATGACTGTTTAACCATTAATCCCATCAATACATGTAAATAATTGGTGTAAAATGCAGTTTGTTGTCTTTTCATGGTCATCAGATGTGACCCATTTGGACGTTCAGAGGCTCTGTAGTGAACATGGAAACGTCATCATCTGCAACATTGATTCACCAGTAAAACACATAGTTGCTTATTTTTATATTTAGTTAATGATATATTTTGCTTTAAAAATGCTCAGCTTTAATGAGCATCTACATAATCAGTGAGCCAAATATATAATTATCTGATTACACTGAAAATTGCAAAAAAGTACAGAGGATAGTATTGTAACAAACCGTGATAACTCACTTAGGAAATATTAGATTTAGAGAAAAAAATCATTTGGATTTCTGGGTCTTTAAGGGTTAATGTGGTAGTGAATTGACGGTTACAATCAACTACACTCCTGCAATAAAGTGTTGAATCATCAAGTCTTAGTTAAGGAATGGTATCAGCTTATTATTAATTATTATTTTGAAAGTCATATGAAAGAACAATGACCTCAAAGCTGCAGCTACACCTAAAAAATTTGACATAATCACACATTTACTTCATACACTGTTGTCTATTCTATGGAGTTAGTCATTATAACACCATGACATGCTTCCTCATATGCACATGTTCCACCAAAAGTAGCTCTCTCCTGACGCTATTTTGCAAATGCACCATTGTAGCATCCTAGCTAGACAATCCAAATAACTTTTACCACTAATCCAAAATAACCACAGGATATAGGTGTGGAGGTAGGTCTGGATGTGCACGACTATGTAATACATCTCTGAAAAGTGTTACAACCATCCTTTACATCCACTTAAATCGCACAGTAACACAGTATTGACATTGTTTTTATTACCCCTGCATGTTCATTTGACATGTAGGCTGTATAGTAGGGCTGAACATACAATACAACATGTTATTATTAAAAATAAATAAGTCAATAATAAAGTATTGGATCAGTATAGAGATGTCACAGGATATGGATCACACCCAGCAAAAATCATATTGTTATCATATTTGTATTTTCTTAAGTGGAAATTAAATGCAAAAATGACTGTTTCCATTAAGATTATGACTCATTTTGCACTCTGTATTTTGTACAGTATTCTATCCTAGTTTCAGGAGTTATGCTTCTTTTTGAGGTATGGCCTCTTTTTGCTTCTTTGATCGATCATGTGACAACTTACACCAACATGTTATAATTTACTCCAGTAGAAACAAAAAAGCACCATGTAGCCTGGTATCTCACAATATTTATTTGTAATATTCTTGTAGCTATAGTATAATTTGCAGGAGACAAACATTGTGTACTTTCACTCCCTCCGGGAAATATACAGGACCACTGGTGGATTTATTTCACTTCTTCAAATCATCACCATAAAATCCACCATCAAACTGATCATAAAAACAGTAAACAAACAGACACTTAACATAACTCATTGGTGGCAATAAATACATCCAACATAACATAAATGCAAACATAAATACACATCTCCGTAGATGCACTGCCAAGAGGGAGCTCATTTCCATCTGTACAAGGTCCAAAGGTCAAAAAACAGACAAATATTATAAACCAAATTATCAATAAACTTATTATAGGCCCTGGAATACCTCTCAAAAAGTCTCAACAAATACAGAGAGAAAATACACTGTAAATGTTACTGTTACCTTGTGCACCACAGTGCAGAAAATGAATTCCTGCTGTAATCCAATACACAACTACAAATCATATAAACAGGATCCATCCATCCATCCATCCATCCATCCTTGCTGTGAGGCGACAGTGCTAATGACTGCACCACCATATTGCCTTATAAACAGTCGTAACATAAATTAAAGGAACTTTATGTAAAAGTTTAAGAGATTGAACTCCAAATTATTACCAAATGGTCTCCCCTACTTTTGCATGGTTACAGTGCACATATTATTACCTCATATTGTACCTAAGTACAATATACTTTGGTTATGTCTATTTTAAGCTTTTTTTCTGCTTTTTCTAACATGGCCTTGGTGGAGGTGGAGTCATATAGAATGTTTACCTAAAACTACCTAATCAACCTAAACAATAATTACATGGTGATTCATATAGGCTATAAGACCTACTTTATATATTTAACTTGACATTCAGTGTGTACTTATATGAGTACATACAGCATATATGGTCCTTTTCTTCTTTTTTTAATTTCCAATTATAGTGAGATGATTAAAGGAAAATGGGTAAAAGAGAAAGAGAGCAGATGGGAGAGGAGGAGGTCTCTGTTCCAGATGTCCTTACTCTTCTTGATCTTAATGAATATGGTCATTTCATTTATTTCAATGATACAGTCCTCTTCTCACTGCTTGTTAGCTCTGTCTTATACGACTTTATACATTCAGTCTAAGCATTTTTTATATGTGTATTTCTCTTTGTATTATCTCTTGCGAGTTTCTCATTTTACTTGTTAATTATTTTCTTCTCTTTTTCTTTTCTTTGTGGTTATATGTGGATTCCATGTCATTGTGTCATTTGTTTTGTTTTTCGCAATTGAAAAAAAAATTAAATCTACAGGCCCTATGGGGTGTATTTTATGAATTCTAATATTTGTATTTTAATCTTTTTTAATGCGATAGACCTAAACCATAGAGTTACACCTGACTTAGCAGCCTATCTTAAAACTGTACATATAATGAATAGAATAGAATACAATAGAATAGCAAAGTCTTTCCCAAATGGGGGTACATGTATCCCCAGGGGTACTTGGAAGAAGCCCAGGGGGTACTAACATTAAATAAGTCATCATGTACTCAAATAACTAAATTGACACTCCTAGATTTATTGTCAACCATCTTGTTTAATCTGTGGTAACATTCTCAGAACATTTCTATTTTATAATAGTCAACATGAGTTTATCTGAGTAATTAATTAAATCATTATTTTTGGTTGATGAAAAGTTCATTTATTAATTCATGACCAATTAAATGATTTTTCTTATTAATGAGGGAGGGCACTTTTCAGTTCATATTTTGCACACAAAATTTACATATAAAAATGTGTTATTTTTTAACATATTACAGTTAAATAGCACAGGAGAAAATTTTGCCTAATTTTTTTCAGTCAATAATGCTGAAGCGAGAGTCGGGGGTACTTGGCTAAAAATATATATATTTCAGGGGGCACTCCACTGTAAAAAGTTTGAGAACCACTAGAATAGCACATTGTTATAATACACTAAAAAACAATTTAGCAGCGTCTTCCTCGGCAGGCATAATAATAATAATAATAATAATAATAATAATAATTAGAAGAAAAACAACAATATTGGGTGAAATCCAATAAAATGCAATTAAATAGTCCATTAAATAATGATAATTCTAATAATAATAATTCTAAAAGGTTATATTACATTTGTATGATAAATAATAGTAATAGATCCGCTGTTGTTGTTGTTGTTGATCCAGTCTCTTCTTGCTGAAGCCCAGTCTCCATGTCAGACGCCTCCTTTTGTGCCTGTAGGAGTCACCGCCGGGTTTACATGTGGAACATGTTGTGTCACGCTGGTGTTTCGTCCATTTGTCGCCCGTGTTGTGTGTTCTTGTGCTCTGTGGGTGTGTGTTTGTGTGTCTGGGAGGGGACACAACTATTGACTAGTGACTGTGAGAAAACTAAGGGAGGAGCGAACAGAATGAACCTGAGTGTCGTCTGTGCAGCAGAGACACTGTGGAGGGAAAAGGAAGCCAATCTCGTGTTTCCTCCAACAGTCCGCTGCTCCTAACACTCTTTTTTTTTCTTTCCTGTAACTATTGGATCCAACGTGATTTGGAAACAGGAAGCTCCGCTGAGCCTCCTCTCTTTGCCTCCCTCTGTCCATTTCGCATTACTTTGCACCAGTTCTCCAAAGTACCAGAGGGGGAACTGAGCAGAAGGCAGCCACAGGAACCATGGTCTCCCTCATGTTCCTCCTCCTCCTCCTCCTCCTCCTCCTGGCTCCACATGGGTTACTCTCCTCGACACGTAAGTACCAAACTTTGACAAGCACAGCAACTTTGTGTATGCGTGTGTGTGTGTGTGTGTGCAGGAGACACACTGCAGTGGATACATGTCAACAGTATGAGTGTCATCCTCTGTGTTCACTGGGTTAAATGTGTTTTTTTTATTTATGTGTGTTTTTTTAACATTCACAGCTGCTCATATTCTTGTTATCACCACACCTATTTTAATCATTTTCAATGTAGTTCAACTCCTCAAGTCATAAAGGTAACCACAGACATTTACTTGGCTTCTTTAGAAAAAAAGAAAAAAAATATCCACCCCACCTATAATAATGATAATAGGTGTGTAGGTGTGTGCTCTGAAATAGGTTCAGAACTGTATCTGGGCTTCAGTCAAAACAAGTTTTGTGAAGGATGCTAGTTGAGTTTAGTTACAGTAAAATAAAAATCCTCTAAAGAAAATACTAGAGTTCTGTGTCAGTTTTGTCTAATCCAATTAACCCATAAAGACCCAGTGCTCGTTTTGTTGCAGTCCCCAAATGAATTTTTCTCTCTATTTAACCTTCCTTTAGTGATTTATCACCATTCATTATAATATTATACTCTGAATTTTGCATTTTTCACTGAAAATCATGTATTTTCCTTCATTTAATTTAGATGTTTATGAAAACTCAGTAAATTCAAAGGTAATTATATCAAAAGAGAGAAAACTGAAGAAAATGTGACTTTTTCAGCAAATCTATCATTAACTGAACATAAAAGAAGTGTGTCCATCCACTGTCATTGATCCAACTCCATGGGTTTTACTGGTGAATCAATGTTGTAGAAGATGATGGTGTTTCCATGTTCACTACTGAGCCTCTGAATGTCCTAATGGGTCATATCTGATGATGATTTAATGCTGAGACACTATATTTTACACCAATTATTTACATGTATTGATAGAATTAGTGGATCAACAGTGTCAGTTCAGTGTAAATCAGACATTTACATATATTTAATTCACTGATTATGTAGATGCTCATTAAAGCTGCGAATTTTCAAAGCAAAATATACCATTAACTAAACATAGAAGTAAGCATCTACAACTACTATCATTTGTCAAACTATATGTGTTTTACTGGTGAATCAGTGTTGCTGATGATGACGTTTCCATGGTCACTATGGAGCCTCTGAATGTCCAAATGGGACATATCTGATGACCATGAAAAGATGACAAACTACATTTTACCTCAATTATTTACACATATTGATAGGATTAGTGGATCAACAGGCACTAAACAGTTTAGATCAGTAGATGCTTTTGGTCACTGGTGGATGTTTGGGTCTTTATGGGTTAATAACAGTGGTCTATGAGCAAAATGCTACCAGAATAAATGCAGTGAAACTTTACTAAGTTTGAGTCACTAAGAAAAATTAAGTAAAAAAATGCAGGTTGGCTGTAGTTTTTAAGATACAGTCTTGGGTCAAAAATGGATTTTATTTAAAAGGAATATTTGTCTCAGAGCTACTAGATCACTTTAAAACACTGTCTGCACATTACAATACATTCACTTTTCAGGTTCTTTCTAGCTGAAGATTTATAAATCTATTGTATAAATGTATATAAACTAATATATATACTTTTTCATATAAATTGAAAACATTAGCTAACCACTTTTGTCATTTGTTTTCCAATTCTTCTTATTAAAGTGTGTTAGATTTATCCCATTCAATCTCTGATGCAGATAATTAGTAAAAAAAAAAAAATATATTAACCAGTGTAACCAAATATACAGTGTGGTTTGTTTCATCAAATTACCCACATCTTATTCAAAGATTACTGTTGTTTACAAAAATAGATTAGACTAGACTAGAGTTCGACTAATGAAACAGTGCCAAAAACAAAAATTCCTTAATTCTTGCATTTTTCCACTAAAGCGATTCCCCATTCAATGACACCACAGGTCTTATTAAGTGTGATTTTGTGCCTAGTGGTGAATTAGACGATGAACAAGGCCTATTAATCACTGTGGAGATGGAGCTGATGAGACAAATTGGACTAAACAGTGTTCATCAGCACTGTTGCATGAAGGAAACTGAAGAAAAAAAAAGAGAATATTCCAAATCAGTCGCACACCAGGATGTAAGACGGAGCGACCGATCTGCAAGTCTCTGTATTTGGGTGTGTGTACGTACATTTTTTACATTTTAGAGACACAACGTTCAGTCCTGCGTCTGTAGTTGTGTGCAGACATAGTGAGCGCTGTAGAGGTACATATGTTAGAAGACTTGTCCGCCGCCCACCTGGACCATGGTTCATAAAGCGCCACACATCAACCTGCGTATCTGTGTGAAGCAGCCCACTGGTAACATTTACACACACAGAAGAGGGTTTCTCATGGGCATCAATCATAAAGGAAAAGTTTCAGAACAAGTTTGGAAAGGGTCATTGTATGGAAAAGCATTCAAGGATTTTACTGACAGAGCAGACTGACCTTTCTGAGTGATCCTTCTGGGGCACCATAAATCCACTTCATTACGGGGTCATAAATATGCGCTGGGCCATGGTGCAGTGCTGCTGCACTCCTCCTCACACACAAACACTGAGATTTCTAATGGAGGGCAAGAAATTCAGCTTCAGATGGTTTCCTCTTTGTTTGTGGATGTTGTAGTTCCACTTCCAGTTCTTACAGAAGTGATATTAGCATTAAACTGAATTAAATCATTTTTAAATGAGACTGCAGAAACAAACAGCTGCCCATGATCTAATGCAGGGTGTTATGAGTCCAATGTATAGAAACGACAGATGATAATATGAGATGTGCTATAGTAGAAGATATGTTCCTGTTGGTGTTACAAAAAAAAATATAGGCTGATTCAAGACACATTCGATGGTTGTAATTGTTATATCCTCCAGACCTAGAATCTTCTATGTTCAGGTTTTTTTTTAAATAAAAGTCTTTACAGTTGGTATGTTTTCATATCTACAGTAAAGCGAGGAAATGTATTCTGTAATAGCAGGTGTTTTTCTTCCTACAAGACAACTTAAAAAATACACTATACAAAAGAATTATAAGAAATAATTGAAGTGACTACATCATTAGAAATGTATATTAAAATAATTAAAATAATATGCAGATTTATCAATTTCAATGAACTGTAGACTGAACTGAAGAATAGTTATATAGAGTTATACAAATAGAATTCGTTCATTCGTACATGTTGACTTTAACCTCTATAACTGGGTCAAATCCAAACCCTACTGGTGGTTTGTTCCAGTTGTTAAACGCTGCTTCTTCATGTTTAGTTTGGACACTGGGTTCGACTAACTGACCTTCATTCTAAAAACATCTGTGGATCCAAATGTGGTACAGACACCAAGACCCAGGCAGGATATCTGCGGCTCCTTAAAAACCCTCACATTTAATTGTCCTAAATTATCCTTAAAATTGATAATAAATCCTTAAATCTGGTGACGGAAGAACTTAAAAATTCCACAGACACAGTAAATGATATTTCTATATGTGCATTTAAGTATAAAAGACAGAACAGACCTATCAGCAGAAACATCAGTCATGGGGAAATGGAAATGTAATTTTAGCTGCACTGCAACATGGTTAGGACCGGTTCAAAGCAATAACGATGAGGCCTGTTGTATTTTTATTTTTATGAATCGAAGGTCTTAAACTTGGCCTTGAAAAACATCTTTAAAAGTCATAAATTTGGCTTCATCTGATCTGCAGATACCCTGATTATATGAAGGTGTAGAAAACAAACAGTATTGAAGGACAATGTTAGCATGAAAATAGAGCCACAGCTATTGATTATTTTTGTAATCAATTAGTTTGTTGATTATTTTCTTTGATTTGATTCGATTAAACGATTATTTGTATAGACCAAAAATAGTAAAATGTGAAAATGACAAACAACTTGTCCTTTATTCCTGAACCAGCTGAAACAACAACCACAAAAAGTATAAAAGTAAAAGCATATGTAAAAATATATCTATATAGAAATAACAACAATAACAACAGTATAAAAGTATATAAAAAATATCTATAGGAATACAGAAATAACAATAACATAAAAGTATATATAAAAATGTCTCTTTCTATATATAAACAACAACAAACTAGTCAAATGACATCTACAAACCATATGTGCCCTGCAGTCTTCAACAAAACTGTGTAAAATGAAATGACTAACAACTTAAGATGGAGCAACGTAACACAACTGTGTCAATCCTTGCGTCATGTGCATCACAGTAAGCGTACATGTGAAACACAGCAGCAGAACCATTTTTTACTGGCAGTAAAATTAAGGAAACGAAGCTTCGATTTATGAAAACTGTAATCGAATATTTAATGTAATTGATTTGAGTTGATTAATCAATTAATCATATCAGCTCTACATAAAAATATGACCAGACACACACTTAACCCTAAACTACAGCCTTTTCCAGTTATATGATCACACAGGCTAACATAGTGGTTGTGATTCAGTGCAACCATCAATCATGAAACATAGCGTTGCGATGATTGTTATATTAGTAAAAGAAAAGAGATTAAATCCACAGTTTTGATCTTTGTTTTCAGCTTAACCCTTAGATGCATAAGTGGGTCAAAAAAGACCTGGTGAGGATGTTTTCTAGAAATATTTTTGTAATGAAAAGGTGTTATTATTTCATTTTTCAGGTATTCCTCAAATAACATGTTGTTGACATCATGTAATTTTCATTTTTAATTTACCTTTCATAGATTTGATGAAATTATAGTTTTTGTATTACTACCCCAAGCTTCCATAGGTGGGTAAAAAAGGACGCACATTCATTTTCAATGGAATTTTATCTGAACCTTTGATTCATCTAAATGTCACTCACTCACTCACTCACTCACTCACTCACTCACTCACTCACTCACTCACTCACTCACTCACTCACTCACTCACTCTCACTCACTCACTCACTCACTCACTCACTCACTCTTCTATTGCTGTTATATACTATATATTATATGTATATACGTACAACATACTTGGTTTTCAAATTTTCAAAATATTTTTACAAAATTTTAAATGGTTAAAAATGTTAAAAAATTTCAAACATGAAATTATTCTTTTGTGGACCAAAATATAACATAAATGATTATTTTTAACATGACAAAATGACAAAAATGGCATAAAAACACATTGATGTTAACTAACATTTATGAAAAAGTGTAGGGGCCACACACTTGTGGATCTAAGGGTTAAATCTGCCTAAATAAATGTATTGGAGTTGCTTGAGGTATGTAATGACCCACTCTCTCTCTCTCTCTCTGTGTGTGTGTGTGTGTGTGTGTGTTTGTAAAACTCAGATATAGCAGTGATTTCCCCGCAGGATCCCGTCCTGCGCATCGGCTCCAGTCTGACCGCCTCTTGCGTTCTGAGTCCTGACTTCGACCTCCCTTCCAGCTCGCTGTACTGGACGCTGAACGGGGTGCGCCTGCCTGGCAGCTCCTACAGCGTGGTGAGCTCAGACGTCCTGAGCGTCACCCTTCATGGCCTCAGCGGCTCACGGCAGCAGTCTGGAGACAACCTGATGTGTCACGGAGCAGATGGACAGATCCTAGCCGGGTCCTGTATCTATGTGGGCAGTAAGTACAGGCTGGATGAGAAGGAAAGAGGTCCAATAATACGTTTCATGACTGATTTGACTCTTTTTAGAGTTAACCTTTTAAACCCTAAGCCTAAAATGGTCCGCCTGGACTTTTTTCTTATTTTGACTATAAAAAGGTTAGAAAATATGCTGTGAGTGAGTGAGTCCCTTTGCCCATTTTTCCAGAGCACTTTTTTTTCCCAGATCTTTAAAAATGTACCAATCATTTACCATTTACTACATGTTATAATACTGCTAAAATGGCTCATTCTCCATCGTCTAGTATAGGCATGAGTGAAATTACCGTAATGACCCAATAAAACCTATAAAGAGCAATGTCTCAGGTTGCAGAAATGGTTGGAATTTTTCCAATTGCACAAACAGTGAAAGAGTTCCAGCCATCCAAACTGCATATGCACAGGATGTGTCAGCGATGACACGTCAGGTTTTAAAGAGTTAAACGTTTCTATACCAGTATAATATCATGAGTTTGGGAGCTCTACTATTTGGGAATCTGAAAGTACAAAATCTCATTAGACTTAGACACAGACAATGTGTCCTGTGAATTTTCTTTTCATTTTTCAGTTCAAGTGAAAGGATTTTTTGATGATAATCCGTCTGTCTGTGCAAATCCTGTTGTATAACCTGCTTTTTAATGCAGATTTAATAAATCTTCACATAAATGGTTATGAGGTTGTTTTTTTTTGGTTCTTAATAGCCAGAATCAAGGACACACTCAGTAAATCGAAAAGAAATACTTAGATTTTACTCATGTCAATCTGTTAGACTATTTTTGTGTGTTGATTCCAGCGTTGTGAAATATCTTTCAAGGTCAGCTTTAAAATCTAGTTCGTCTCCTTGTCTCTTAGTGCTTTTCATTGCTGTGTCTTTTTCCACAGTGCCTCCAGAAAAGCCAGTCAATTTAACGTGTTGGTCCCGCAACGCGAAGGACCTGAGCTGCAAATGGAGCCCGGGGGGGCAGGGCGAGACCCACATCCGAACCAAATACACCCTCAAGTACAAATTGAGGTGAGCGCCTCAGACAGACCTGGATCACCTAAGCAACTGCAACCTCGTCCAACACCACTCAGGTAGACTAGCAACAAATGCGTGGTATTAGCCCCAAACAGTCTAGAGGCTGCAGTATGTTGTTCTACTTCTGTCACTGTTCACAACAGTCAGTGGGATAAAAATATCAGGTTGTTTGTTTATGTTGTCTTTGTTGTGTTTTTATTCAGGTGGTATGAGAGAGAGGAGGAGTGTGGGAATTATAGAACAGGGAAGCAGCGTTATTCTTGTTACATCCCCCGCAATCCGGCCCTGTTTACTCCCTATGAGATCTGGGTGGAAGCAGCCAATCAGCTGGGCTCTGCCACCTCTGACATCACCACCCTGGACATCCTGGATGTAGGTGAGTGAGGGATGTCTGTGAAGATGTTTGTCAAGTTTCCTTTCCTTTCCTTTCCTTTCCTTTCCTTTCCTTTCCTTTCCTTTCCTTTCCTTTCCTTTCCTTTCATTTCCTT
>JAPQRQ010000019.1:22225064-22252332 GCA_037367365.1 Apogon talboti | reverse complement strand
TTCCTTTCCTTTCCTTTCCTTTCCTTTCCTTTCCTTTCCTTTCCTTTCCTTTCCTTTCCTTTCCTTTCCTTTCTCCTCCTCCTCTTTGTCTGCAGATCTCCTGCATATGGCTAACACACTTTGTTAAGGGAGAGGGGATTTATTTTTATGGTGCACTCCCTCCAACGGTATTATGGCTTCTGGCTGCAACTTTCAAAGATAAAGTGTTTAGTTGTAAAAGTTAACAGCACAGCAGGCGCTTCTCAGGTAATGGCTTCACAGGTAACTCAGTGAGAAATATAACATGATGTATGACACCCGGCTGCTTATTTCATACATTTTCTTCAACCTTAATGTAATCTCGTAGCTTTGTGTCCTCCAGTGAATGCCACATTTGGAAAACAGAGTTTATTGTCCGTGACTGAGCATCCACTCCCTCGGTTCATTGTCGCCCCACACTGACAAACAGATCACTGTGAGCCTGTGTGTGGGTTGAAGGAGAAGGAGGAGCAGTGTTATTATATGAGGCGCATTAATTATCTTATGTGTATCTTCATATTCTAACCAGCAAACCAGGGAAAATACAACCTGCTGAAAGCTGCAATGTGCTTCTCTTTTGCAATATATTTGACCTTCGACTTTAAAGGCCGTCTTTGTTCACTAATGAGTGAAGTAAAAAAAACATAAGCTGGTAAAGCTGTAAACAACACTGAAGCCAGTCAGGATGTCTCACACAAAGTCCTGCAAACACTTTTACAAGACGTTTTAATAAGTTCTTGTTCTTCCGTTGTCTAATTTCACTGTATCTCTACCTGTGTTTTTACCTCCATTAAAGCTTTTGATTTGTTTTACTGCAGTAAGTTAAGGTTTCAGCTGATATCGACTGAGGACACAGTGAAACAGGAGGCAGTGAGTGGTCTGCACTAAAGCCTGTCATTTACTCTGCATTTACTCTTTTTTGTTTTTTGTTTTGTAATTCTATTCATTTATTTGTACCTTCCTCCTGAGGTGATGGAATTGTTGTCAGCTAAAGGAATGACATTTAATATTAGATGTGCAGTAGAATCTCTCAAAAACATGACAGTAACAAGTAGTGTTAAAATTGTGGAACAGGGAAACGCACTGATGAGGTTTAAGGATCACATGCAACATCACATCCTGTTTGTTGGATCGTGACAGTTATTATGCTCGTCTGTGCAAATTAATGAACGGAATGTTCCTCTTTAATAAGGTGTTTGGGGATTCTAGTGTGGTTTAAGTTTTAGAAATGACCCATATTGCATCTCACTAATGTGTCTCAAAACCGTTTTTATCTGGTAAACATTAGAAACATACAAGCTGAAATCACTGTGGTGATGCAACTGAGTTTGGTTTTGGACGAACATGTTAAACATTATACACAACATCTGTTCCTACAAGTGATAGGATGGCTGTTTTTATTATTTATTTTATGAAAAAAGTATTGTTATTGTTGATTTTACAGACTAGCCTCTCTTTGTTTTCCCCTTAGCTTTCATGGGATGAGCGAGGTAAATAAAACAAAAACAATAGACGGGGATAATTAGGTAAAGATAAACCAAGGACACGCAAACAATATTCACAATAAAACCAACATAGTACAAATGAATGCTGAATCTTCACAAGTGATTCATATAAAGCTTGTTTGAATGTAAATATGTATCAGGAATTTCCAAAACCAAATTAAACCTTGCATGTGAGCAGATGGTCCTTAAATGATGCAGCATTAATAATCCTCATCTTTGTTGATTAGATAAATGATGTGGTGTAATGTGTGTTTGTTTGTGGCTGTTGTTTCAGTCTGTCTCTGCTGTACGTACTGTAAATGCACACACACAGACAGACAGACAGACATACAGGCGGTAAACCGTGGTCCTCCTCTGTGCAGTGACCACAGACGCTCCCGCCAACGTCCAGGTGAGTCGTGTCGGCGACCTGGAGGACCAGCTGACGGTCCGCTGGGCCAGCCCCCCAGAGCTCAAGGACATCCTGTTTCAGGCCAAATATCAGATACGCTACAGACTGGAGGACAGCACTGAGTGGAAGGTAGAACACACACACACACACACACACACACACACACACACACATAGACACACACTCTAACACGTACTTCTCTCTGCGGTGTTGACACTTCTGACACTTCACTGGAAATATCTGAGGTGCAGAACTGACTCAACATTTAAATGATGAACATAAAAGTTGCCTCTTTTGCATCTTTAGACTCTTTTCTTGTGATTTCATTGAAAAGAACATCTTACTCATTGAAAACCTTGACAGCTGCCACTTATTCACCGTTGGAAAACTGAAACCTGGCTTTCATCCAGACAAGCGGAAGTAGAGCTCCTAGTAACTGCAGTTTCTCAAACCGTTTCTTTGAAGTTTTCTGGTCTGAGTTGAACACCAAGGATTTCCTCATTATGTTCTTTCTTTTCTTTGTATGTACATACAGTGTGTTTGTGTCTACATTTGACTGAAATATAGTTGCTTCAGTTTTAATATTAAAAAGGAAGAACAAGTAATAATGGAGTAGTCTCTTAACCTTATTTTTGTACAGATACAGATGAACATTATTGATCCCCATGGGGAAATTCAGTAATATTCATGATTCAGTATTTATCACCATAGATTATAATATTATCCTCCGCATTTTCAAGTATTTTCCTCTATTTAATTCACTCATGTAGATGTTCATAAAACCTCAGAGTAAATTCAAAGGGAAATATATCAAAATAGAGAAAACAGAAGAAAAAGTGGCTTTTGCAGTAAAATATATAATTTACTGAACATAAAAATAAGCATACATAACAACTGTCATTTGTCAAACTACATAAGTGTTATTAAATGTTTCAGATGACAGTGTTTCCATGTTCATGGAGCTTCTGAACGTCCAGATGGGTCATATCTGATACTGCTGAAAAGCTCAGAAACTGCATTTTATCCAACATTTTAGATCAGCACATGTTTTTGGTCACTGACAGCTGTTTAGGTCTTTAAGGGTTAATCAGTGCTTGAAGCTTAAACATGACATAAAAAACAAAAATGCTTCAGCTCTCATCAGCGGACTCTAAGGGTTTTGTCCCTGTCCCTGTCATCGTTCTATGACCCGTGTTTCTTCTCCAAGGTGGTGGATGATATCGGTAACCAGACGTCATGTCGTCTGGCAGGCCTCCAGCCCGGCACCGTTTATTTTGTCCAGGTAAGGTGTAGACCGGTGGGCATCTACGGCTCCAGGAAGCCCGGCATTTGGAGCGAGTGGAGCCACCCGACGGCCGCCTCCACACCCAGCAGCGGTGAGTCCTCATGGCACTGAAATGAAAAGAACTGTTCAGATTACACAGATGTGAGAGGTACTACATACGCAGGACTGTGCAATATGTTTGTGCTTTCTGGATGAAAAACACCAAATGTTTTAAAGTGTCTCCTTTCAAAGAACTCATGGATTAAATTGCTTTTAAATGTTTTTCAGCATCATAAATCTTGACCATTCGTTCCTTTCTAATAATGAACCTTTCATAGCCAATTAAAGCCAGAAAAACAATGTCCTTATCCGTGATTCAACATCCTGAACAAACAGATCCAAACCGCATGTGACCTGACAGGAACCAAACATCAATAGGCATGATACCTTGATAGAGATCTTTCAGCAGAGGATTAGAGGGAACTGCAAAGAGCCAGCGGGACATTTGATAGATTTTTGTCGTCAGCTTCAAAGATTGATCGAGTTAAAAAGCTGGTTGTCTGTCCGCGGCACACACGGGGCCGTAAAGCCTGAGTGGAAGCAGGTTTTGGGAACAGGAGGAGCAGATAATGAGTTACATAGGTTATGTGGTATTTACTCCCCAGAGGGAGGAAGTCGTTATCAGGCTCTGTTGTTTGCCATATAGAATTGATTGTGGCAGACTTTTGACTTTCAGTAGCCTTTCCTCCCCAGTAGTAACCGCATCACCTTCACAGTTTGGACATTTAGATACAGCAACTTCATTAACTTGTTTTTGGTGATTTTCATACTCGCTTATTCTCTATTTTATGCTATTTTTGGTTTTGGTTGGCAAGTAAAAACATGATGTGAAATAAAGAACATGAGTAGTGGTTTTAGAGCTACTGAGACACATGAGGTAATGAATAGCTTCTGATGAGAGGTTTGGAGAGGTTTACAGAATTCATCAATGCAATTATGAGTAACTTAGTATAATATTCAGCGTCACTTTCACTAATAAGAATGCAGAAGTATTTTCTTAGTCAAAGAAATCAAGCAGATTGAATCATTACTGTTCATTTAGAAAGTGAATGCTCCCTATTTGTTGTCAAATATGTTGAATTTTATTGTAATTTTCATGTAATGTTTAGCGATAAATAGTACTTTCATTGTCATCATATGAACTTGCAAACTATGCACAAGACTGCCTGAAATGCAATGAGTAGAGGAAAAAAGAGAGGAGTGCAAATCTCTGCTAAAGGAGTTAAATTCCCCAGAAAAACATACAAGATCACACTGGCTTCATGGAGATAATAATTCACAGCTGTGCCCTTGACCTTTGACCTTTCACGCTTCATTTTTATGTGCAATTAGAGCTTGAGGCTATACATTTATGAGGTAAATTTGAATAAATCAGATGAATTCTGACTAAGAGCTGACTTTTTTTTATTTTGCCCAACATTAACAAGGAGAAATTTAGGGATTTTTTTTTTTTTTAAAGCTTGACCTGACCTACAACAGCCAAAAAGTAACCATCTATATTCACTGTCATCAAGAACTCTCACAAAAAACATGATGAGTTCTCCAGAATTATAGATGTTAGACTGCAAACAAATAATGAGAAAGCAAACGCTCCCTCTTTGTTGTCAGATAAGCATATTTTTTCTTATTTAATTCCTTTTATTCCACATTATTTTTACATTTGTATCAGATAATTGCACTTCTGTTTAGTGCTGATGATAACTTCTATTTTCATTGTCAACATGATATGTACTTGCGCAGTAAACACATTGCAAAAGACTGTCTTACATGCAACAAAAAAGATAAATACATCAGTGACTGAATTGCTATTAGAATAAATAATCCTGTTTATTGGGTTGTAATTTATTCCTGCTATCATAACGTTGAACAGATTTTCCTTATATTGCGCAGGCTGATTCACCAAAAGTCTGAACTGAAAAAGATGTGATGGACCTTTATGTTTTTTGTTCTAATGATGAACACTTATTAGATTATAACAGAACATCTGATCTGTTTTATTTACTTCATGTCGTAACCCACTCAGTATCAGTGATGCCACTTCCTGAATGTGTGTAATCTGTGAGACGTGTCCGACGTGTAACCTTGACGCTGTTCTTCACATTCTCTGTCTTCCCTTTGTCTCCCCTCTTCCTCCTCATCATCATCACCCCCCCTCCTCCTCCTCATCCTCCTCCAGAGCGCCTGCAGAGTGGCTCGTGTGATCCTAAGCCCGGCGATCAGAACTCCACCCTGCGTCGAGAACTCAAGCAGTTCTTCGGCTGGGTCCGCAAGCACGCGTATGGCTGCAGCGGCATGTCAATCAAACTGTACGACCAGTGGAGGGTGTGGCTGCAGAAATCGCATAAAACAGGCAACCAGGTAGGTAAGCACAATCTCTCTCTCTCTCTCTCTCTCTCTCTCTCTCGTTTCCATTTCCATGATCTGGGCTAAACCTCTCACACACACATACACCGTTTCTGAGTCAAACACAAACAGCCTCTGCTGCATCGCTGAATTTCTGACCCTGCCTTTGTTATGCCATGTGGTCAGTATTTCAGCAAACACAAGGACAGATTTCTCTTGAACTGGCTCTGTGAAGTCTCAGCCCGTACTTTATGATCAGGTAAAATGTGCGGTTTGGACTTTACTGGCCCAGAAGTGGAAGCATAAAAGTAGATATGCTCTCAGTTGTGCACTCTGCGTTTTATTACATATTTTAACAATGTGGATTTCTGATCTTCTGCTGACAACCACAACAAAAAGAAATGAACATGTAAATGTAATTAACAGCCCACTGTAGTGCGTCCCTTTTTTGTTTTGTTCCTTCTTGGCGTGAGGAGCCCCTTTCACCAAAAATAACTCAGGCCAAATGGCAGGCAGAGCCCCGGCATCGGCTGTATTTATGTGACTTTGGGAACAGTTGAAATCCTTCAGCCACTTCCTCTGCTCAGTCCTTGAACTCACAGAAACCTTCAGTCTACCTGACTCAATTAGCTCAGCAGGCTCCGTTTTTTTTTCCCTTTATAGGGCACACGCTGTCGCTTGAATAATGTCTTTGTTCACAAAGCATGACAGGCTCCCATCGATTACCTTAAGGGAAAGGTAACAGGGGGTGGAAACAATACAGCAGGAATAAGAAAAGAGGTGACGCAAAGACAAAAGTACCAACCAGGCGGAGAAACGGCGTCTTTACAGCGACGACGATGAATTAAAAGGATTTTTTTTCTGTTTAATTGTCCCAGTATGAAACATCTGCTTGTCTTTTCAGATTCTACAAGACGATAATTCATAGCACAGCCGTTCAGCACCGCTGTGGTGTTGAATTCACGAACAGCTTCAAGAAACACTGACGGATAACTGGCCCCGAGAGCCCCAGCTGCGTGAGAGGTCCAACGCCCCAGCTGAGGGATACCGCAGTGTTTGGTCTTAACGGTCTTAAGTTGAGTTTAAAGGACCCGGGTGGAAGATAACTGAAGTGAGACAATGCAGCATTTTTCTGCCCTTTCAGCTGGTCAGATCTGTTAGATGTGTTCGCACAAACACAAATGTCCTATCCCCCAGTTTCTGCACTTACATAAGTTACAGTGTCCTTACAGTATAAACAGTTCCCACTTCTTCTTAACTTACTATTGGCCTTATGGCAATTTTATATCAAACAGTAAACTAAGCATTAATAATGAATTGCACAGTAAGAAAATGACAAAGCTGCTGACTAACACAGCTTAAAGTTAGGCATCTGTCATCAAGCAATGTAAAAAGTTTGTTTTATACCCATTCATGAAGCTGTTGGACCAGCATGAATGCATCATAAGCTAAAGTCTCTGTTCATATTGTTCTGTATCTGATGTTGACTTTTGTTTTTTTAATGTTTGATGTTTCTGTAACTGCTTTTTAAAGAAATGTTGAATTTAAGTTATATTATTATTTTACTTTATCAATGACATGTAAAAAATTGTAAAGTAAAAAGCAAAACTTACTTTGGAAAATGTCTTTTTTATTAAAAAAGCAAGGTATCAAGTAAGTGGCTTCTTAGAATTATTTACGTATTTACACAACATAGTTTTTGCTGAGCCATGCATTTACACAAACACATGACTATAGATAGAAACACACACACAGTGAGAAGGTGGAAACCCCCTGGGTGGAATAAGACTGCAGCAGTGAAGAGGGCGGAGCCAAAGGGGGATCAATAGGTGCAGCTGAAGACTCCGGGCTGGAAGTTGCAGCAGTGCTGAGTCGATCTGTCAGCCCTTCTGTCCGGTGATGTGAGAGGGCGGGTTCAGCCCTCCTGAGAGGCACCTGTCAATCAGAGTCCTCAGAGTCGTACTTAAAGTCCTGCATGATCTCGCTCAGAGCTTCTTTGTTCTTGATGATGCTGGACAAGAAGACAACATTAATGCACACATTTATCTGGAAACCACCAAACTGGATTTGCAGTTCTTTAACAAGATTTGCAAACATTTTTTGACACCGTATCAGACAAGTTAAATCACAGAGGTTCAAAAGGCTCTTCTGTAGATCAGGAAGCATACATCCCCCTGAGCTGTTCTGCAGCCGACAGCAGCTTGATAGTGAGTGAGCGAATGGGTCAGTGGGGAGCTAACGCAGTAAAAGGGGGGGTGGTAATAGCTGCTCTTACTCGTGCTTGATCTCCTGAATCTTTTCTTGACAATCCTCGTCCTCTGGGTGATCCTGGGCCCGCTGCCTGGCCAGCTGCAGCTTGGCTGTCTGCAGAGAAGGCACATCAGATAAGATTTATGCAAACCATTCATCAGCGGAGGATGGAGGAGAGACAGGATGGATTCTGAGATAATAGAAGCTTTATAACATTACTGGCAGAGAGGAAGCCGAGTTAATATTATGGAAGAGTGTAAAACCTAAGACAAAAGAGGAGCGCATTAACACTACGCACCAGATGGTGAAAATGTGGACAGTTAAAAAATGTGAGGCGCACCAAAGTCGTAACATTTAAAGTCACAGACAGACAGCAGCTTTCAGGTCACTGACTTCAATGGAGACTTGAAAAGCTCTGGAAGCCATCTGTAATTCAGCTGTGCAAAACTAAACCTAACGTATATGATGCATTCTGTACATACAATGGTCACCCACCAGTGAAAGTAACAATAACATGACTTAAGTTTTACAGAGTAATACTATTTATTTGACCCCAAGACATTCAAGACTTTACACAGCTTTTGCATTAGAACACTGCCCTCTTGTGGTCAAGTAGTGAAACTATTAAAGGTTAAAAACATATATATACTCTGTGTAAACGTATAAGGTTAAATGTATTTAATAAAATTGTTAAAATAATTTTCTAACAGAGAAAACAGATAATTGAAAAAAGTCACAAACAACCATGAACAAATATGAAGGTGATAGACATCCCTTTGTGATGCTGAAATGGTTATCTATAATGGATTATTGTAATGCAACAAAATAGTTACAAATGTAAACTTTTGTCTGGCCTACAAAATGACAAATATGTTAATAAATGTTAAAATTACAGCAATTTTTACAAATACCAAAAGGGAAACAATTAATTTGTGCCCTGTGTTTGAAAGATTATAAACTACAGTCCTTCAATTAGATTAAACAAGTTTTTTGTTTGTCTAATTTCTTATTTAAATTATTTAATTTAATTTAATTTAACTATCTGGGTTGATTGTTATTCATAACTGAATAGGATTCATTCTCATTCTTTGTTCTTTGGGTTTCTCATTGGTGAGCTCATGAATGAAATTTGTTCTTATGCAAATTGCAAACAATAATTCTTTTCAATTAAAATATTAAACTAGAGGTGGCTACAGTTTTAAGTCTCAAGACTTATTTCTTCTGTCTGTTCCAAAGCTCTGTCCTAAATTGGGTAAAGGGCCTTTAAATACACTGCTCCCCTTTCAAAGAATCAATTACAAAATGACCGGAAACTTTAGGAGCTGGTCTCATTGGACATTTTTAAGATTGTAAATGCCACAGAGGCAGACACATCTGGTTGCAGAGGTTTTGTCTAATTCATTTTAATACTTACATGACTCTGCTCATGTCATTCTCTACTTGCTTTGTTTCGCATATGATTTATGTGTGGCTGCTATCTGTAACCTGGATAATTGTGCTACTGCTTATCTTGGCCACAACACTCTTGTAAAAAGAGATTTTTAATCTCAATCACTCTTTCCTGGGTAATAGTTACATAAATAAAAAAACAATGAACTGTTTCCAAATTGTTTACTAGTCTATTTACTTTCTTTGTTGTCAGGTACGTGGTTGTAACATAAGACTGTAAAAATAACATTAAGTCATACTAACAATAGACATTTCTGTTGTGAAACTTGGAAGTTGTTCATTCATCCCTCCCTCATTTTCTAGCTCTGATGTTATTTAAAACACACGCATATACACAAAAAAAGCTTCCTACCAGTTCAAGCTTCTCCTTCTCCTTGCTCTGCAGCTTTTCAATGTGCTCTGAGAGGTCTGGCCGGTCAAAGTCATGGTGCAGCTTCTCCTTGATCTGCAGCACTTCATTGGAGATGCCGCAGAAAGCCTGTGTTATCTCATGGACCAGCTGCCTGTAGTGGTCAAAGTCATACTGCGGGCCTGTCCTTAAGTAGGCCTCGTGTCCTCTGGAAGGCAGTCAAAACAACCAAACCATGAATGAAGACATGAGCAGAAGTCAGTGCATCCAATTACTCAGATTTCTGTTTCTGATTCTGGAATCGAGGAGACTGATTCCTGTCGACAGGAGGAAAAATGACTGTAAAAGAACACTGTGGGTATGTGTAGTTGTGTGCACTGACAGACAGCAGCATAGTGAGCCTTCATCAGCTGCTCTGCACTTACTCTTCAAAGAGCCGATATGTCTCCAGCCGCTCTGACTGAAGGTGATAAAACCTCTGGATCAGGGCTTTAAAGTCTGTTGGGACCTAACAGAAAATAAGTATATTAAGTCCTTGTTATAGAAAATACAATTTATCTTTACACTCTAAGGAATAGCATGAAATTAATATAGTTAGGACTTAGGATAATCGTTATGATAGTAATCAGTCAAGTTACCATATCTGTACACAGCTGCATATATTTGTTTTTAAGTTTTTATAGATGGTTATTTCCATTATGATTAAAAAATGACAACTAATATGCCACACGGCATCTGTAATTAGAGTTTGCTATGGTGAGATAAAGTACAAACCTGTTACATGTTTCAAATATACAGTGACGTGGTTACAACATTTAGCATTAGCTTTAGCTTAGCTCAGTCCATGTGAAACCATCAGCTCTGAAACTTTGCGGTGATTACATATTGATATAAAATATAAGATACGTACCATTTTGACCTATCTGAAAGTACTGCGGCTGGATTTCCACCGTTTATAACCGTGGCATATTTAATTTACAGTACGTTATTATTTTACTCCTGTTTGTGATTCAGCAGCTTAAACTGACCCCTCACCCGGAAATGATGCAGCCGTGGTGACTTACACAATAAAAGTCCCCATATGATGGCGATAAAATAACTACAGTTTCGGATTAAAGTTAAAGTTCTTTGTTGTAGGATTGAACGATTTTTTAAAGCGAATCAAAGCAAAACTTCCAAATAGGTACATAATTATTTAACATTTAAATGTTAACATTTAAGATTTAGATTTATATTTAACATGTACGCGTGACATTTAATATTTACATTTAACTATGTCATATATTTCTAAGATGACAAATATTTTTGTAAATGTCATAAAAGGTGACCTGAAAAAATTCACGCCACTTTTTTTTTTTTTTACATGGTTTGAGGCTAAACGTGACAAAATGTTGCTGTTATTTTTAGCATGAAACACTTTACAAACGGCACCCCATACATAATTATATTATGACATATTCTGTTAATTGATGTTTAGGTTGTTTAGGCATTAATAGATCAATTATCCTGGGTCATTGACTATAAAAGTAAGGAGGTATGAACTGGAGATTTTGTGCAAATTGTGTCATGTTAAAAGTCTCACTGGGAAACTACACAAACACTAGGTTAAAGCAGTTCATAATAAAGAAAAAGTCTATGATTCCAACTATAAAAATTCTGTTGACAAAAATATATTTAGAAGGCCAGAGTTGGTAATTATATATGTCAGTACAAAAACTCCATCACATGTAGGAGTCCTGCAAGAAAATCCCCCACTTCAGTGAAAGACACATGAGCTAAATGCAAAGTATTAACTAAAAGGTCCCAGTTTGACTTTGGTTTGGATTGGTGCTAGTTTGGCAAGTTTATCATATTAAATAACATCTATTAAGTCTGAAAACTGATGAGATGACTAATAGGAAAAATAAAAATAAAGATTTGATAGACAAATCTTATGTCAATTTTTTGAGAAATTAAGGTAAGACGTCTAGAGGGTAAATCACTGTTTATTGGAGCTTTTAACAACTCATGGACATCTGAAGAGTGAACCGGACAGCACACATAACTCACATAGGCGTCACTGGTTTAATCTTTTATGTATTGAATTTTAAAAGCTTGTCATACTATCTATTGTGTAAAATCTACATGTTATCGATAACTGTCAGAAAAATGAAGTGGAGCAAAAAGTACAATCTCTCTGAATTGTAGTGGAGTAGCATAAAAAAGCATAACGTACATTACATACACTGTTTCCAATAAAGTTTTAATAATTTTGTTTTCAGACACATTCCTCTTTTTCTTCCTACACATCAGTAACCACCTTTGACCAGGTGAAATGGTTACTTACTGAGGCCCAGTTACACTTGATCCGTCAAGAATAAATCGTTTCACGAGAAGAGGTAAAAAAAAAATAAGAATAATAATTCCAAGTACAAACACTTTAAAGTTATACTTTAAGGTACTTGGTTACATCCCACCACTGGCTCTTATAACTTCCATCACCTAGTAAAGGCATATCTTGTATCACCTGATATGTAATAGTGGTGTTAACAGTGCAGGATAGAGATTATGTCCGTTTTATTTTTCAGTGTCATAATCCTCTTGGCAGCTGACTGCCATCACCAGCTCTCCAGTCTCTTAGAGGCACTTAAGCCCATTAATTACAAAAAAGTGTGTTATTTACAGATTGGCCTATTAGTAACAGACCGGAGAGAGGACGTTTAGGATACATAACCACAAGGAGATGGATGTTTGTTGTTTTTTTTTTTTTTTTTTATCAAGGACTGGCCTACCTGTTGCATCTTATCTCGCAGACGCATTAAACACAAAGACTACAACTGGGGGCTTATCTGCTTTGTGTTTGGGTGATTAGAAGGCATTATTCCAATATGGAGGAAGGAGGTCGCGAAGCCACTACTGTGCAGACGCGGGCACTCCTACGCCTCCGATCTGCCTCCGCCGTTCATTGGTCCATTCAGCATCTTCAGCACCACCGGGGCTGAACAGCGACACACAGCCATGCAGCTCTCATCGAATGAGGATGGCGCGCGGCGCACGGTGCCCTACGCGATTACTATGATACTGTTTGTGTCGTTTTTGCAGCCCTAGTGCCATCCTTTCGTCACTTCACCGCATATGTTTACAGTCGACGTATTTACAGGTCGTTCTCTCCTTCGTTTTGATCGCGAACAACCCGTCTCTGTCGTCTCACTCTCCAAGAGGAAGCTTTTTTTCTCTCTCTATCTCTCTCTCTCTCCAGATGCCTGATTCAGAGACGCTCGGAATCCCGGGTTTTGTCAGCTTCACCGGGGTTCCCTCCCTTTGAGTCGACAGGCATGACGGTTCAGCTCGCAGGCTGGAACGCCGCCGCTCAGGTTCTCGGCAGCAGCAGCAGCAGCATCTCATGTTCAGTGCCGCATCAACAAGCACCGCCGCCCGACCACCGGGTCCCCCTGCCGGCGCCCTGGCGTCCACCTGTCCCCCGACGCCTCTTGTGACATGACAGCACGGGCACGAAAGAAGAGGTTTAAAGGTTACGCGCAGGATCGTGGGTTTGAGCCGGGTGTCGGATCCTGGAGGAGAGGGCAGGAGGGAGAGGACTGTCTGCAGGGTTTGAGGAGACAGGATACAATCTGACGTTTATGAAACATGTCTGTGGTACTTTATTAACCTGGGCTGTGCGTTTTGTTTGTTTTGATTTTTTTTTGTTTTGTTTTGTTTTGTTTTGTTTTTTTTTGAGGGGTCAGAGCTCGGGGTCATCCCCAGAACAGTGCACCTGCAGCTGCTCGTGTCGCGTTCACCTCTTCAGCAGGGCGGGTGCCCGCTGGAGGCTGGCATCACCGGACCAGCCTCATCCTCATGTGATCCCACTGAAGAAACCTTCTTTTGAGTTCTGATTCGGGCCTATACAGTGTGGTAGCACCCACCTTTGCCTTACAGTGTCATCTGATGCGCGGCCTCATAGTGTTGATACTGGTCAAGTCCCAGACAGCAGCGCTGTTCCCCAGGCCTGTCAAGTTCAGTTGGCTGCTGCTGACCATCACCTTCACCTGCACAGCCATGGGGTGCATCCAGAGCATAGCCTGCAACAAGACCCGCATCAAACGGGAGAACATCGTGGTGTACGACCTGTCCGCCACCATAGACCACTGCCCCACTATCATAGAGGAGAACTCGCCCATAGTGCTCCGGTACAAGACGCCCTATTTCAAAGCGTCAGCGCGGGTTGTCATGCCCCCTATTCCGCGCAACGAGACATGGGTGGTGGGCTGGATCCAGGCGTGCACCCAGATGGAATTTTACAACAGCTATGGAGACGTCGGCATGTGAGTTCACACCTCTGTCACCTGCGTCCCCAATAACACTATGACGTGCTCTCTTAGATGCAGAATCTGTGCGTGCGTAATAGCCGGCGCGCAGGTTTCGTGCACTTCGGATAACGCGTTCATGCTTGTAAATCACACTGTGTTGCAAAGAGGAGCATTTGTGCACGCAGCAGGTTAACTGTGCTTGTCAGCCTCCTTCATTCAAACGCCCACCGACAGATTTTGTTCCTGTGACTTTGGCACCTAAATAGAAAAGCTGCTATTAGAGGAGCTAAACAACAGTTGCTGCTCTCGCACTCAAATTGTGCCCACGGAGACATGTCCTCCCCCACACCCCCCACCCCCCACCCAACACAACATACACAGTATCTGGAAGGCATATGTGAGGGGGTGTTAAATGCTGCTGGGTTTAGGGAGTGGGTGGGAGTCGGGGTGAGAGGCTGGGGGTTTGGGGTATGGTGTCCTCAGATTGGTCATGAAAGTACAACAAATAGAGGGAAGGGGGGCACCAGATGACACAAACTGCTGGGCACAACAAAGAGATGATGATAATCCGCTCCGCTGACATACTGAACCACCAGATACCATTTACAGGCAGTTGTGATTTCAGTTCAAGCTTGTGCCTGGAGAAGAGTTTTTAGTGAATTGCTTAACCATTCCCTCCTGTAGTTCACAAAAAGAAATGTTAGCAACTACAGCAGAGTACACCACACAAATCAAGCAAACAAAAAGTCTGCATTTCTATAGATTAAAGGATCATCATCAGTTATGCTCCTTTTTGCAACATCCAACTTCTTCACTCAGTGACATACTGTATCCCTAATTCCCCAGCGTCTAAGGGAACATTTTCTAATTGCAGGGTTTAAGATACAGGACCAAATTGCCAAAATTTTCTTCAATATTGCTTGAAGACAAGAATAGCTGATCAGCAGTGTTGCATGTTAAATTATCATGTACGGCACTTTTAATTTTATACTAATTTTCAACTAATTACCATAGCATTAAAAATGAAGTGTCCCTCTGTCACTCATTTAGCTTTCCCACTGCCAACCAGGAGCCAGAAATGTTAAGTTTTATTTAAAAAAAAAATCTGTTTTACATAAAACATTAGGCATTTTGCCAGTGTTACTGAAATATTGCATTTGTGAGAGTACATTTCCTGGGGAAACACATCATTTGTATTCTACTGAGTATTTATGACAGCAGGAAAATGTTTGCAAATTTGACTTAAAATAAAGTTCATTGCTCATGTTTTTCAATATGAAGACTATGTCAACCCATGACTCAGTGATAGGTTTTGAAATGGTTTTGAGGTCTACAGCTCAGCAGAGTAACCTACATTGGGATATTGTCACACAGACAGCACTTGTTCATGATGCCAGTGTGGTGTTTAGTCTCATAAATGGGATTGGATGAAGGAAAATAAATGAATGCTATGCAGTTATCTAGAATATCCTCTTGATGTTTTATGGTCTCATGCTGTCTCTCTCCTCATAGGTCGAGCTGGGAGCTGCCTCAGCTGCGAGAAGGCCTGGTGAGGGCCATCAGTGACTCTGACGGTGTCAGCTATCCCTGGTACGGAAACACAACAGAGACTGTCACTATAGTCGGCCCTACCTCCAAGCCATCCCGCTTCATAGTTAGCATGAATGACAATTTTTACCCCAGCGTCACCTGGGCCGTACCGGTCAGTGAATCCAACACCCCCTTACTGACTAACATCAAAAGAGACCAGAGCTTCACCACCTGGCTGGTGGCACTCAACACTACATCCAAGGAAAAGATTCTTCTCCACACGATCAAGTGGAGGATGAGGGTTGACATCGTGGTGGATCCGACCCTGCCCCTGGGCTCCAGGGCCAGGCTGGTGGGCCGGGTGCACCAGGACCAGCCGCGGGTGCTGACCCGCATGGAGTCGATCCCTCCTAACGCCACGGGGCGACCCAATGCTAACGATGCCCAGGTTCTGATGTGGAGGCCGAGGAGAGGCCCTCCTATGGTCGTCATACCACCAAAATAAAGTGTTAATCCTGATTGGCCGTGGGGTTTTTACGTCACCATGGCCTGTTTTTGCATCAAAGCGGCTAACTGGATAACTACACAAACAAGCAAAGAAAGACAAAGATTTTTAAGCAGGCTGAGACTTGTACGAACTGTTGATGGCACAAATCAGAGTAAAATCTTGAGGGGACAACTGCCTTAATTCCCCACCGCTGCCTTTGACGATCCAGAAAGTATGTTGGTCTCTTATCTCTGGTGCTGCTGAGCTATGGGGTGTGCAGGCCTTTACTCCAATCCGGCACCACTGAGGCGCTGTCAGTGCTGGGGGGGTGTATTCTGTACTGTAGCTACTCAGGCCCAGACGGAAACGATCAAACCTAAAAACACACCGTGTTCAGAGTGTCCTTCAGCCTTAATGATGACTGTACTGTACAGAGAAGTGTTGTCTGAGAGCGTAACAAAAGAAAGGTCTTACAGTTTGTGTAATACAGGTCTGAGGAGAACACTGCTGCGGGGTTTACTCGTTACGGACAGAGATGACTATAATATCCACTGAAATGTCACTGGATGATGCTTTTAGAGATGGTCTGAGTGTGGGAACAGTATTCAGGCATCTGTCTATGTGTTTGTAGTTGTTTCCTCTAATGGAACCCCAGGGTCAGGGTCAAGGTTTGCTGCTTTGTCACACCAGACTGCCTCACACATTTACACACACACACACACACATCACACACACATACAGACCAGAGGCCTCATTTTGTTTGCATTGATGCTTCTAGATTGTTGGACAGTTTAAAAGCATGATTTCAAGCAGTAGAAACAACCGAACATCCATACACACACACACACACACACGCATTCACTTAACTCGTCTGACATATCACAGGAAATGTAGAGACTAGAATTGTTCATATGCACATAAATCTCATAAATGTAACCCTGCAGCAGCTTTTCTTTCTAACAATCACAAATGGCCAGTTCATCTAAGCTGCCTTTTTTGAGAAACCAGTGATGCCTGCATTAACAATAGCCTCATCGAAAAAAAAAACATCCTTTCTTGTCCCATTAGATCAGATTTGTAAGGCACAGAAGTAAGATTTCTTTATTCGAAAATGACTGTATGAGTGGCTGTGACAGGACAGAGCTACGGCATGACGTGTTTACCAGACAGTATATGTTCCAATGAAGATATAATGGATATGTTCACTCAAATGATACAAACAGCATACTGTATTTCTTTATGTACCTCGAGTAGAATTTAGCCATGGCCACTTTATTTCCTCAGGTTTTAAGATGTTTGACCTTGAGATTTCTATCTGCAGTCCAGTACAATAAAGGTAGATTTCATTTTTTTAACATGGTTTTCTAGAAGCATGTGACTTTTACTGAATATCCAGCTGAACACTGAACAGTCTTCATATGTAGAGAGAAGCTCCAGTGTTATTTTTTTATCCTTTTTCCTCCAATGAACTGATGTAGAGGCAAATGTCTAAAAAAAAAATAATCTGAGTTATTAACCCACAAAGACCCAAACAGCCACTGGTGACCAAAAGCATCCACTAATCTAAAATGTGTAATAACTTGTGAACCACTAAACTTATCAACATGTTGAAATAATTCAGGTAAAATGCAGTTTGTCATCTTTTCATGGTCATCACATATGACCCATATGGATGTTCAGAGGCTCTGTAGTTACCATGGAAACACCGTCATCTTCTACAGCATTGATTCACCAGTAAAACTAATTGAGTTGGATCAATGACAGTGGATGGAGACACTTGTTTTATGTTCAGTTATTGATATCTTCAGCGAAAAAGTCACTTTTTCTTCAGTTTTCTCTGTTTCTGATATAATAACCCTCAACTTTAATCTGAGCTTTTATGAACATGTACATGATCAGTAAATTAAATATAGGAAAAAAACAGATTTTCACAGAAAAAATGCAAAATAAAGAAGTCAATATTAAAATAAATGGTGATAAATCACTTAAGAAAAGTTAAATATAGAGGAAAAAAATATTTTGGAACTGCCACAAAAGTAGCACTGGGTCTTTAAGGGTTAAAGTGGTCATGGCTGCCTGAACGCTTCAACGAATGTGGTGAACTGACCATATAAAGGTGGGTCCAGTGTTTGGTTTACACTGACATAGTCTCTTGTGCCATTATGACTTTTTGTAAAATGTGTCTTGGTGACTTTGAGAATGAAAACCACAAATAGAATATAAGCATTTCAGCCATGAAGGTGAAAAAGAAAAAAAAAAAAAAGCTCTTGATTGTTGTCCGGCCAGGAACACAAGTGAATTTCTGAGTTTATTTTGAGGAGACAGAGATGAAGAGAGATGAAATATGTAACCGCGTTATGTTAACCCATGCTGCTCATTAACCTTGGTGCAAACCGAACAAGCCTTCACATGTACACCTCATCAACACTACAGCCATGATCACCGGAAGAACTGTTCTGCCTGTGTACTGCAAAACCCTGCAACACACTTCGAAGGCTTGAACATAAGTTATTTTAAGAGCATGCCTATTGTAGCCATGACACAGGAGCGGTTTGTGAAGCAAACAGCATCTGAGAGCCCACGCTGACAATCAAGGGCAACATCTCGAGCAGCACTTTGAGTAGAGGAAACCGAGAAGGTGATTCCTACCGGTCAGTGATTTTACTCTGAGGATTGAGGCTTTTAAAGGGTGAAACTAATCAGAAACCTCTTCTCACATGTTGCCCCCAATCGAAACAAAGCGATTGAATGAATGAACGCACAGTCTGTTTCTGTGCGTCAGGGCCTCAAGTGTCTTTTCCAGTAACAGATGTGCCTGAAGACTTGAGGGTGGAGCGGTGCACGGCCCGTCACACAGGAGCTGAAGGTGTTAATTCCTACGTGTGATTCTGGTCAGTGATTAAAATGTTACATATGAAGGACGTGACATTCGGCCGTTACAGTCCTTTCTCTCAGACTGTCTGGCTTTTGCATGCAGTGTTTTTAACTCATTAAAATAAATACCAAAAATATCACAAGTGTGAATTTATTCATGTCATCCCAGCTCTCACATGACACACTGAGTATTAAATTAGGCAACTTAGACTTTTGTGCTAATTGTCTACAAGGGTGATGACAGTTTATCAAGACAGTTTCAAGATAAACTATGAAGTACAAGGAAAAGTTGGGAAATAAAGGCTAAAATCATTTTCACTGAACAGCTAAATGCATTTTGTAAATACTAATACATTGAGATTTTATCTGCAGCATGATAGAAAACGTGGCCATCAAATGAGACTAAAGACTTGATAAAATATGTATTAAAAAAACACTGTTAATTATCAAGTCCACTGGTACCAAGACCATGATGAAAAACAAAAGGAGCATCATCCACTGGGTCAGTCCATGTGTGTATGGGCAGTAGCTCAACTCATACTAATACTAAACTTAGTGACAGAATGGTTTGTCAGGAGAAAATACCTAAAAATAAAAGGAGGAATTGTGGTTTTTCTCTGCAGTGCATGACATTGAGAAGAGATTCAGAGCATCTAAAGAAATTTAAGGAGAAAATGTCATGTTACTGTAATGAATAGAATAGACATGGACTTGGAATGGGTCAAAAGAAACTGATACTGTCCGATACAACCTAAAACTATATTACACACCAATGAAGAACTGTGACGTCTATGTAGAAACAGCGCTGAGTTCATCTCAGATGGGCTGAGTGTTGAGGTCAGATGAGTCCACGTTTCAGCTTATTTTCAGACACATAGAACATCAGGTTCTATGTGTCATAAATGAATAACATCCTCCAGACCAAATGTGTCTGTGATGGTCTGGGGTTACATCAGTGTCCACATGTCTGACTTATATGTGTGATGTCGCCACTGCTGTGAAGTCATAGATTAGGATTTTACAGATCCATATGTTGTCAACAAGTCAGCAGATTGAAGTCTGTGGTTATTCCATCAGGACGTTAGGCCTCATTCTACACCAGGTCTAATAATGTGACTTCATATTCACAGTGCACTGATGGTGGACTGTCCTGTCTACAAGTCCACATCTGTCTCCTGAAAATGTGTGGCCATCATGAAGAGCCACCACAGACTGATCAAGTCTATAAAACAGAAAGAATGGACAAAAAAATCCACTTGCAAAAGTGGAAAAATGATTAAAAAGTGTAATAAAAAGGAAAGATATAAACATATCTCTATTCCAACTTTTGTTTGTGTTGCAGGCGTAAAAATGTAATTTAAGTTGGTCATGGAAATTATTGCAAATTTCTTAGCTTTTATTGTATTTTACAAAATGTCCCAACTCTTCTGTAAAAGCTGTTTGTAGATGCACTATTATTGTGGTGCAGTTTTTATGTACGCATTATATGAAAGTTATATTTGTGTTGTGTTCTACTGTAGGGGAAGTACTATTAATGTAACACAAAAAGACATTTAGAACAGATAAGGGAAACATGTTTCTTTTATAAAGGAATCACAAATTGGTAATTAAAATAATAAAGTCATTAATTATACCCGCTTCATCCCAAGAAAATAAAGTAGTTTCAGAAAAAAAACATCAGTCCTGTCATACAGTTGGGGGTTACTCTCTGAATAAATCCTTTACAATTCAGACACACTTCCCAACTTAGTGATTTTACTGCACTACATTCAGTAATTTCTTGATGCTTTTGCCAAAACCCCACCGCCCTTAAAGAAGTACTGTTACGTGAGCATAGGACATAAGGAGATAGAGGCTGATCATCAGTGGTTTTGTAAACACCTAATTCAGGAGTTATAACTTAAACAGACCATTCATTCATAGATTCATAGTTATATGGTGCTGTTACACCCAAGGTTAAGGTTAGAATTTCAGTTTGTACAACGTAATCTTTTCACCATATAATCAAATTTTCATCATTTTCATTACAAAAAAAAAAAAAAAAAAATCCAACATCTTCAAATAATCACCTCTGTTACAGCTAGCACAATTATTGGAAATGTGAGATTAATTTATTCCTGTAGCATTGAATTCATACACCCAGGACTCTGCCTGACACAGACAGATCAGAGTCATACAGTAAAACAGGTCTGTCAATGAGACGCGCTGTATACTCAATCACAGACATCCTGTAACTATATGTTGCCTGGCAACAAAAGCCATTTCCAGAAATAGAGCTGAGCCGAATGCAACACTAAGTGCCATAACTTAGAAAACAATACTAGTTCTGGTCAATGAGACTGCGTTACCATAGTGTAAAATCTCTGCAGTTGGTTTACACTGACTTTACCGTACAAATGGACAGCGCTGTCAGACTAACTAACTCTGTGAGATTCAATTATGTGTTGTTAAGACATAGATTACTGGTAAAATGTACACTGGGTGGCTGCTAAAAAACCCTAAAAGTGCCTCGAGAGTGGACCAAAGTGGACCGAGACAAAAGACCAGGGCCTCAGACGCTGCAACTGAGACATGGATAAACCAACGGCTAGATCTAAAGTTGGAAAATCTCTGATGATGTCATACTTGGAAAGAAACTACTGCCTGAGTGTCTCCTTTACTGTTCAGGGGTGATTGACGTGGCAGTAACTGGCAGTCAGACAGGTTCTGCCTCAACACAATCAGTCCTGTTGAGAATTTATTTAATGTGGCAGCCAGGATCATCTCTACACTGGTTATCTCAAGGGGGGGGGGCAAAAAAAAAAACAAAAACATTCGATCCTGTTTTGCCAGTTTCCTTCTCTCATTGGTTACCTTCCCAGCTGAGGCACTTTTGGTATGAGACTCATCACAGCACTGTGCTTGCCTTGAACGCCCCTCAAACTGAAATCCTGCTCCGTCTCCTCCTTTTATAATCACTACATATGATGAAGTCCGTTCCCCTTCCTTTTCTCTCCGACTCGTGTCCTCCTTTCCCCTCCGTGGCGTGACACTTCAACATGACCTCCTCCTGCTGCTGCTGCTGGAGTGTCGGCCGCGAGGGTCCTACGCCCTGCTGGGGTTGGGGGACGGCTTGCCTTCGTAGCCGTACAGGAAAGTGGCGGCGATGACTAAAATAGCTCCCAGGAAGAAGACGCTGTGGACGACATGACGCGGTCAGCGCAAGAAGTTGTGATCATGAGAAAGAAAGAAAGAAAACAAAAAAGTCAGAGTGTTTTTGTGTGTGTGTGGTCCTTTACCCAGTGGGGTCGAAGTCCTGCAGCCAGAAGTAGGATATAAGAGTGGACAGGATGATGGACAGCGACGTAGCGAAGCCCTTGAGGATGTTGTCTGCATACTTGATAACCGCTGCTATGACCAGACCACCCAGCGCCTGGAGAAACAACAAACACACAGACGCAGATGGACAAAGGCATGACCTGCAGGGGCCGGGAACAAGTCTGACGGCTGAAATAAGGGATCCGTCCGCCGTGTTCATGTGACAGTTTTGCTGGAGTGAGGTTTACCTGCAGTGCTACCACGGTCCAGGTGATTGTGTTGTATCCCTGGAACATTCCAGACTCCCTCACCCGCTCTCCGTCGTAGGCCAGCATCCCAAAAAGGCCAAACACGAGCCCAAACATTCCTAAACACACATAAAGCAGAGCTGGAATCAACCTCCTGGTTTACTATTCGATATGATCTGCTTTCACTTGCTTTTACTTTTCAGGAGGTTTTCATCATTTTCTCTGCTGCTGTTCTTGCAGATCTAGGCTCCGCCATTTAATGCAGGTGAAGAAGCTCTGAGCTCACAGCAGGAATCGCAGGAGACTTAACACATGCCTCACACGTTCCAGGGTAAAAATAAACTAGACAGGAACATTCATCTTAACAGAAACATAACTGAGGTAAAACGCCCAGCTGGTTCTCTGCGCAGGGAAGAAAGGAAACTGTACACAATGCAGGAAAAACACAGCGCCGGCGCTTTGTTCATCCAGCTTTTAACAACGCCTCAGTACACAATTCCATTTTTGATCCATTTGCACGCAATAACGACAGAATATTGATATTTTATGGGTCTATAATAGTAATGGATTGGATTTCTATAGCGCTTTTCAAGGCATCCAAAGCTCTTTACATTATTGATCCATTATTCATTCACTCACACATCCTAACTCTGGAGGTGGTCAGCTACATGTGTATCCACTGCTATCCTCCGACCGCCACCCAGCATTCATACACCAGTGGATGCAAGGTGGGTGAAGTGTCTTACTCAAAAACACAACGGCACATGACGAGAACAGAGCGGGATTCAAACCACCAACCCTTTGGTTATTGGACGACCTGCTCCCCCTCCTCAGCCGCAGCCCCTCCTCCTAATGAATGTTTAGTGTTTTGATGATGATAGAGATGGCCTATTCTATTGTCCAACAACCCAAATAAAAATACATTTATAAAGCATTTAAAGGCTGAATGAGTAATATTTAGTGGCATCTAGTGGCCAAGTTACAGATGACACCACTTAGATTGTATGAGTCCTCCCATATGGTGGTCCCTCCTTAGAGCTGATGTTTGGTTGTTTGTTCTGGGTTTTTTATTTAAGGGGATATGAACTTTGGTCCACATAGGAGGTGATGATAACACACCTTAACGGCTCTACGTTAAAGACGCAGACGGATACGGATGCGTACCCAGACGGAGAATACGGAACAGTAACACGGGGAACCGTGGAGGCAGTGTTGAGATTTGAAAGAATAATTTCCATAAATAGCAGAACTTTTCAAAGAGCGACTGTGTGAGTTAGTGAAAAACTACCGACATATTAATGACAACTACTATTCTCAATATTAATATTAGTATAAACATTAGTAATACCTGCTCTGTCATTGTTATTATTGACTTTCTTCTTCTTTTTCTGGTATTTAGACAGTATGTTAATTAAGAGCGGCGCCCCCTGGTGGATTGATTGAAAACTGGTCATTCCAACGCAATGGACGCACAGAAGTATGAAGGCAGTGAGGCATGACAACGTTAGAAACGGACGTACTGTACCTATCTACATACGTAAAGACAGCATAAATGAGCCTTAATGCTGGGTGCCACAAGCTATAATAATTTAAAAAAAAAAAAAAAAAAAAAGGAAAAAGACCAAGTCCATTCAGAACTACTTTTGAAACATAGCAGCGCAACATCATTAATTCCACGGAATTAATGTTTGTGTTTGTATGTGTTTGTGTGTCGCAAATGAAACCTGTATGGAGAGATGTTTCACTCATGACTCACTCATATTTTAATGGTGACATTATGCCCATCCCAACTATGGGATGGGCAGTGCAGTTTGGAGTAGTTTTAAACACACAAAAATCTACATTTTCTCCAGTAACAACCACAAATAAAATTCTTTAATTGCAGAAAATGGACACTTACTATAGGAGCCATGTATGTGGTTAACATGGGCACACACACTATGAAAAATATTTGTTTGTTCCTATGATTCTTACATTAAGTGAAGTGGAGCTAATGACTAATGTGAAATGTCAATAAACCGTCTGAATCATTCACTGCACTTGTTCAGCATGTGCGTCATCAGTATAGTCCCTACCCTGCTTATCCTGTTGCGGGTTTTGGATTTGTTTAATACCAAGTTTTAGATAATCATCAGACGTCTTTATTGACCAAGCAGCCAGGAGGGAAATTTACTCACAAAAATGAGTAGTGGATAAAAACCAGTCTCAGCACAAGGATTAAATCATGTATTTTTTTCATAGTGATAAAAAAGCAGTAAAATAAATGAAAATGCAAATAAAAAAAAAAAGAATAGAAAAAGATCAACAAAAAATAAATATTGTCGCTGTTGGGCAGAAAACCTCGTAAGTCCATTTTCAGTCTTTTTTCGGTGATAAAATGATTCTATTGGTCAGTCTTCAGGTTGGCCTGACGATTTTAGAAATATTTAGCCAATGAAAAGTGTTGAAAACGGCTTGTGACTACATCTCTTTACTCTGGTCATACATTTAGAATACAGATAATTTTTCCAGTTTCCTAAAAAAATAACCATTTTGACCATAAGAGGTTTCCTCCCTACAGCGACAATATGCAAAAATCAAAAGTTTAAATCAAATTTCAGTCAAAGGTTTGAAGATTATTTAGGGTTTCAGTGCATAAATAACATCTAATCATAGCGTAATGAATTGCTTTTTATGTATATTTTTAATGTAGGATGGCAGTTTGTGGTTGGATGGAAAAGCTGCGATATTAAAGCTGTTTGACCTGTCGTGTTGACGTCTGACTGACACACACCTAATTGGATGTTGCGGACCCAGACGCTCTGTTTGCTCTCCTTCAGGATCTTCTCAAAGTAAACACCAGCGAAGCCGCTAGAGCAGCACGCCACCAGAACGGCTGTCACACCAACGAACTGGGAGCCGGCGGACAGGGCCTCCTTCTCCGGGGCCGAGGCGGATTCAGAGGGCCACTGTAAACATGAGAGAAACACAAACATAGTGGTCAATATGGAGGAAAAGGCCACTCATACCCATGTGTGTAAAGCTAAGTGTGTGTGTTGTATATGCCTATAAAACGTATGATATTATGCCAGAGTTTTGAATCCAACCCGAGATTTTTTTTTTTAACTTAAACACAACAAAAAAATTTGGTTCCTAAATTTAAAAAAAAGGGAAAAATTGGTTAAAACAAAAGACAACAAAACCTCCAACCCCTTAATTCACCCACAGCACTGTTCAATCGGTAGTTTCCTTCTCAGATACTGTACAATACATTAAATATTATGAGGAAACTTGGGTGTAAATAGTAGAGCAGCTGCCATATCCTCCTGAGACCCAATAAGTAAAAGTTTTGGCTTTTTTACATTAATAACTGCCTCGATTAGAAAGAGCATGATGCAACAGTTTTGTTTTTGTTTTTTTTAATGTGTAAGTGTTATTAAGTAAAGCTGTCAAAGTCTTGTCCACCACAGAGGGTCTCAGGAGGATATGGGTATGGGCTCTCCCTTTACCAGAATAGACTCTGGTTATAAATGGCACATGCGCAGTAGACCAACCCCCCCCCTCCAATATAAGAGATAGAACAGCCTTGGGGCACCACCCACAGGAGTAAACGTCACACCCTGAAAAAGAATCAAGACCTTCATCAGAAATGCAAAATCACACAAGATCGTCTAAATCTTGTGTGATTTTAAAGCGACTTTTAAAATGAGACAAAATGATGTACATCCACTATATATTAAAATACATCAGTGGATAGGTCAGTAGGTAATACTACTGGCACATACACAAGTGGCTGGATAGGTTAGTGGGTAACACTATTGACTACGATACAAGAAGTGGGATGGAATCCTGACGGTAGCATTAATGTCATTTAGCCCATAGCCTAACTTAGTCTACTGCATTATCTTCACCCCTGGTCTAAATGCATTGTCCATACTGTCAGTGGAAAAGACACTTGTCAGGTGCAATACAGTCATGGAAAAATGTGCATGTTTGAAGGACAGACAAGTAAAATTTACATATAAAAAATAAAAGACTGAAAACACATACTGTGTATTTTTATTTTAATTTAAGTTAATATTTTAAAATAGTGGTGCATGTGCTTTGGTGTATCCTAGTAGTGATATGTGTTTATAAAACTTACTTACATATTGCACCCTGCCAAAAAATAATTTCACCAGCCGCCACTGTTTTAGAGTGACAAAACTAAGACATTCCACCTTACATTATCAAACATTACATTATGAAAGTGTTCACATCTACAAACTATACTGTAAAAAATGTGAACATGAACAATTTGAAATTTTAGCAATATTATGTCTCAGCTTATCATTTACACATGTGCATTACAATGTAGAGATCACAGTGGATCTACAAATACACAAAACATTTAGTAGCAGACATAATATTGTTACATTTCAATACTTCAAGTTGTTCATATTTGTTCAGTTTATTCACATTTTGTGAAAGGATAGTTTGTAAATGTAAACATTTTCGTGCAATTTTACCTTTTTTACACTAAAACAAAAAGAAAAATTTGGAGTTGGCATTATTTATAAGTTATTATGATAGTATTTTACTGGTCTGACCCACTTGAGCTCCACTTGTTCTGTATGTGGAACCTGAACTAAAATGATTGACACCTTTGACTGTTAATATCTTCAGTGTAATTTTTGCATTTCACAAACTCAGATTGGACAATGACGTGGGCCGGTTTTGTATTCAAGTGCAGTCCTCGAGGGCCGGTATCCTGCATTTTTAGATATTTCCCTCTTCCAGCACACCTGGTCACCATTACATCGTTATCAGGCTTCTGCAGAGCTTCATGAGCTGATCATTATTGAACCAGGTGTGCTGGAAGAGGGAAATATCTAAAACAGGGGTGTCGAACTCAGGTCCTCAAGGGCCGGTGTCCTGCATGTTTTAGATATTTCC
>JAPQRQ010000019.1:22210862-22224082 GCA_037367365.1 Apogon talboti | reverse complement strand
CTCATCACCAAGCTCTGCAGAAGCCTGATAACAATGTAATGACGTCCAGGTGTGCTGGAAGAGGGAAATATCTAAAAAGTGCAGGACACCGGCCCTCGAGGACCGCATTTGAATATCCCTGCTGTAGATGCTTGATTGATTTGTGATATAGTTGTCATCCCTTAGACCCGGTATCGTCTAGCCAGTGTGGACCAGGACCATCCAACAAGATCTTCTGTGTTGGAGATGCTCTGACCCGGTCATTTAACCATCAAAGTCATGTCACTTCAGGTCAAAGTCACTTAGAGTCTTGTGTTGACTATTTTCAAACTTCCAACACATTAACATCAGGATAATCAACATCGTTATCTATCTATCCATCCATCCATCTATCCATCCATCTATCCATCCATCCATCCATCTATCTATCTATCTATCTATCTATCTATCTATCTATCCATCTATCTATCCATCTATCTATCCATCTATCTATCCATCTATCCATCCATCTATCCATCCATCTATCCATCCATCTATCCATCCATCTATCCATCTATCCATCTATCCATCTATCTATCTATCTATCTATCTATCTATCTATCTATCTATCCATCTATCCATCCATCCATCCATCCTATCTTAATCAATGACACTAAGAAACCTGCATGTGTAACAATATGCGATACCCATTGTAGCTTCATGCAGACAAAAAAAAACACCTCCTCTTCTAAATCTACTACATATTGCATGGTTTTGATCCAACAAACATTAATCGTCCTGTAAGTCTCTCTGTATGTGCTCATAATGTAGGGAGGCTTAAATTCACAATTTTGCTGTGCTGTAAAAATGTTGCAGTGTGAGAGTTCTAGTGTGTTGTGCTGTGGTAAGCTGAAAAATGTGTGTTAATGCAAAAAAAAAAAAATTTAAAAAATGACGAACTGGCTGTGACTGTGTTGAAATGAATGTGCTTTTTCCATTGGATGAGTTAGTCGTAACATCACAGCACAAACCTTGAAAACAAGGAGCTGCATTTGTGCAAAATAATACTGTGACTCATAGCGCCTCCTTATCTGTCTGTGATTTGTAGGTGACGGTGTTTGAAACAGTAGGGGAGTGGGTTTTCGGTGTAGCTTCTCCAACACTGTGCTCAGTCTGGGTTAAGATCACATCCGGTAGAACACTAACTGACAGACATATTCCTTGTATTTGCCAAAGAGGAAGAGGAGGTGCTATCACAACAGTCTTCCCTGCTTTGACACTTCATCATTTCATCAGCTCATCCCGTATAAACCAGCCAATGTTTATACCGTATCCTCGCTCAAGCTTGGATGTTTTTGTTTTATTTATTTAACCTATATACGGCCGAGTACATCATGCTCAGATGAGATGAGTTCTTTTGTCTGTCTGGCCGTGAGATGAGCACAAACACACACACACACACGCACACACACACACACACAAACTGAGATCACACATCGTTAAAACAAAACACAGGCCAACTTCCAATACTCATCTGAACTGCATGTTACAAAGCAACGCCTACATAATTGGCTCCGTTTTCTCTCCTTTTAGATTTAAATGCACAAAAAACTAAAAAAAAAAAAAAAAAAAAAAAATCAGGGAGGTAGTAGAGCGCTTTTGTATATCTGTAACATAATGCGCCCACGGTTTTCATCATCAATGAGGCATAAAAACGACAAAGTAAAGTTAAATTCTACAACTATTTTTTGGATTTTTTACTGTGACTCCAGACACTAGGCAGTGCTTCATGGGAGAAGGACTGGAGCTTAGTAACCTGTGTCAGACGGAGGCTCAATACGAGATAAATAAGAAGTCTTTAACTATACATAACACAAGCCTATTCTAGCAGAATGAAATTATAGACCTGTAAATGGAAAACTATTTAAGCCCCAGTCACTTCACCTGGATTGATTGTGTTTTTATAAACCTCTGCATCACTGCCTATGTCTCTGAAAACCACAGTGATTCACATCAGTAATGAAGCACAAATGAACAAGATATTCAGACTTGACTCTGATGTGGTGAAAGGCCATGACAACCTTGGTCATATATATTAGAGTTGCTCTCTTCTTATCAGAGTATTTAAATATCCTTGACTGTGCCATTTTTTTGTGTGTGTTATCACTTCTTGAGTGATATTGCGAGTGTTCTGAAGGCAAGGAGACAACTGCAATAGCTTATTTTCAGCTTCAGTATAGAGTCATTATCTTACCTCCTAATAATAACCTATGAAGACAAGGGAGTGTTATTGTGATTGTCACTGGATTATAAACTCCATTCAAATGCTGCTGTCAACATCCATGTGTTTAGTTATCTACATGATATTTTTTTAGTGTATGCAGCCTGCTTTGAGGAGATAAAGGCATGGATGAACCACAACTTTCTCCACCTAAACACGACCGAAACTGAGGCCATCCTGATCAGCACCCCCCCCCACCAGGTCCAGTCCTCCCCCATAACCACCATCTCCTTTTGTTTTACACTTAGTATTATACCCTGAGACTTTCTTTTTTTACTGTACAACTTTAAGACTCTTTTGGATGAAAAGTGCTTTATAAATGTAATTTCTTCTTCTTCTTCTTATTATTATTATTATTATGCATACAGGATGAAGCGCCATCATACCTGCACCAGAGCCACTCCAGCCATAAGGATCAGCAGTGAGAGCCACTGGTAGACCCCCAGTCTGCGCCCCAGCATGGACACAGAGAACAGCGCTGTGGTCAGGATCTTCAGCTGGTACGTCACCTGATGGACACAAAGAAGGGAAAGGTGCAAACAACCCATTAGCGGAAATGAAAGGCAAATTGAAAAGATATCATTCCTGTGGTCTTTTACCTGGTAGGTGGCTGCGTCCAGGTTGGACAGGGCCACGTACAGCAGGTTGTTCTGCAGCGTGTAGATCCCAGAGGGGATCGCCAGCTTTAGTGTTTCTATTGGTTTGTGAGCAATTTCTTGACGAAGGACGCTGTTCAGAGCTCGCATGCTGTAACCTGAGGGAAAGAACAATGTATCAGACCAAACAAACTAAGTGTTAGGTCAATTTGGGATTAAGGGGCTGCAATTTGTAACATTACACTCCTGAAAATGATGTAGTCCTAGTGGCTTAAAGTAAAACAGCTAAAATGGATAGTAAGTGTTGAAATGATGAATAAAAAGAGCTGTGGGACAAAAAGTGATGTTACTGTGTTTTCTGGAAAACTCAAATTAAAAAAAAAAAAGACTGAATGCCTATTTAGTAAATCATCAACCATGTGTACTTAATGTGAACAGAACAAGGTGAGTTTTATATAAGTTTGTATACTGCCACAACAGACCACTGTTTCAACAGCACAGGGGCAACAGGAAAAACATGATGCCATTGGAGGTTTCTCACATGTCAGTCAAGAGCTTGGAGAATCTCCCCAAGATAGAAGGATAGAATTACTGAACTAACATACTGTATGAGGAAGTTGATTGTACTTTTATGTGCAACACACATACTGATAGAACTGGATCTACAGTAACTACTCTGCTCATCTGTGTGTGTTATATACTGTAGTGCACATAATAAAGCAGCATGGTTTGTACTTTGTTGCGTTACCACCAAAAAAGAGAAGAGATATCAGAAGCTTTTTCGCCACCCAGAGAATCAGTAATCGTTGTTAACTTCACCAGATTCCAAACAGTATTATAATCTAATCTGGTATTGAACATCCCCATCCTTTACACAGTGGGAAATAAATGTCACCTGTTTACTACAGTACCAACCCTTAAATTGACTTTGAGTTTTCATTAACATCGACATGAATTGTGAATAAAATATAGGAAAATCCATAATTTAGACTGAAAAACGCAAAATACAGAGGATAATATTGTATTAAATGGTGATAAATCACTTAAATACTTAAATAGAGAAGGAAAATAATTTGGGAACTGCCACAAAAGTAGCACTGGGTTTATGGGTTAATGAATAATTATTGAAAAAGTGAATGAGCATAAATCTATGAAATACTCAGATTTATTTTAATGAGTACATTTAGTTGATCATGTGTTTTATTCAAATGACATATTAAACAGCTTTAGTTCTTCTACCTCATACAAACATGGTGCTGTACTTGGTTATTTGGGTTGGATACTCACTGTGCTCCTTGAAGACGAGCAGGACACAGGTGAGGATCTTCATGACCTCTGCCACCACCACCGCAGAGGAGGCCAGGTACCGCGGGCCCTCGGCCTGGAGGGTGCGGGAGTACCGCATGGTGAGCACCAGGGAGGTGGTCTGGAACACCAGCACGCCCAGAGAGAGGTACTTCAGCCGAGAAGCCATGACCACTGGACGGCGGGAGGAGGGGATGATCAAATAAATATGATTATTACTACTAACATTAGGCACAGAACTCCCATAAGAACTAGAAGAGGAGTTAAACACAAACAATGCGTTTCAGGGAAGAGACAAAGGCTGGACTCACCTGTCCTCCTGTCCGACTTCAAAGACGTTTAGAAAACAACTCCAGAGTCTTCAATCTTCTCTCTACCTACAGTCCGTCCTCTTTAACCCCTGTGCAGCGTGTGTTCTCGGCGGCTTCAGAACAGAGCAGCTCCGTGTGTCGGACTCTCAGGTAGTGGAGGCAGCTGTCAAAACAGCAGCTTCAGCTCCTGGCGTCCATTGACCCGCACCGGAGACGGACGGTCCGCTCAGAGGACAACATCACCCCGGCAGCGTCACCGCACACACACACACCCACCGCCGGCTGCCATCACCCTCTAACTCTCTATAAACCCTAAACTACACTGCAGAAGCCAGCCGGACGAAGAAAAATCTCAAGCATGTAAAATCCTGAATGACTTCCGTGTACAGATTTCTTCCTCGTCTGTTCATTGAAGCGTCCGGTAAGAAACAGCGCCACCTGCTGGACGGACGGCAGACGCTCTGGTAACATGTCCAGGTTTTAGTGTGAATACAAGAAGCATGAGTACAAATGATTAATATTATCAACTGTGTGTTTTTAAATGATCTTAAAAGTATTATAAAACGAAATATAGATGACATTTTAAGTAAATATGGTGAATTTTAAAAGTATAATTTCAGTGTTATGTTACTTAACCCTTTCATTCATGGTGTTATTGAAGTTTCAGTTAAAACTATATTTGCAATAATTATTCCAAAGTAGCAGGTCAAAAGTACAATCTAAAATTACTACATTGTTTAATTCATATTTTTTCCTATATTGTCAGATCATTGCCATTACCACTTATATGCAGTATGTAACATCTACTACAGTTACATTTTAGATTATGTTTACCTGAATAAATTGGTTATCTTTATGAGAAAGGCTTTTGGACATTATGCTAAGTGTAATATATATGTATACAACTATAATACTATACCGCTCAGTTTTAAATCAGTTAAAGGTTCTGTGAGTCTGTATGTTTGGCTCATAGATCAGTTTGACAGTGGCCTGTGAATGTGAATAAAACAGTTACCAGTGTTACCCTCATTGGTGTGCAGAAGGTGAACCTTTCTGAAAGGTTACCGATACTGGACTTCCTTTTGCTTAAAGGCAAAACATTCATCATTCAGCCAAATGTTACCAGCAACATCGGTTTTCTTGCTTTTATGCCACAATATCAACATATTTTCTTCTTATATGAAGGATTAACATTAACTTGGTTTTGTCTGCATACATTAAAATTTCTATTAATCATTAAAGTTTCCAAATTAAAATCACTGTAAAAGCTGTAAAACTTTTATCTAAAACTAGTAATGAATTCTACTCAAGCTTATAGTATGTGAGAAAATAAAATACATAAAGCGTAAATGTATGAAGTATTGAGCTTTATTTCAGGAAGCATGTTTGCTTGATCAAATGTTTTTTTTTCAGACATCTTTTATCGGTTTTAGTTCTATCTTATACAAACATGGTGACAACTACTTCATATAACACGTATATTATTGGCTATTTGGTTAACAAAGGAAAGTACAATAAACATAAAAAAACATTTTATATACAGAACATGAACACGTAACCTTGTATATGCATGTAACTGACAATCATGATAAAAAGGTTCATGTGGACTGACACCTTAATGTACAGTACATGTTTATGAAACTGCAGGGACATCATCGGCACACAGAAAAAGGCTCTCAGTTGTCTGGACCTGGAAATAATCAAAGAACAATGACAATTTGGTTTGCTCACTCACATTGACTTTTTACAGTTGGCAATACTTTGTCAAACAAGGACAATATTGGACGCTGATTGGGTATTATGATGTACCATTGTAGCCAAAAAAAAAAAAAAGACATGATTTGGTCTTACAGACACCGACGTTCCTTTTTAAGTTTCTTAAATAAACAGTGAATGATTGTCTGTTCATAAAGCAGTCACAAAAAGCTAATGAAGATAGAAAATACTTTTAATGTTACTCAACTCCAGACTTGGATTATGAATCATGACAATTTAAAAAGGTGCAGACACTGATTGTAATTAAGCAAAAAGGCAAAATTGGTTATGACTTTGGAAGACAAAATAAAAAAAGAGGCAGTTTATGAAGAAAAACATGCGCCTCTGTAACATTCAAAAATCATGTAAGAAGTGCGAATAGTATTCAAATAAAAACACAGACTTTTTAAAGTTCAACATCTTTGCCAAATGAAGCTCAGTAAAAACAAGCAGAATGAGCTGTAAGTCTTTGTACATTTCATCAAACTAAACCAGATGACATAACAATAACAAAGAGTGTGACGACACTACTGTATGTTTTGCATAAAGTTTGTCAAGCTTCTGAATTAAATCCCCTCATAATATATGAACTATAGTAGCATCAAATGACTGAATCAGCAGAAACTCGTGTATTTTTGTAACAGAAAATGCTTTTAAAATAAAATTCGCTGTGCTCTGATTGCATAAAAACTGCATCTAATGTTCCTCTTGTTCATTCAGACTGATCATATTTGATGGAAAACACTAAAAGGTATCAACTGTAAAAAACTATCCACATGATATTTGGAAGTGCACATCTCTGTGTGCGTTTATCTGTAATGTATTGCTGTTCTGAGGGTAGTTATCTTTCACACCACGCGACAGTTGTTCATAGAACCAATTTTTGACAAAAAGCTGAGACAATGCACAAATAGTATAAAAAACAGCAAGACTAGCTCTGTCTTCAGAATAAAAAAAAAACATCAACTAAACATGACCCATTGTATTAACACAGTAGAGTGAATGGTTTCAACAAGGAGTTAGTATTGGCAGGTTTAACACATTAAAACAACACATAAGAATAACATAGAGCAGTAAGAAATAACAATGTCCTCTGAAACAAACAGTCCCCGGTCCTGTTTCACCGTCCATCTCAACAGTCAGTTTTTCTGATGCAATACCAGCTGAAGACCATCTGCTCAGCAGGTCCTCGATGATTCCTCAATAAACAGTCTGCATTTGGATGCCAAAGGCCAAAGAGGAAGTCTCGATTCAGCCAACACATGCTTTGCTGGGATCAAAGAAACTGCATGGAATTTGATAGAGATGCAAGACCATGGTTTTTTTTGGTGTTGAGAACTTGATTTCTAGCTGATAATACTCTCACGTTTTAGAAACTATATACATTTTTCTTAAGTGCATGGAGAAAGAGAAAGCATTAAAGGGGAGTCGACTGATTTTAAAATGAAGTACAAAGAATTAAATCTGAGGAGTGAGAAAAGCCTCTTCTGAGTTACTATGTGTTGTAGTTAAACTACACAGAACTCCAAAGTCAGTCTGTTTCAGCTTTCCTCTCGCCTGTCTATGCAAACACCTGCATGGTTCCTATTGGAGGCTGTTGCGAGGCCTGCTGCATCTGTTGCGACTGTGGCTGCAGCTGCACCTGTTCTGGAATGTGTGTGCGGTGTGACGAGGGCAGTGCGTGGTGGCCGTTCCCCAGAGGGGTGGGGCTGGTGGTGACATCAGACCAGTCTGAGTTGGAGTGTGGCGAAGAGGATGACCAGGGGTCAGGGGACTCTGGGGAAGGGGTGAGATATGGGTGCTCACTGGGTGGGTGGGCAGAGTGCCCGGGGGTGGTGCCCTCTGAGCCTCCGGGGGTGTAACGATGCTGGGAGGGCGGGGTGGGGTACTTATCCACAGGGCTCTGCATGGGCGGATAGGAGGGGAGTGGCCTAGACTGACCGTCTATCCCGTGGCCTCCGTGGCTGACCGTGTGTGGATGTTGCAGGGTGTGGGACAGCCCGTGTGCCATGCTCATCTGCTCCGGCATCTGGTACATGATGCTCTGGGTGCAGCGGAGGTGGCCCGGGCCCTGCTGGTTCTGCCCTTGGGCCTGTGTGACCTGTACCTGACCCGGCTGAGGCTGTTTCAGGATGGCCTGGCCTCCTCCGGGCGCCATCATCTGGAACGTGACGATTGGAGGCAGCTGCTCCCTGCTCATGGTGACATTCATGGGGGTGAGCATGGCACCCTGGCCGTGGTGTTGGCCCATGCTGGGGTGGGATCCCCCCATCTGGTGCGGTACGAGGCCAAACATGTGGCCGCTGTAGCCGTGTTTGGTCATGCCAACCCAGCCCTGCTGCTGTCCCAGCATGTGGCTGACGGGCGGCAGCAGCGGTCTGGAGGTGGGGCTGCTGAGGAGCGGGGGGGAGTTTGCCGTGCTGGAGACGGTGCCGGACACGTCACCTGTGTAGGAGTGTGGTGATTCCAGGGAGTCGACTGGCGACATGGTGACAGAGCTCTCTGGAAGCCCTCCTGCTGCCTTCACACCATTTGTGCTCCCTCCTCCTGAACCTCCTCCACTTCCTCCTCCCACTCCACCAGCTACGCCCGGCCCTTCTCCACCTGCAGGCTTCTTTCTTCGCTTGGCCTTCATGTCTTTCAGATCCTTAGCTCCTCCACCGACACCTCCCACCTTTGCTCCACCTCCACTCCTCCTGCTCTTCTTCCCCTGTGGCCCAGGGCGCATGCCGATGAAGCCGGCTCCATTGGCCCCACAGACAAGAGAGTTTCCTCCTCCGCCCATGTGGTTTGGCCCGTTATGAGGACTGTGAACCAAATTGTATTGGTCCAGCAGGCGGACAATGTCATGATGCATGCGTTCCTGAGCGGTATCACGGGGCAATCGATCCAGATGATCAGTGATGTCACGATTGGAGTAGTGATCAAGCAAAACCTGAGCCGCCTCAAAGCTGCCTTCTCTGGCTGCAAGAAACAAGGGGGTCTCCTCCTGAAGAAGCACAGGATATTATTAGCATTCTATTCTCTCCAACAGTTACACCACATTCATCTATATTCAGCAAAAAAAGTACAATCATAGGGACAAACAGGGGAACACACCTTATTGTCCTGCATGTCCCTATTGGCTCCATTCTTCAAAAGTACAAGGGTAGCTTCCACATTATTTACCGCAGCTGCCCAGTGTAGAGCAGATTTACCTAAAATGGAAAGATTACAAGTCAAAAAATGTAGACGACTGAGCATTTTAACTGAGATTACACCATTAATGGTCATAATGTACAGATGCATACTCTACATACAACAGAATGGACATCCTTACCGTGGTCGTCTACAGCGTTGATGTCAGCGTGGCAGTGGATCAGCTCTTCCACCATCCCCTCGACAGCCAGTCTGGCTGCCAGGATCAGTGGAGTGGTACCATCATTCATCCGAGCATCAAGTTCTGTTGCACGGTTACGGATCAGGATCTATGAGACGGTACAAAAGCAGGACACAGGAGAGATCATGAAAAATTATGATGATGCAGATCTTCAGGTCAACCTTCACCTTTATTCATGGCAACACTACAGTTGTGACCAAAGGTTTTGGCAGTGACACAAACTGTCACATATTTACCAAATAAAAGTCTATCAAACTTGTAAAATGAATATTCAATACATCTTGGAGACAAAAAAGTGTAGCTACAAAGCTTTAAAAACAAAAGTTGTGTCACTGCCAAAACCTCTGCCATTTTCATATTACGTTAAGGTCAGTTTCAAAGATGTGAGTATGAATTGCTCTCACAACGGACAGTAGGCTTGTTTGCAGTATTTTGCTTTACCACTTAAATTTCCTTGGTTATGAAGTGAAAAATCTCCATCAAGTACATGCCATGAAATGAAAGACATGACAAATGACACGACTGCCAAGACAGTGAGTCTGTTGCTCATTCCCGTCCAGACGATCAACATGAACTGCCAGATAATCAAACTAGAGTAAATAAAAGAAGTAATAAATACAAACAAATGGATGCACCAGAAGTCATTGCAGACCTACATAAATCTGAATCCCAGTCACCTGGTATCAGAGAGGAAAATCCCTGGCCACAAATACAACTTCAAGTCAGAGAAAACAGCTTTATTTAGCTGTATAAGCCTTGCACAAAAATGTAGAGATACCCTCACATACAGTTCCATACATGTGATGCTGGTTCACATGGCGTTGGTAGCAATCTGTTAATGGTGTGTGTCTGTGTAAACCTCAAACGAGGGTGGTATACTGAATATACTCGATGTATCGTGGCTTGGCTCGCGTGCGATATATAAAATAACTATATTGTGTACATCGAGTATTAAGTGTCCCATCAGTGTCAGCAGCAGTAGTTTCCACCTCTGTCATTCCCTCATCATGCCCTCTCATAGCACTTGCTCCTCTGCCCATCCAGAAAACTATCTGTTGCACATGCACGTTTGTATATCAGGAAAGGAGAGAGAGAGTACCATGGAAAGCACAAAGAAAGTGGAGACGGATGATATTGTCCCAAAGAAAAACAGCACTGGCTCTATTATCTGGCAATGGCTTGGGTTTCTCAAGGATGATGAACAAAAAGCGTTTATCTGCAAAATATGCTGGAAAACCGTTGCCACAAAAGGTACAAGCACCATAAATATGTTTCACCACCTGAAAAGTCATCCACTACAACACAACGTATGTCTGAAAATCCCCATGTACACATTGCCACCCACATCAGTCAAAACTTTATCAGAACCAGCCCCTAAGCAAATGGCTCTGGATTCATCATTTGCCAAATCAATCCCATAGGACAAAAAAAATTGAAATGAAAAGAGATTCCAGCCGCAGTAACAAAATACATGGCCAAAGACACGGCCCCAGTTAGCGTTGTGGAGAAGCCAGGATTCAAGAATCTCATAAAGACACTTGGCCCAAAGTCATTTTAAATAATTAAAAAATTATTTCATCGTGATTTTCCATTTTTAGCATGCACATATTGGAAAAAAAATGTAATAGGTGACAATGTCATGCATTACAGAGTTGAATTTAACACTTACACAGTGATATATAATAAATTTCTAAATATATAGATATATGTCGTGATATATCCTGAAAATAACTCGAAAGTAGTTAATGGCTCAGCCCTTCCTCAAACATTAACTCACTTGTTTTGACAATAAATCACCATTCTGGCTCAGTGAATGCTACATTCATTCAATGTCAGACCTGACAGAAGTTTTGCTGGGTAGAACTATACATACGGTGAAACAAGTTGCCTGTGTCTGATTATAGAAGTGACTGACCTGGAAGACTCCTTGAGCATCAGCAGCCACAGCAGCGTGCAGTGGAGTTCTGCCCATGTTATCATGAGCATTGGGGTCGGCTCCAGCATCCAGCAGCCTCTTCGCTGCATCGGCCCTGGCGTAGCGAGCAGCCAGGTGAAGTGCGGTCTCTCCAGTGCGGTCGGTCTGGGCCATCAGTGAAGCACCCTGAGCGATCAGGTCGGAAATGACACTGGGCCCTGGTTCGTCTCCTCCGCTCTCCTCCTCTTCATCTCCATGCAGACTGCAGTCCGGGCCTCCTCCATTACGCAGAGATGCCAACATCAGAGGGGTGAAACCATCTGAAGAGAGACAAAGTCACCATCAGAAAACTTGGAGAGACTGATATTTTGTTATTTGATATACTCCAAGCTGTGCTCACCAGGGCCTTTGACGTTAACGTCCAGACAGTCCACATCCATGTCGGCCTGTGGGGGAGTCAGAGTGATGTCTGCAGCCTTGTGATGCTGCGGGGTCCACTCTCTTCGGTCAACGCTGCCATCCATAGCCAAAGGCAGCAAAGGTTTGTCCTCAGTCTATAAAAAGCAACAGGTGAACTTGAAGCAACATGAACAACAACCATACAGTTACATTTATACCACTCCACAGCAGTAGCTTCATTCTGACCAGTCTTTTCTCTCAAGCTACTTACTCTTGGCTTCTTGGGTGCAACTTCATCTTCCAGCCACCTCCCACTCTGACCTCCATCAATCATACTTCCATCCTGTGTCTTGAAATTCCTAGTTTGATTAAAAAAAGGTGACGCTAATATTTTTTCAGCTATTTAATATTATGCTCCAGATATACACTATTTCTCAAACAACAAAACTTTCACCTTGTGTGACATTGTCCCCATCTCATCTGACAAACTCGATGTCAACTTACACTCTAACTTAAGGGACCAAGTATTTAGCGTAATACTGTAAGTGTGTCTTCAGTTACACCTTCTCTAGTAGAAGCCATTCATCTAAATATTCACTTACTTCATGTCAAAGTCGTCCTGTCCAACAGGCTCTCTCCTCTTGTCATTTTTCGCGGGCATGAAGCCATCAGGCAGCCATAGGACACCATGTTTATGTTTCCTCTTGGCTGCTAGCATCCCCAGCACCAGGATGAGGAGAATTATAACCACTGCCACTCCAACCAGATACATCAAATACATTGGCTTAACTGGACCTGGAGGTTCACCTGGGAGATGCAGAGGAAAAGGTATAAAAAAATATATATAATATTTTTTTTCTGTACTTCAGTACATGCTTTTGTTTCTAGTGAAACAGAAATCGTTACATCAGAATCATTCTATTCATTTCTTCATCTGATGAAGAAAAGGGCTACTTACTTTTAACAGACACTAGAGGATAAGGCAGATCAGCCTTGATGTGTGCTGCCGCAATGAAGGATGCAGCCTCATTAGTGTTGGAGAAACAGTTCACAGACCTCTGGGAACATTCCCGGTTATCGATTTCCAGGTGCACCACAGATCTTCGGGCAAACAGGAAAAAAGTATACAGTTAATGACTAATTTTAAGCTACCTAATAGTTTAGAACAGGGGTAGGCAAGTTCGGTCCTAGAGAGCCGCTGTCCTGCATGTTTTAGATATTTCCCTCTTCCAGAACACCTGGTTGCCATTACATCATTATCAGGCTGCTGCTGAGCTTGGTGATGAGCTGATCATTAATTGAACCAGGTGTGCTGGAAGAG
>JAPQRQ010000019.1:22167498-22205563 GCA_037367365.1 Apogon talboti | reverse complement strand
CTTTGGCCTTCACTCTGTGGTCCATCTATCTCATTTAAATGAGAAGGTGTGTCCAAACTTTTGGCCTGTACTGTATGCCTCATGATTGCCTTTCTAATACAGTACTCACCAACGAACTTTTGCATGCGCTTTTTGTAATCTAAATAATAATTATAGAAATAATTAAAAATCTAAAAATGTTATGATGTAATAATGATAAAGTGCATAATCTGTACTTTCTATTAAATCTATTTTCAATACTTCTATTTTCTCTGAATGTTCCAAGTTGCCTTTGTCCTGTCCAAATACACTTGTCTGCCTAACTTGTGTATGTGTAGCTACTCAATCATGTGTCTACAGCAACTTTCTGATACAGCTTTTTAATGAGGCTTGCTGTATATGTCAGTCTCATCTAACAATAAAACTTTCATAGTTTCAAAGTTTCATAAAAATCCTTAAGAGCACATGTTATCGCCCGGAGCCAATGGAATGAGAATACTAATAAAAGTGAAACTCACTTGGCGAGCAGTCATCAGTGTCAATCTGACAGTTGTGTCCACTGTATCCAGGCTGACATTTGCACGAGTAACTGCCAGGGCTGTTTATGCACTGGCCATTGTTTTTACAAGGGTTAATTTTACATTCATTTACATCTTCACTGCAGCGTGGACCTAAACAAATATGAACAAAAAACAATTATTAATGTAGCACTTATATGACTGTGATCTCTTATAAATGCATTTGTCTCATGTCTGATTGAACCACAAACATGCAGAAGAAGACACACATACCTTGCCACCCAGCAAGACATCGACAGGTGAAAGATGTGTAGTCTGTAGTTGGAAGACACACTCCTCCCCTCTCACATGGATGAGAGGCGCAGGGAACCAGCTCATCCTTACAGTGTTTACCTAAGAGATGCAGTTTTCATTAAAAACTGATAATTAATTTAAACAAAAAACAACAACAGCAACAATGACCATTAGACAGGCTACTGGTGAAATGGATCACTAACCTGTGTACGGTGGAAGACACTGGCAGGTGTAACTGTTAATTCCATCTATGCAGATGCCTTGGTTCAGACATGGTCCAGATGCACATTCATCAATATTCTTCTCACAATTCACACCTATTTGGAGAAGGGATGATTCCAATATTTATTTTTAATTCAGTCCATCTCCTTCTATTGTGAACATGATGAACAATGCTATGTTTAGATATCCTTGGTATATTTACCTCTGAATCCAGGTTGGCACTGACAGGTGTAACCATTGTGTCTGTCAACACAGGTACCGCCGTTCTGGCATGGATTGGGCTGACACTCATCCTTTTCCTGTTCACAGTGTTCTCCTACCCAGCCAGCTTCACACTCACAATGGTACCTTTACAAGAATTAAAGGTCAAGCATGTGTAAAATTAAATATCTTCAGGTTGTTCTTGGACTTAACCTGGCATCCCATAAATTCCCCCCACAAACACACTATATAACCACTCTATATTAAACCAAACCCGAGGTCTGGAGTAGGTGGGAACAGACAGATCTCAGAACGCTGCAGTTGAGAAGAACTTACCCATGCTGCTGTTCGATGCATTCTCCGTGAACACACGGCTGAGGAGCACAATGGTCAGTCCCAGAGAGGCACAGAGGCCCATGGGTGCTCGGTGGGCACAAGCAGTGGAACCCGTTGACTTTGTCCACACAGGTTCCCCCACTCATACACGGGTTTGAGTTGCACTCATCAATCTCCACATCACACTTCGCACCTGTTAAAGAGACATTTAGAGGGAATTTGAAGCATAAAAACATTCACTTGTTTAAGTTGTAATATTGTTATCAGATTCCTTTCAGCAGGGGGTTCTATCAAAGCGTACCTGTGTATCCTGGGGTGCACACACAAACGTACTCATTGATGCCATCGTGGCACTCTCCATACTCACAGGGGTTGCTGGCACAATCATCTTCATTGATTTCACAGTTCACCCCTGAAAAGAGAAAACAAACATTCAGAGTCTCACCACTTAGACGTTCTCTAAATTTGCATCTCATTGTGTTGAGATGAATGACGAGCTGCGTAACACGTCAAGTAGATCAAGTCAACTAGAGCAAAATGGGAAAGCCATCACAATCACCACCAGGGGGAGCAACACCCCATAACCTGGAGAAGAGCAAGAACGATCTAAGTGTGAACAAAAACATAGATGGATTTGTCTACTACAAAGCAAAGTTATAAAACCAAATCAATAACTAAAGGCTTGATTATTAAAATGACCCAGATCAAAAGAGAGGAAAAGGAAGTGAAGTAGAATGAGGGAGAATCTAAGACAGGAAAAAAAAAACAGACTGAGACCAAGTCATCTCACAGGAGGGGAAGTGGAGGCATGAAACCTGAAAGTGAGACCTGACAGAGTGACCTGACACCAGTTTTGGTGAAGTGAGTACGGTACAGACTCTAGTACCAGGCCTCAGGGTGGTACAACGTACTGAGCTGAGCTTACTAATCCACAGAGTAACATGGGGCAGAACCACACAGGCCAGACTTGTGACTGCGACACACACACACACACATACACTGATGTGGAGGGTGTCTACAAGTCACCATACTTTGAAAGCTATACAGGAAACCCAGGATGTGGGGGGGATGGGGACTTAACATTCACTTCAACTGTTGCCACAACAATTAACTCTGAAAAACCACAAGTCAACTTTGATTACCCTGAAATTAATAGGATCTCACCTTAAAGTTACATTTTATTACTTAAAAACTGTGTACTATTGAGTCTGTAAGAGCTACTTTACACTTCAGGGAAAAGGTGATGCATGGCAAACTGTCAGAGGAAGTACAACGTTGTCACACAAGCAGAATTAACACTGAAGGTATTTTAGTACCAACCTGTAGTGCCAGGTGGACAGTTACACTGGTAAGCATTCACCAGGTCGATGCAGCGTCCTCGGTTCTGGCATGGGTTGCTATGGCACTCCTGGAATTGGATGTTACAGATGGACCCTGTGTAGCCAGGATAGCATTCACAAGAGAAGGTGGCGATGCCGTCCTTACACACACCATGATGACATGGCTCAGGCACACAGTCATTGATGTTCTCTTCACAAAGGAGGCCAGTGAAGCCTGTGGAAGGACATTTGCAATTACATTTAACACATGTATGTCATGGTCTGTGAGATGTGTATGTATTTCAACCTATAGTCTTGTTGTAGGACACAGATAGGCCACAGAGTCTCTGTGGCAAAGTGTTTAATATGCTTGTAGACGTAGTGTAGAATGTTTCCATTGTTCAAATGGTGGTGCATGGCTAACAAATCAGAATACAGAGCATATCATGTTTACTCAACTCCCCTCACGTGTGTAATAAACTTTTTCACAGCAGAGATTTTGGCTTGTCTCAGCAGGAAAAACACAGGTGATCCTATTCACATTAATGATAGCTCTCTTCCATGGGTCTCAGCCAGCATGCATGAATCAAAACCCTGTAACTGATGCACCTACATGGAATGCACCCATTGTAAATTAAACTAATTACACCTGTTCATTTTTCACCCTGATGTGTCAAAATGTCTGCTGCGTCTACAGAGATTGTTTTACCTTCTGCACATTCACAGTCGTATCCATTGGGCCGGTCAATGCATTTGGCTCCATTTAAACAAGGTGTACTCGAACACTCGTCAATGTCTAACTGGCACATTTCACCGCTGAAACCTGAGAACAGAACACAACATTAACTAATTTATTTTCACACTGAGAAAATTTTCCTTAACCACATAGTAATAGGTAATACTGCATCTACCCACCTGCCGGGCACTCGCAGACAAAGCGGCTGACCTGGTCCAGACATTTACCCTGGTTCAGACAGGGTGAGCTGAGACACTCATTCTGATCAATCTCACAGTGAGTCCCCTCAAATCCTGCATGAACAGACAAAAAAAAAGTTATACTTCTAATCCACTATTTTTCTTTCTTACCAAATCTAACATTGTACACATTTCAGTCTTAGTAACAAATTTTGAGTTTAAACAGATAAACAAACTTGTGCTGAGTTTTTCTATGGTTGTGGTTTCAGAAAATATTTCAGAGAGCAAAGACACTTGCTAAATTAGTTCCTGCATCTGTATGAATATTTAAATGTATCCTCAGATCTTGGTGGAGTTTAAATAATTGTCATAATCCCCACACCTCCAAGAAAATCAGAAAATGGTACTTGTTATCTTATTTTCATGAACTTCTTTAATTGGCAGGGAGGGAAGGGAGTTGGATAGTTTTGCGATTAGTTTATTGGTAGAATACATAACTGTTTTTAAGTTTTGCTTGGGAAACGAAACCATTATAAACAAGTGACAGACCACACAAGGGCACACGCACAGACACATAATGAATAAATTGTAAACATATCACTGATAAACTAAAGTTTAAAGAATACTGGATGTTTACCCAGTTATACCGCAAACAAAATGGCAACAGACCATCAACCTGGTTTATACTGGGATAAAAATTATGTACTCTCTTTGTATACTATTATCCACCACACAATTTGATTCTGATCACAAATTGTTACAAAGTAGTTACCACATTTATAACCCTGTGCATTCTGAAGTGTGTATTTGCTTCAATATATAATTGTATTTTATATGTTGTGTGTTTGTCTCTGATGCGATCTACAGGAATTTCCCAGAGGAGATGAATAAAATGCCAGTCTGTCAATCTAAATATTCCATCAAAACTGGTTGAGAAGTGTGTTTACAGATTCTTAAAAAAAACGTACCAGGCATGCAGATGCAGGTGTAGTCCCCTATCCGATCCAGACACGTGCCATCGTTCTGGCAGGGGTTTGAGGCACACTCATTGACATCCTGTTCACAACGTGGCCCGGCGTAACCGCGAACACAGTTACAGGTGAAGGAGCCATCAGTGTTCACACACTGACCACCGTGCTCGCAAGGGTTGGAGCCTGAAGATAAAGAAAATGGCTTTGTTTTAGAGCAGGAAAGAACAGAAACTTAGACAACAAAAATCCAACATTTGAAAATCTCACCGATGCTGCACTCATCTCTGTCGATGTTGCAGGTGCTGCCTACGTATCCAGAAGGACAGTTACAGTTGAACATGCCGCTGATGGGGTTGGTGTCACAATGAGAGCCCTCTCTACATGGGTTACTGATACAAGCGTCATTTCTGTGGCACAGCAAACCTGAATGGTGCAAAAGGTTGACAGAGAGAGTGAGTAAAAATAATGGGAACGGATGGAATCAGTGGCATTTCCAACATCAGCTCAGGTGGATGAAATGTGTGCATCATTTGAGGGTAGTGTATACAAACATCTGAGTGTGATGTCTCACCAGTCTTTCCATGAGGGCAGAGACAGATAAAAGACGCCACACGGTCGATGCATGTGGAGCCCTGGCTGCATGCAGCAGTAGCACAGTCGTCAATGTTTTCAGAGCAGTCAGGTCCGCTCCAGCCGTTGACGCACACGCACACATAGCTGCCAATAAGGTTGCTGCATGTTCCTCCATTCTGGCAAGTGTTTGGCTGCAAACGACACTCATCCACATCCTCTGTGCAGTGCTGACCTGTGGATGTTGATATACAGGGCATATGAACAATTCAGTATGCAAACTTAACGTAAATGGCAGCTCTGGTGTTTTTTCTTGTGTTCTTGCAAAGCTATGTATGGGAAATGAAAATAGTGACCTATTTTTTGATTCTGACATATGGTTGTCAAAAAGGTCAGGTTTTTGCAGAAGAACGTATTGTGCAAAATATTATCCATCTACAGTGTCCTTACAAAAAAAATCTACTCCTTTGGTTGCTCTATAAACTTTGACAGCACCAAGAAAGCTGATATATACATGTTTGCTTTGTAAGCAGGCCTGCATATGTACATAAGTATACATAGAAGCTTTTTGAAATGTGAGCTTTAAAGAATGAAGAGAGAACCATCACTCACCAGTCCACTCTGGAGGGCACTGACAATTGTAGGTGTTGACTCCGTCCATACAGGTTCCCCCATTGGCACACTGATGGCCTGGGCAGTCATCAATGTTGTTCTCACAGTTAGTCCCATTAAATCCTGGCACACGTAAGACAAGGAGATATTAGTACCTGTTAGCAAACTTGTCATTAGTTAGCATTACCTCCTTGCTCTGTTAATTGTCCTTCTTGTTCTAATTATGTGTTCAAGAAAAAAAAAAGTGCAATCAGTACATAAGCCTTACAAAGAAAACATCTAGTGTGTGTAAGGATTATGACATGTCCTGGTGGTGTATAAACAGTAACTGCCAGGGCTTTTGTTGTGTCTACAGTTATTTCAATTGTAACAGACTGAGAGTATGCTGTGTGTCTAAAACAACACCTCCAGCAGGATCAGACTGTTTGCATCTCAAACATTAAGTAACAATTCAGAAACCTGAAGCTACATTCATTCATAGATAAGTTACAGCCGTGGTGTTTCTTTCCGTTTTTTCCTTTGGGCACTGATGTTTTGTGCGTAGCCTGTTATAAAATAGCAGTGTTTTTTTTCTGATAAATACACAGTTTGAGCTTTTCAAAAGTAAAGAAGACTAAGCACTTTAGGAGTTAAGTTTGTTTACCCGGCAGGCAATGGCATGAGTAGCTGGTTTCAGAGTTCTGGTGGCAGGTGCCTCCATTAAGGCATGGTGATGGTGAACAAGGGATGTATGAGCTTTCACAGTGCCGGCCCGTAAACCCCGGAGTACAGACACACCTGTAGTAATGTTATTTCAGTCAGTTATAACAGAGAAAATTCAAAGTATTTTACAAGAACATTGACATTCTTTCTTAATATGTTTATAATATTGTTGTTTTCCATTCCTATTTTGTAGCTCCTTACTTGTAGGAGCCAGGGGTGTTGATGCACATGCCGTCATTCTGGCATATTGAGGGTGTGGCGGCACATTCATTTGTGTCATTAAGGCATCGAGGACCTGTGTAGCCGGAAGGACAGGTACATTTGTAGCTACCACCAGACAGAGAGCTGCATGTACCGCCGTTGGCACAGGGACTAGACAGACAGCTGTCCTCTCGTTCACACCGTGGTCCTGGGAATGAAAGAGGACATGAAAAACAGCAGGGTGTTAGTACAATTTGTTCATTATTAATTAGACTGGTCTGCAACTGCTTAATGTTCAGTAAATGGTATTGGCATGAAAATACACCAAAGGTAATTATGAAGCACTGGAAAGATTGGACTGACAGTCTTTTGGAACTGTTTGGTCACCTTAAATATTCATCATAATACTTATTATCAAAATATTTTCCAGTGGTAGCAAAAAAACAAGGTCCACATTTATAACTTAATCTTCCTAGATGGTTGAATTCAAGATATAGATTTAATAACCTGCTTCCTCTCCTCTAAAACAAAAACTAATTTGCATAATGAACACACTGAAACAGTACTGAAACTACTTAGGATTACTTTTACTATCTGTATTTAGGATGTTTAAAAATAAGCCATGCTTTGGCAATAAAGTCAGATGCTACAGTGACTCTGTTTTCTCACCCGTCCATCCCCTGGCACACTGACACTTGTACTTGTCCAGGGAAAGCAGGATGCAGACCCCACGGTTGGCGCATGGATTTTTGGGGTAGCATGTTGAATTCTGGGGAGTCTGGCAATGTTGTCCTGTGAATCCGAGTGGGCAGGTGCAGGTGGGGCTGCCTGGCACAGGTACACCCGCTGACATGGACACTGAGCAGTTCCCTCCATTCAGACAGTAACCAGGTTGACAGGGGTCCTTATGGTGGCAGTACTCACCCAGGAAGCCTGGAGCACACCTGAATGCACAGACAAAAACAGAACTGAAGCAAAGGCACATGCGAGGGCTTAAACCTAATCACTCATCAATATGGGCAACAGAGTTAAAAGGCAAGATAAACAAAAAGTTATTAGTGTGCGTTTGTGTCTGCGCTACACAGAAAGACAAACAAACAAAACAAACGAGTTTCAGTCAGGTGCATGTAATGCACCACATCAGAGAGCAGTGACTGCGGAGAGTAACATCTGCACAGGAGTCCTACAGTAAATACACACATCAAAGAACCAAATGAACCAGCACAGTTTAACCCTTCTGTTTAATATATGATCGTCCTTGCTGTACGATGATCAACACAACATCATGTGGAGAGACACTCCCACAATTATGCACATTGGCTAAGTTTAATTATTCTACACAATAAACCATACTGACCATATTTATCTATGTCCTTTAACCCAAGAAACATCAAGTCCTTTACCCCATTCCATCCTCACAAATATGAATGGAGAGAAAGGAAGAATAGAAAGTAACTGAATCACTAACTCTTCTATTACTGAACAAGTTGCTCTTAACCCTGAGCTGTTGCCCCATAAACCAAGCTATGAGAAAATGGGAAGCTAGGTTGACTAGAGGGGTTGAAGTAGGGTCACATGTGGCTAAGAAGAAGTTCAAAAGCAGAAGGACGTGAGGTGGAATCATCTGGAAGTTGTTCACCAATGCCCAGCAGAAACTAAAAACAACCAGAAGAAAACAGCAGCTATTTGGCCAATGTATAAAACATACAGTATTCTTTTAAACAGATGAAAAATGCCATTATTTATACAAAATTATATCGATGGCATAAGACAGGGAGTTCAGGAAGTTCAAGATCTGCACATGTATGACAGCTCAGCAACATTTATTTCTCACTTTTGGTTTGGTTTGTGTTTCTGAGCCAGGTGTCTTTGTTTTCCTCTGTATATTCATCACTCATTGCTTTCAATTTCTCCTTTTTCAATAAAGTGATTCAGAAACATGTCGAGCACTGGGGAAGAAATTACAATATTACACAACGTATCCACTAGGGATCAGAGACAATGTTCCTTTTGTCATTTTCTATTCCTCTGTTTTTCCGCAGAACCTCCCACTTTCACTCTCCACTTCTCTGTTACAGCACTTGGCCAGAGGTGACATTTCATTACTGAGCAAAAATTGTTTTAGTCAGGTAATTTCCTGTGTGCGCTATTCTGATCAGCAGTCAGCTGCAGTGTGTATAGTGTAGCACATGTGGCAGACACACTGTCTGGGGACTGTGGGCAACAGAGCGACTTGCTGCCTCTTACACAGGCCTCTAAAGCTGCTTCCCTGGAGAGGCTCAGGTAACGAAACAGAGATAACACCACACAGAAAGACACACAGACACACTGCACATGCAAAAGTCTATTTACTATCCTCTCTCAGATCCACTTCAAAATGTCTGCTAATTTAATGAATTAAGAACTTGCAGCATGCAAAGATTAAGTCAGCAGAAAATACCATAAATATTGCTGATGTTCAGAGCGGAAACGAAGATGGGAATAGACTGAAATCTCTCTCACACATACTAACTTTTATTTATTAAAGGCCTCTCCACCCAAAAGCAGCTTGAAGATATTAGGCTGTGAGTGCATGGGAAAGCTGAAGACTGTCATGAATCATGCCAAGCACAAGTTTCACAGATTGATTTGATCTGCAAGTATCTGCTTGACAGTATGTGCGAATCACCAAGGGTCTTTTGTGAATCTACAACACATTCCCACTCGGACGAAATTCCAAAGCTTAAACAATTAGCTGATGAATCATATAGTCAATAATTTCTTCAATTTGTGATTTAAGAGATAACCCTTTTAACTGTACTCTGTTTAAATACTGCAAAATACTTTCTATAAATCTTCAAAGAAATGACAGACTTTAAAGCTCTTGGTCTCATTCCTCGCAGATTAGACACGGCTACTTTGCTTTTTCCCCCGTCACCGTCTCAGCATCAGCATGTCTGCAGTGCAACTCCCTACGCTCTCCAGATGACAAGCACATAAATACACATACACAAAGATGTCTCTCCCCAAGCGAAACACAAACACAGCTTGGTCACGATATCACAACAAAATGGCCATCCTGGGAATCAGGACTGCTCTTTTTCAACCTCTCCACCTCTTCTCCAAGAGTAATGACATGCCCCTCTGCCCTGTAACATACATCACATTAGCAGGCTGTCACACAAAGAGCCCCACGTCCACACTAATGCCAGGTTTATGTTTCACTGGGAACATTTCACACGTTGCCACTGTTAAAAGTATAGGGGAATACGAGAAGCATTTTTAAGTAAAGTCACTCCAGTGAGAGAAAGGAGATTTCACACTTGTACGTTGTTGCCAAAACTGAAAGGCCTTCATTTAAAATAAACATGACTATTGCATACGATAACTATGAACAATGCCTGAAGTATAATGTCTGAATTATTCACATCATCTACCTTGAGAACTTCGTTAATATTCAGATGTGCTGACAGGTCAGATGCATAGTGAACTCTTTAAAAATCAATCAGTTCTCTCAAACCAGTGTTGACAGAACCAAATACCATGGCGTCAGGAAATGATAGCACCCCGTCCTTCAGGTTTCACTGCCAGATAAAGAGTTCATTATTAGCCCCAGGCTGTAGTGATACTGCCTGAGGCTAACAGACAAGGCTGTGCATGATTCACATTATTGTCAGGGAGTGGTGGCTCACAAAGGATGAGATAACCAAACACACTGACAAACTAGTCTGTCGCTGAATACAGCACAGGGTTTGGCAAAAAATCTGCACACATAAATGCACAGAAACAGCAATGTCTACTTTCAAGAACAACTTAGCAGAAGGAGTTTCTGCGGCCAAAATCATCTATGGGATTCTTTGTTTTACTCCATGAGAGCTTTTTTTTCCTCCGCTTTTCTCCGTCCTTCTTTCGCTTCATGCAGTTTCCTGCAGCCCTTCTTTCCCTCCTTTTCTCACTCCTCCACCTCTCATTTCTAACCCACTCTAGAGGTGTCAGGTTTCTACAGCTGGTTCACATTAGCGCCCCCATCTCACGGCTACGGCTCCCTCTCCCTCTCCCTCTCTCTGCACCCCTTCTCTCCTTCCCTGCTCCTCCTCCTCCTCTACCTCATGCTGACCTCTGCCTGTCCTGGCTGGTCGTGGGGGCTTCAATGAGCAGAGATGGGTGGGTTGATTCTCAATCACTCATGTAATGTCCCCCAACACTCCTCCACTCCTCATTTCTATGTCCTAGTCTGAGGCTCCTTCCTCTCTAACTCCCCAAACCTTCATTCCCCTTGTCTTTTGTACTAAGTTTCCACTTTTCGCTCCTAGCTACAACCCCCCCCCCCACCTCCTCTTACAGCCACAATTCTCCATTTAATAACACCATCATACTTCCACCCTGCGGCCACTGCAGAGAAACAGTGGGAGAGAGAAAGAAAGCATGAATCTACTCACATTTCAGACCCTGGATCATTTTCTGGATTGGCTGGAATATAGGTGGCCTATTCACTGTATTCCAGTCCTGTGTGTGCATGCATGCATGTCACAAGCACAGAGCTTACTGGCTTTGTTTCTTTGCATGATCATTCTAGTAGTTTAGATAATGTTGCAGTTGCTGAGGTTTTCATACTTCCTGAACATTTTTTCTATAGTATGCGGTAAACAATCTGTAATATTCTTAACTTTTCATTGGTGTTATTTGAAAACATTGTCCAGACACTGCGCACCTGGACGATGAGAAAGATGAACCTTCACAGTCATATCAGATTTAGAAATGACACACACATGTAACTGCTTTCTAAAGCTCAAAGGTGAATGGTGAACCCTGCCTGAGGAGCCCCAGATACTGTTTGAAGTGTGAATATGAATGAGCAGCAGTATGTGACCTTCTTTAACATGTCCAAACAGCTGCTTTCACAGCATTTCTGTGTACATTGCCACTTACAAAATAACAAAACAACAACAGAATAAAATCAAGAAGCTTGAGTTGACGTACTGAGACAGTCAAAGGAGAGCTGCCCTTGACCCTGGTTGAATTCTTGTGGCCAAAAGAAGGAAACTGTGCAGGTCTAAAGTTAAGGAGAGCTGTAATAAATGTGTAGGGAGCTAACTAATCAGTTCTCATTTGTGGGCAGGCTCCAACCCCACCCAGTATGGTACTGAGGAAGAGCAACGGTTCTGAGACATAGTTTTTAGAATTAAGCCAATCCAGAGCATTTACTATACTTATTGCACAGTTTAATGTATAATATAGGGTGTAAATGTGCAAAAAGGCAATGAGAGACTTGATTTGGTGCTCCAGGTTGGCAAGAAACACTACTGGGGTCTGTTAGGCACTGGAAAAATAAAATGTACTGAAACTTAGATATAAACGTTCAATTGTGGTTCCTTTTCAGGCAATGGAAACTATGAATCTCTAACTTATAAAATCCTTATATAGGTTTAGTAGGTCAGAGGGTATATTGTTGGCATACTGCCACACTTCTGAGAAAAGAGTTTTTCCTCATTTTCACAAGGAAGAGGGCGCAAAGACAAGGCAGTGGGATATTTGAGTGAGTAGTGCTTACCTAACAGAGAGAAAAACATGAGGGGAAAAAGTGGAAGGCATATGAAGTAAAGAGTAGAGCCATGAGGTGAAGGGTGGTGGTGAACAACTAAAAAAGTAATGAAAGAACAAGAGAGAGAAAGCAGACACAGAGAGAAAAAAAAGGAAATCCGGCAGTCAGAGTGAAAAGCATCAGCAGAGGCAGAATAAAGGAGCACAGAGCAGGGAGGAGTCCAAACTAGGTCCATGTGGTAAAATCTCAGACTGCGTCTAGAAACATGTTCAAAAAGACTCATGTGAAACGCTGTGGTAGAGAGCACGGGACCCATTTTGTCTCAGTGCTACTTCTGGCTTCCTCTCTCTGTTACTATGTCATTATCCTGTTTCTGTGGTTGTTTAAAGGGACAGAATCAACAATGGGTTATTTAAGGACATGAAATATCTACATCTCGGTGTTACTTTAATACTGTCCGACCACCTTGTTATTTACTAAATATTTAATAAAGTTTTCTCTGGCACCAGGTCAAGTGGAAAATTTATCTACTTCATGATTGAACAAAAACAAAATTTCAGACTGATTTAATTAAGCATGACAGCTTCTTTGTTTCCTCAAAAGTTAACAAAAATAAACTAAATCCCCAGCTCCATACAACCTTTACAGATATGTGGCCTTGCAGCAGAGGTACTTTTGACCCCACACGTCATCATCGGTGTGTGACAAGGAGCCACTTGTCACCTTACTGGATGTGGGTTTTTGGTCTGGTTGCTACATTCCCCACTGTTTTGTAAGGCTTCCTCTTTCTGAAGGTGAGTTTGAATCCTAGTCACCAAGCACTCCAGTCAGCATCTGTGAGCATGGTGTGTATTTTACTATTTGCCTCTTAAGTGTGTGAGTGTGTCCACATTTTGTGGTGATCCTCGAAAACAGGGTCATTTTCCAGTGGCCAATAACAGCGTTAAACATTCAGGCATTAAGGCATGTTTAACATTCTTTGGTTGAGGATTCTTAAAAGTGAAAATATGCTGCTTTTCCTATTTCTTGTCTGTTGTAAATTGAATGTGAAGAGGAAATCTTTGCACTGCTGGTCAGACAGAGCAGGAAGAGAACAGAAGACGTCACCTAGTACTCTGGGAAAGTGTCCAATTTTACACAATAAATCTAAAAAGTTGCAACACTAATAATCAAAATGATCCTTCTTTGGGTCCTGGCAGTGATGAACAGTCTGCTTGCCTTATCGCCTACATGCACAGACACAAACTCTGACACACATAGAGCTGTATCATCATTACCCAAACACAGAATCTAATAGTGTATATCAACTGCACTTTGGGCCTTTCTGCGCCAGCATGTGAACTTGCCTTAGGCTCAAGGTGCCCTTGATTATCTAAAGGCACACACACTCACACTCAAGTTCATAAGCAAACATATGCACAATGGAACTCTTATCATTGTGGTTAGAGTCTCAGCCACATCTTCTGCGCTTGTAGCCAGGCTGTGGGAAGCCGATAAGTTCAAGTTCAAGTTGGAAATCACTGCCGTGGCTTCCAGTCTCCCACTGGGGTTTTGTTGACCTTCATTTCAATCATATGCTTTACTTGGTATCACTGTAAGCTGTGTGTTGGATGTGCTGTGGAATGTACAGCAGAGGAGTGAGTGACCTAACGCACTACTCCCCATCTCGATTCTTTGTCTGATTCTTTTGACGTAACTCCTGTGTTGTTCCTGTTCTTTTGTGAGGTAAGTAGGGCTGTGTATTCGCAAGAATCTGGCACACAATATGTATCATGATACAGGGATTACAATTCAATAAATGATGATGCTGTAAGCATATCCTGCAATTTTTTCCTAAAATCAAGATTTTTGGAAAACTGTCATAGTCTATAGAACATAGTACACTTTACAAGGAGGGAAAAAAAGTCTGTAGAACTGATTAATTTTTTATGCAATCTGAACGCAATTCCAACACAAGAAAATTTGGATATTAACTATTTATTGAATATACCATATAGTGCTTTTAGAATCAAATGAATATCACAAAACATGATATCAAAATCATGTGCTCATGTGCTGTCTAACTTCATTAAATAGCCAGCCTGTTGCTATGGGATCACCAATAGTAAAAATAAAACAAAATATGTAATAATATGTTGATATGACTAGATCAGCTCAAGACAAATGTAAGTGTGTAGACAACAGGAAGGGGTAAAAAACAAAAAAATCAGCACTGAAAAAGGGGTGAGTGCCTTACTATACCACCATAGTCTACTTTAGTCCACCACAGCCTTAGAAATGAACAGAAAATACTGTGGTGAGCAGAGTCTCACTTAAAAATGTTGCTAATAATGTAAGTTAATTTTGGTCAAACATGGAGCATGCTGTTACAACGCACAGCGATGAGACTGAAAGTGACCAAACAATATACATTTTACAGCATATGTGCATACACCTATGTGCACAAAATACACAACTAAGCCAGACCCTGAACCTCTGAAACCACAATGGCCACAGCTCCAACAGAGAAATAAATCCACCTCAATGAGGGAAGCCGTGTATTACTATTTACAACAACATCACTGCTGTGTGTTTTTTAGTTGTTAAACGGTTACTGTTTTTCAATAACCACCATTAGGATCTACAATGAACTCAGCAGCTCTTCAACAGCTGGCAATCAAACCCAGGAACATACACAATATTTGTCTTGCGTAAAACAGAAATTTCATTTCCCACAACAAATCTAACATCAGATAATCAGTAAGTTATTATGAAAGACAAGTGTTCTGTGCAAGTCTGTGTGTTTATTACAATGACAAAAACTGGTCTGTTTACTTTAATTCTGCTCAGATTCTTTGTCAGCTCTTACAGAAAACGTCCATTTCTCATTGAGTGAAAAGTAACTGTAGGTCTGATAACTTCACAGAGCAAAAAGAAGAATTGACAGGATACATTTATTTGATGAAGGAGAGCAGCAAAACAGCACAGAGACAGAAGTGACAGTTACAATGGTAAAAGGAATGTTGTGGGGCTGTCTGTTACTGTGCCTGTGCAAAATTATGGAGACCTCAACTGCAAAATGTAATAATTTAATAATTCAAAAATTTTTTTCTTAATATCATATCATAACAGGGCTGGGCGATATGGCCTAAAAAAATCTCCAATTTTTTAATGAAAAACTCAATTTGCGATTAGATTTTCAATCCCCTATTCAAAAGAACCTAAGTGCAGACTGCAAATATGTTGGGAAAAAAATTTACTATTCACATACAAGCAGAAATCTCTTTTCACTGTTTCACCATTTTCACTGTTATACTGTAGTTGGCGCTGTTGTGGATCATGTGAATTACTTTCCTCAGTCCAAAAACAAACAAAGGAGTTTTTCGGGAAAAATGAAGGTCCGGGTTGTTAAGTTTTCAAACTCGAATCACCGGTATCCCATAGCAGTGTATACAGAACCATTCACTTTGAATGGGAGAATGCCGGCTCCGCAGGAAACGCATGCAGTTTCAGATGATTGTGGACACAGACTCCAACAATTCAATGTATGATGAAACTTCAAAGAACTTTTAGAGACAGTGACGGAGGAATAGGACATGAGAGAGACGGACACAGGAAACGGAGCGATACGGGTCCGACATGGAGATGACGGAGACAGCGGGGGCTGCGTGGAAATGGAAGGACACTAACCCTGTCAGTACCAACAGCCTGAAGAAATATTTTACAGCGAAGGTTTGCCTGTTCTGTATCTGATACCATTAATCCAGACCAATTCCAAACGACTGAAGTCGTAGAACTGTTCTTGGGAAGGAGCTGCTCTCTACTGCTGGCTGTCTGTGCTGTTGTTTGTTGTGTCTCTGTGATTCGCATGGGAACAGGGGAGCGAGGGTTCGAGCTCATTGAACTATGGCGAGCGGAAGGACATGTTGGCGAATGCAAAATACCTATATTTTTTGCATGATAAGAAAATAGATTTTCTAAAACTCAAACTCGATGTGATCAACAAATTTGATTTATAATACCGGTTGCACACATGCTCTGGTCCCTCATCCATTAATTTAAATTAAATAATCCAATAAAATAAAAAATACAAAAAAAAAAACCTACTATAGATACAGCAGGACTCTGTGATATACACTGAAGTTTTAACATGATGTTATGTGTGCAAGTTTAGAAGTGGTGCGTAATTTAATGTTACACTCTGCTCATTTAATTATTTCTGTGCTGCTCTTTATACTCATAAATGTTGATGTTATGCCAACTCACAATGTATTTGGATTGGATTCCTGGGAAGATGCCAAAATTCTGAAAACGTTTGGAAATCCCTTCTCAAGTGTATGTATATCTTCTTACACCCCTAGAGGTGAGGTGAGGTAAGGTGAGGTGAGAAAAAAAGTGGCAGAGATTGATATCAAACAAGCAAGAGCAAGAGATTCTCAGTAAAGCCCTTGGAATCAACAAGTACTACTGGAAGACGGAGAAGGACTGGCTTCAATAAAGGTGAACATTTCAACATGAGCACACAAGTGCACAGGAAGTTCAAAACTAAATAAAGATTTGGCAGACAATAGTGGAGAGAGACTGAGGTTGTGGGAGAAGAATTAAGAGGCCAGGTGAGTTGTGCCTAAAGGCATGCGAACCCCTGGAGCAGAGGGAGGGACTAGGCATAGACAGATGAGTGACAGTTTGATGAAGGAGGCGTAGCAAGAGGGAAATTACACTCCTCTCTCCACTTCACTTCTCCCTCATCTCCCTTCCCCCTCTGCTCTCTCATCATTAATAAGGAGTTGTGCTCCAAGGCAGTCCTCCTCAAATTACCTAAAAAGAAGACATCCTCTTTTCTTTTGGCCCTTTCTCTTCCTCTGCCTGCCCTGCAGGAAAATTCTACCTGTCGGATCAAACAGACAGCAGGCCTACACAACACACCAACTCTCTGCACTCACTATAAAGACAAGCTTCTTGTTAGATAAACACAAAGAGCATGACAGTGACGGTGAGAGAAAAAGAGGGAGAAAAAACTGAGCCACTGAGAGGGAGGGAGAGTTAATCAGTTTGCACCCTGACCAAGAGCAGACAAAGGAATCTTGTTCTAGAGAAAAAAAACAAGAGTTTGGATGATATCATCTGTGTAGTTTCAGTCTTTGTTTGGATCATTCAGGTAAAACTCATGAATAAGTTAGACTTTAGCAGTGTCGGGAACAGAATGTGACCCACAAAGAAGGCCATTGTTCCGATGCTCTTTGCCAACATCGAATAGGACACGTCTATATTTGCCTTCAGCAATGATGTAAATCACCAATAACAACCAACCAAACCAGTGACATGTACTAATCCACTCACAGCACACACCTTTTTCTCATACCCAAGACTTGCAGTGTCACCGGTTGGACAACTCTAGTCTGGACCCAGCCCTTCAAGGCAGTGACTCAACCTCTCCCATGCACTCTAACTCTCTCCCACAGCATTTTTCACATTCAAAACAAGACACCTGAGTTTGCCAAGTCTGACACAACATTTTCACATGTTTTCTCAGAGAAAATGTCTGAGTAAAATGATTTGTTGCACCACTATGCAGTCAGCTTCATAGGGTTCAACTTTTCTCCTCCACCTTTTTTTTCTGAGTTTTTCAAATTAACACATGTAGTAAATGATGAAAAACAGACACATTCATAGGACTAAAGCAGTTCCAGGTTTTTCGGGAGTTTCCAGGATGCATGGGAACCTGGCAGAAGAGGCACCAGAGGCAAGCTGAAGAATATTAACATGCACAGGAGCTTAGACTGTTGCCAATCAAAATAGCCCCAACTCCAGTCTGGTGCCATTTCACTACTGAGTAGCTCCTCTACTAGGGATATTAAAAAAAAAAAAAAAGACAGTCTGTACTAGCCTTCATTTCATATGTTATATTTTTCATTGTTCATAATTATAGTTACAAAAGTTAAAATCAGGGAGTTGGGGGAAAAATAACCTTTACCTCCAGTTTTAAACAGTCTTTAAATGTCTGAAAACAGACTAAAATGTCCATCTGCTAACCACAGTGCGGTCACTGGAATCCATCCTTCATATTAATTGTTTGTCTAATCAGGCAGTTACTTCCCCTTTGACCCCTGGCAGGATCCATGTGACTTAATTAGGCTGGTCTGAGCCAAAAGGCTGCAGTGACTGTTTACTTACAACCGGCTGTCTTTAATACACTGAGGAGTTGAAAACACATAATTAGATTTTTGCACAATGAGCCTTTTGACCAACAGCACAGTGCAGACGAGACAGACAGAGAAAAATGAGTGTCTGGTGTGTGCCTGTGCACACGTCCATGAGCAAGTGTGTGTTTGCGTGTTGTTGTACATGCTTGCATGGGAATAGTGAAAAAAATGACAGACTAGTTAATGAGTGTAACAGTAGGCCTGCGCTCTGTCAGCTGACTCACTAAACTGAAAGACTTCCCTCTGTCTTCAGAAAGGAGATGATCCTCTACTGGTTCTCAACTTTTAAGTCTCAGAATAAATACTCATCTATTGTTCAGAAAAGCAGACAAAATAGCAGAGCAAAAACTAAAAAAGAATGCATTTGATATTTTTATATACAATAAATGTACATTATTTTTCATCATGTTATGATGTTTATATGTATACAATTTGTATGGTAACAACCTTGTCTAAACCTTGTCAACTGTCTTGGTCAGAACCCTCTAGTTAAGAGGGAGGTCTTGGTTAAATAAAGCTTAAATAAAATAATAGGCTGTGTCTTTGTTAAAAAAAAAAGATTTACCATACCCCCAAAAAAGGTGATTAAATGTTATTACAGTGACTAATAATATAAAGAATGTGGATCTGAATGTAGATGTCTTTTTTGCCCAAACAGCTTAATTATTTCCATAATTAGAAACAAATTCTTAAGAGAGCAAACCTTCAAGAATTAATTCTAGCCTGTTTTTAATCACTTTTTTTTAATCACTGTTTAAAGCCACACAGTCATTACTTGTTTCCAGCTGGTTCTTAATGCAGCTGCCAGACTGTTAAGACACTTGATGTCGACTCATATCCTTCCTGATTTCACTTCAAATGATGTTTGTAAAGTAACAACTTCAATTTAACATACCATAGCATCTAATGTTTTGTTGAGTTATGCTCCTTGCTTGGATCACTCATGGACATGGAGCTCCAAACTCTCACTGTTAACCCATCTTCCATCAGTGTGACTTTAGTATTCGGTTGGAGGCTGTTCAAACGTTAAACCTTCCAAGATCCACATTATGAGGTCACATTACATGTCTGTTAGTTCTCCTGTTGCTTCGATTTCTCATCCATACCGAAGCTTATGTTCATCTTCTTTGGATAAGGAAGACTGGACTTCACACTAGATCTGGCCTGTTGGTCAGTTTAATCTGCCCCTGAGATGATCAGCTCTTGGTTACAGACCACATAGCCATTTCCACTCTAGAATCAGTTTTCCTGACTGAGAGCTGATCCTTTGGCTGTTAAAAGAACCGGTTTATGATTAGGCTCTGGCCCTGATCTGGCCCTTGAACTGCTTTGGTGAAGATAGGAACAAGTCTCTTAATGACTGCTTTTAACTGTCTTAACACTATTATGTAAAGTGATATATATGTAACTAAAATATTACTATTATGAAAATATTACTATTCTAGTTGATTACTTTTGGATAAATGAGTGTATTTGGCTGAGGCTCAAAACACTTTAAAGTAATGCCTCGGTTTTTACTCATTTACCTCCTAAGTCTATCTGAATAAGATGTGTGAGACTGAATTAATCCAGATAAGTCTGAGAGACTGTACTCCCACAAACATACAAATGCACACAAACAATAAGCCTCTGCACCTGCAGCACAATGTCTGTTGACCTTCAATTAGACTGAGGGAATGTCAAACACAGATTAAGGAATGTTGCTTTCTTTCCTTTTACAGTGTTGAAATTCCAAAAGCTCTGGGAACAGACACACCGTGTGTTTCACATCAAATTTGATGAAATATGATCAGGTTCATGAACTAGCAATGGTGTGTTTTCTTTGGGAATTTGGCTCGGGAGTGGCAAGGCAATTATAAAGATAGCTCAGTCTTAATTACAAACCAGGCTGTGCTGTCATAAAGTGGAAAATATACATCAAACAGGCCACTCTTCCTTAATGACCATATTACACTGCCAGTAGTCATGTGTAGTGGCAAATAAGAGCTGGTAGTTCTGATTCAGTTAACCAGGTTTCAGAAGGGCTTACTTTCTCGTGTAATAAAAATAGCAAAACAAATGAATTTGCAGTTTAATGCAATGGCAACATTAACAGCCAGCCATATTTATAGCAGCAAGAGAATAAGATTAAAAAAAAATCTCCTAAAATGTCCTCAATAACATCTTGGAGGTGGAGGAGTGTGTATTGGTATTGTTCCCAGTACTGATGGACTTTGTCAGACAGAGCAGTCTTTTATTCCCTCTTCCGTGCCGAGCAAAACCTCATGGTCCCATGGACTGGCTGGGGTTCATGTAAAAACACTATGTCTGCACTGTTTTTTCACATTTAACAAATTAGGTTCATCTGCTCATATTTATGTGAGCTGCAGTGACTGAATGAGTGTTTGGTCAAGCTTACCTGCAGTGTCCAGTTCCATTTTTAAAGGTCAGACATGTTGCATTGTTAACACAAGGCTTCTTATCGTCCACACACTGTAGACCTGCAATAGACAAGAAACAACTTAGAAAATGTATGTATGTAAAATGTGTGCATTAACTAACTACATTAATGATTAAATCAACACGACATCAAATAAAGGCACACTGTCAGGTAAATTATAAAATGTTAACTTATAATAATCATCATATCATATAGTCATCACGTATTATTAAAACAATTCTGTTGAGAGTTTGTTTTATCATTTTTGGTCTCATTTTCTGAGCTGCCTGGGTTCCTGCTGCTGTTTCTGTCAAGAGTTTGACAAAAGCAGACCAGATTGTGGGCTTCGTGGTGCATTCAGTGCTCTTTTTAAAGTCTTTGTATAGCAAAATAAATGGGGCACAGAGAAATCCATACTAAAATGGCAACAACCACTGCTTAAACCAAGAAAGTAAATTTTTCTTTAACATTGATCAATGTGAAAAAATACCACAGTGACATATATTCTATCTGGGTGAAGCAGACCATTTTCTCCTTACATACAGTACAAAATCAGGGTAACAACAATAAACATCACAACTTTAAGTACTTGAGCAATAGAGTAAAGACATGTTTTCTCAGTAACACTCTATGTATTAAGAAAATACCTTTCAAACCTAGGAAGTTACCTAGACCCAGACAAAAGGAAACATGAATATACTGAACATTGCACAGTTTACAAAACTTTTTTCATGTGCCAAAAAAAAGGGTTGCGGCATCTTCTTGCTGCTGAATATTAGAGTTCACAACTCGTCAAGGTTTCCCCCTGGAAAACTGACTAGCAAAGGTGGTAAGATCTGCCCCCACGCACACACATGCTCAAAACCCCCTGAGGGAAATCCTTTATATAGTCTGCAAGTTTCTCTTCCTTCCCCTTATCCTTCTAGAGCGGAGATAATACCAGAGGCTTGCCACCTATCTAACCAACTATGCAAAGCCAGCCTGAAATCAGCTAGTGGTCACAGGGCAGCCGGATGGGCAGGCAGACAGAAGTGAGCCTTGAGTGAGACAACAAAGCCCAACTATCTCCACGCCAATGAGACACCCATGGCCAGACACATCGGCCATTGTGTAGCCTTCAAGCTGCTAGAGACACATGGCTCAAGTGGTCTTCACGCACACCATGTCGGCTCAAGATCCCAAACAGAAGAGCGGTGTTCTCAGTCAGTATTTATCACTAAGTCAATGAATAAAATGATGAAAACTACTGCTAAGATGGTGTACTTAATGACTTATAAAACCATTACTGGAGGGTGTACAAATGTGGAAAAATTAACAATTTATTACTTACATAGTTTCACGTTAACGTTGTGGTTATGTGATCCCCACTCTGCTTACAGAGCCCTTTTTACAAAACTCAGCATAGGTCAGCTGACTTCAAAGAAACGCCAACAATGTCTTCATATGACAGTCATTGCATTACAGGAAATGTGTGCAACAGTGGTGTTACTTCCTGCGCCTAGATTAATCATAGTATCTCAAGAAACTCAAAACACAGCTAACCTTCCGTGACATAATGATACAGTGGCTCTGCAGTCTATTTAAGGCCCAGTCTCTGAGCTGAGCTGGCCAGAAGCAAAGGCAGAGTGATGCCTAAGAGTCAAGCTGACAGACATAGTCCATTAGACATGGGGATACTTATGCATAAACCACTGTGAAATTAATAATCCCAACATCAGCATGCACACTCACACATGCATACTTGAACAGACATTCACTGCAATAAAGTGTGATCTGATATCTGACTGCTGCTGCAGTGCAAGAGACCACCAAAATACTGTGCTATTTTAAGACTATGTTTTTATATACTGTACATACAATATGCACAGTAGAGTCAACACACTGAAATCATGTCCATATAAAAACATACAAGAATGAATTTTATTCTAATATTGTGTTAGACATCTGACAAAGAACTTTCACTTTTTGTTTTAATCATGTCAAGTCAAGATTCGATGTTAAATTTGTTATAATTAAACTAAAGAGAGAAGACATGAAATTGATTGTTGTGCAGTACATGTGGTCAACTCAGCACAGGGTCTGGCAACCAGCATAAAATTGCAAAATCAGGGGAAAAACACAATGCTAAGGGGAGGAGAAAGAGGGAGCTGAGAAGACAAATGTTTAAGGGAAGAAACAGTTGGAAGTAGGAGAGCAGAGACCGGAAAAGGCTGCTCTTATCCCCAAAGTTTGATGAGCTTCCCATGCACACTGTTGTAACGCCAGATCCAATGGTCTTACCAGACTTGGCACAGATTTCCTCTTCCTCTCCTCGTGACTTCAAATCAGTAACCAACACACAGGGTCAAAACACCTCCAGTTTCTACATAGTTGGTTATTCTCACACTTCACTATCAATGAACAGTAATTAGATGAATTTCACAGGAATCCTCAGGGTCCTCATAAGACCCAACTGAAAGAGACAGTAGTGAAACTACGCCAAATGGTGTGAGCTAAGAGCAAATGTGAAGAACGTAAAGGACCAAATGATCACAACACATCAGAAGTCCTCGTTTCCTTTCGACACGGTCTTTCCAGCTCAGTGAGGTGTCTGTTTGCATTTAGCTGTAAATGAAAGGCGAGTTTTGGGTGTAAGCTGAGAAATGGATAGACTATGTTTGGCATTTATGTAGCTTTCTTCCATGACTTCAACATGACTTCAATGTCCTGTTAAGAAACAAATAAACTAAAGAATGTATACACTGAATACTAAAATAATACACAAGAAGGCCATGTAACTAGAAGAGCTGGACATGACAACATATAAAAGAGATGAGATTGAAAAATATACATGTTAAGATATTCATGTAATGGAGTACAGGGAAGTGGACTTTTCCAATCTACTTTGATACCACTACTCTGATGCAGAGAGGAAAACCTTTCACTATGTTGCTGCTTGGAAAATCCCTGAGAGGTCATCCAAGCACTCACAGCATGTACATTTCCATTAAGCAATGCAATTGTTTTAGAGCTGCAATAAAGCTGAAATATTCCAATTGCTTCACAGAAACTTCCGTTGTATGACGTATTAGACAGATTTTGGTTACTTTGTATGCAACAGGTACAATGAAAGACTGGAATACAGTAAAAGATAATCCAAAACACACCAAAAATACTCAATCATACTTACTACTACCACAGTTCCACAATGCAAGCTATGATGAAAATGCATTGTCATGAACATAACGGACACACCAAGAGTTTAATAGTGAACTCCCTCTGAGGTCAATACAAACAGCATCTCTAGTGTCCAACCCTGAGCTTCTAGTTAACGCACAATAGTTGCATATATAGTTTCACATGTTCATAGGTGGGGACATAACTCAAAATGTATCCTTACTGCTTTAAATAACAAAAACTAAAGAAATTGACATAAAAGTGTAAATTCAACAAAACAAATTCTTGTAATCAAGTTCAAGCTCAAACTGCGGCTTGTTTCTCTGGTCTTTATTCAGGACAGACTAAGGAGAAAATAGGACATGATTCTTTTGTAATCTCACAAATCCTTCAGCTTCACAGAGCTATGTGATTTGGCCCACAGAACTGCTTCACATGCTGTCACATGACATGGTGGTAATGCATGTAAAACCTGGTTTGCCAAAAATACCACGCGGTAACTGAATTTACAGATTTCTACATCCAGTCCACTCTGATTTTAGTTGTGTTTGTTTTTTTAACTTATCTAGTTGGACAAATGGATCAGAAATCTCCTAGCATATACGAAATAACAACTAAGACTGAAGTGGACAAAGACACTTATTAGTAGTAAGCAAAATGCTACAGCAGTCTTCTTATGGCACTCTAGAAGGTTTTTCAGAAACTCGACAAGCTTTGACAAACTTAACTTTGAAATTCATCTTGCTCTCAAACTTGCAGCGCATTGCACAATAAAGGGTTGGGGTTTTTTCTTTATCTTCTAGCACCACTGAAATTTACTCTTTTTTTTCCAGGATATCTGAAATAACTTCTTGTAATTCAGCTTATCAGTGTTTTATCTACTGACATTGTCTGAGTCATACTACAGAAGCCAGATGGTACTCATTAGATACATCCATTATCAGCTTTAGAAAAAAATAAATATATACAATTTTTTTAACCTTTAAATGATCCAGTAAGTGAATTTTTAGATTTAGTTGACTGTCGTAGATTTTTACTGGTCTCTGCACTGTTGAGGCCTGTCTTTCATAATAATTACATACACAGTGACATAAGATTTTTCTGTATTTCTAACCCCTGGCTTGATACAATATGCATTGTCTTTTTTCATCATAATAATATAACTGTCTATCCTTGATTTTTCATTTTGTGCTTTTTCCTTTAACACTAGAGGCATACATTGAGCTTTCCCTATATATTTCACAAAGACCTAATTTGTTTATTTTTATTTTGATAGAATTATAAGTAAAAGTACCTAATTCTTAAAACTGAAAATGCAAAGTGTACAGTAGTAAGCATTTCAGTAATGAGGAGGCAGAACTAGACGCCTGTTATGGTCTAGACGAGAAAAAAAAAATCAAAAGGAGTCTGGTTGTTTGTGCTCAGTTGGCATTACACTGGTTCCTCCCTCAGCACTCGCCGCTGCTTTGTCATCGACACCACAGCGGGTCCCAGGAGAAATCCGGCCATGTAATGAGAAGAAAAAAAGGACTGAGACAACGGCTGTTAAAGAGGTGGGAAAGAAGAAAGAACAAGTGAGCGAGATAGACAGGCTTTGAGTTAATAGCTGAGGATTGAGATGGGGAAGTAATTACGAAACTACAGACAAAGACTGCACACGAATGGGTGTCCCTGAGCCCTGGCACACTTCCATACAGCAGAGGGCAGGAAGTTGTTCGCAGTGAGTGAGGAAGTAACCCCATTTCCTGGAATTGCTGTACAAGCCTCTCTATCCAGCAGGCCAAACAGTTGTCATGGTAACTTGCAATAAAATACCCTTAGCTCAGCATGGAAGGAGGGAGATGAGGCTCAAACTAAACACTATTACCCTGAGGGAAGCTTTACTGGCCCACACAAACAGCAGAACAACCATGCAGGAGGAGCAGGCAGAGGCTTTAAGAGAGGCCTTACTCTCTCAGGTCAGGTTCAGATTCAGGGTGGTGACTTTCTGTAAGAAAGAGGTCAGAGCCAACAAAAACAGCAAAAGCATGAGATTACTGCAGATGTATCAAGCTGATTTCCTGGATCTGTATCAGGACATACTAGGGCAACAGTATCTGCATGTTAAAGTCTGATCCACTTTCTTTGTTTGTTGCAATCCATTGCGCTTAAACTAGCGGGAAAACAAACAGCAGCCTTTCATTTCAACAGATAAAAGTGAGATTAAGATAAAAGGGCAAAAATCTTGACTGGGACAGCCCCTATAATTAGTCTGCTGAAATCCCAACTGAGATGGCAGTGGTGCTGTAGAAATTTCTTAAAAGGAGTTGGGAGAGTCTAAAGCGGGGTGTATCACGCAGGGCTGCAGTGTTTTGGTACAACGGGACAGCATGATGCATGACTGGCTGGCTGGCTGTGTGAGTATGTGTGTGAGGGAGGGAGGGAGGGAGGGAGACAGAGACCATAAGAAATAGAAAAGAGCAAACACATTTCAGTAATTCCCCTTGTTCATTCATATGGAAGTAGATAAAAACATCTATCAAGAACAGTCATTTGCATTCAAACAGTTTGCAGAGGGGCTGGGCCACAGAAACTCTTTTAATTTATCATCTTCTGGCTTTTAAACCAAAGGGAAAAAACCCTAAACCGCAAGATGAAATTATTCTGAATGCATCTTGACTAACTGTTGTAATATACTAATTGTGAATATGCTTCTCCAGTCACTGCATCCCTGTGATGCTTTTCTTATTCAACATAATTGATTTTTTATGAAATAACGTGTATTATATCCATTGAGGTACAGCTGCAACAATTACTCAATTAGTAGTCAACTATTCAATGATAAATGATAACTGGTTTGAATAGTTTTAAGATAAAAGTCAAAATTCTCTAATCCCAGCTTATTAAACATAAATATTTTCCAAATGCATTCCTACTCTATGGTAGAAAACTGAATATTATTAGGGTTTTGCGCAAAATAAGGCATCTGAGGACTACATCATAAACTCTGGGGAAACACTGATCTACAAATGATCAATTAGTGAGGAAATATTCAACAGAACACTAAATATGATTGTTGGCTGAAGCGCTAGTTTCAAGGGTAGCTTTTATATATACACAACATATAATTACAGAAAATTACATTCGAAGTCTGTTGTGAATCATCCATAGCACAGAAAAAAATGAATAAATATTAAGATTAAATCTCTTGGTTACGTCACCCAGGTATTGTCAGTATTCATAAATATAATCAGAAAACATGCATATAACATGCATATTCATGGATATTTAGTGAAGACACAACACTGTATGAGCAATACCAAATAACACAACTCATTTCAATAATCTAACCACAGGCTCCAGAAACATTAAATCAGCACAGGATTGCAACTTGTTTGAATAAATACAAAATGGGATGGGAGAAATTAGAGACAACATTAACAAACACCACACCAGAATTTCCAGCCTTAATTCAGAGACATGTTGAAGAAAAGTTTCCAGAGGTTGTCTGGTGTCGTATCCAGCTGTGATCTGTTAACATTGGTCAAGTTTTTGTTATCAGAACTGAATCGCCAAAAACTCTAACAAAAACCCTCATACCGAGATATGCAGGTTGGTTAACCAGTGCAGTATCACCTTGGTTAGGGGAGATTATCTTTAGGTCTCCTTTAACCAAGTGTATTCAGCAAATTCACTGGAGGACCACGAGGAAAAACATAGCACAAATGGCAACAATTTGTCCACTAGCTCAAAATAACTATTAACACCATTTCAAACTCAGACTAATGCCTTGCCTAAATCTATTCACCACAGATAACACACTGATGCTGGTTTTTCACCTCTTTTAAACCACTAGTTCTGACTGGTTGTAAAGCCTATTTTACAAACTATTTCTTTCCTGAGTTTTACCAAACTGTGCACTTTCCCTCCCTCTCATACCTGATGTGCCCTGCTGGCTTCATTACTCTATGCGCCCTGCCTGCTTGTCTCCAGGATTACGGCACTGTGTCGGCCCAGGAATGCGGACTGCAGTAATTCCCTGTTAATTTGCTAACCTGTTCAACAGTGCAGACACAACGCTCTGTAATCCCCTCAACCTTTACAGCCTCAAACGCCACCTCCTATAGTCACAGTCCATGTGGTTCACGCAGTGCATGCACTTGGATTCATTCACATTTTGACTATTATTTATTTAACCTGAGTTTCAAAGTGACCGAGAGCTTAATGGTCAAGCAGTGTCTGTATTAGAAAACTGCAAGGAAAACACTTTCATCTCGTCAGCTCTGCATCTCAGATACAACAGCTTTATCCCAGTTAGAGAACAACATGGGAAAAAATTTTATCAAAATTTTTTTTCAATGTTATGTATGATTTAGACATTTCTTTATATTTTAATTGATTATTTTCTAGCCCTGTGCTGAACTGAACCCCACCTTTGCCCACCTAGAAGAGTAAGTAGTTTGGATAATAAATTAGTTTTCTGGCTGAATAAAGTGAAGACAAAGAACGATTCAAAAATACTTTCTTCACTAAAACTATATGCCAAATATGACCAGAGAAACGTATTCACAAATAATATAAGGAGCAAAAAGGTTGTATTTCAAATTTTTCATGACAAAGAAACATCTCCAGATGAAATGTCTCCACTTTGTGATTTAGGCATTATTCAGAAAACAAAGCCTTGATTATTACAATCAATGTAATATACTGCCCAGCTGTTATTATTTTCGGCCAAGAAATATGAACACACACACTGTTGAGCGCTGAGAACTGAACATTGATAAATGTATTACCATTTGACATCAAATCTCAATATCTACGGAGTAAATCTCATCAGTGTCACTACATGCAGCAAGCAAGCACACATTATGCACTTTTATTAAGAAACTGCTACATTAATAAATTGCATTGAGTGACAATGACACAGATGAGCCAGAAAATATAAGATTTATACCACACACATAATGTAAATTTCATTTTGTTTCAATGGACAACTGTTATCATTTAGGAGGCAATACTGAAGTAAAGGTACCAGTATCTTTACTAGTATGAAAACTTTCTGAACAACACCCAGCCCTACACACTGTGCAAGTGAATAACAGTTCACAGACTCCAGTTACAGATGACACTGAGTCCTAAACATGTACTGCTCCAGCCGGCACAGGACTGAAACACATGGTGTGGTCTGGATTTTTAACTACACTACTAATCAAAAGGGTGGAGGAGGTCGTATTGAATATGACCTCAAACATGAACACACAGGGCAAATTTATCTCAAAGTGACTGCAGGGTGTATAAAATAAAGAGGAAAGAGAAAGGAATCAAAGGGAAAAGCTGGGAGGGTGCAGCAAAGACAATGCCTTAAGCCACATTTATAACACAGCCATAAAGAAGTGGGCAGAGCTGGTGGTCACTAAATAATGCAGTGTTGTGGGCAGCTCAATAAATATCTTTGTCTTTGGAGCTCAGAGCGAAGCATGGCACAGATAAAACACATTTCACACCAGGCTCCAGCTTAGGTCAGATGCAAGTAAACCATGGGCGGCACAATCGTTTGCCTTTGTAAGTTTGCATCCAGAGAGCAACAGATACACACACACGCACGTCAGCTGTCTGCTGTTTGCACTGAGTAAATATATGCAACCATCCACATACCCACACCATGAGGGCAACACTTTGTCGTGTGCCGTGAAGATGGCACCTACGCTTCCTCAAGAATCAATCTGTCAGTGCAACACAACTGAACTGGAGCACAGTACTCACCATGCTCTCCTATCAGCACGGTGCCACAGCTTCACATTTGTCTGTTTTTGTGTCAGCAAACAACAAAAACTAGCTTTAGAAGGGCAGTTTCTGTCTTATAGTAACAGCTACATCCACTGGGATTGTGTTCAGCACTGTTTTCAGTTTGTCTTCATGTCAAATGTAGCTTCTGGAATGCTCTTATTGGTCTTAAGGAACGTGTCCTAAAATATCTTGTGGAAAAGAAGAAAATAAGGAATAAATCATCTTGCTATGGCAATTAAAATTCTGGCTTAATCGGTGTGGTTGTGCAGAAATACAGAAACATTCATTGTCAGATTTTTTTAAGATCCATCCATTTTCTATTTTTCGTGAGACGTAGTAAGTAGGACGAGAGTAAAAATAAAAGAGATAGGAAACTGGGAGTGAGTGGCGCCTACAGCTGCATGGGTAAACCTCAAACCTGTCTCACATACTGTAATCAGGGTAACCAACACCTATTACCATCCCGTCATATGGAAAACCACTTGTTCCTTGCATGCATCACATGCTGAGATCACAGCTGCTCACAGTCCAGTGCAGTGCAATGTCACAGTGTGAATACTCAGCAATAGTGGGAAGGGAGATAGGTGAGGATAGAATGTGTGTGTGTGTGTGGGGGGGGGGGGGTTGTGTGTGTGTGTGTGAGAGAGAGAGAGAGAGAGAGAGCGAGAGAGAGAGAGAGAGAGAGAGATAGAGGAGAGAGAGAGTAGATGGAATGTCAAACACCAACAACATTCCTCTGCTTCTCCTTGCACCGCCTGCAGCACTTTACATTGTGTTTTCCCCTTTTGTGGAACTTCTCTGTTCACAAGTCATCCATAGTCCATTAGAGAACATGAGAAAGCATAGCATGCCCCCACATATCGCCGTGTACAAAAATAAAAAAATAGAAATCATGTCAAATTGCAAAGCTGTGGCAATTTTACATAAAATTACAGAGGCTGTACCATATTTTATAACAGATAATGTTCAACAACAAAAAAATCCATATATTATACATTTAACTTCATACAATACATTTTGCCTAATGAGATTGGCTAATGGCTGAGTTTCAAAGACTCATACATGGCAGCAGGAAAAATCCTCTATCATTCCCACCCTGTTCCTAAATACCCTGACACTGAAAACACACTATCTTTCACTGAATTAGAAACCGGATAACTGTTGCACTGAACATTTAGGTTGGTGTAATAAATCCACAACTAAATATATCTCAATTATTAGATGTGAGTAATTTATGAAAATTCCTCACATCTGATAATAAAGATATTTATGACTGGTGTGATGATTTTAAAATCACACCCATCATAAAAAATATTAGCCAGAGTGATTTTTATCCTATGAATAATTATTTTACCTCAAAGTTGGTATTTCTAGTAGAAGCATGATATTTAAGAGCCAAATTTTCCTGATACCTATCAATGCCAACTAATCATCAAACCAATCAATTCAGCAATGAAGTTCAGTTTCAACCCACGTGATGTTTCTTCAAGACAGGTTCAAGTGACATTTAATGATATTTGAAGGTACAATTTTAGTTTTACCTTCAAAAAACATGTCAAGGGGGCAAAAAATGAAGAAAACTGAAGAAAATGTGTTTAACTGGCCATAACCTCTGTAATTGGAAATGGCTTTGATGATAACTATCTGACAAACAGTCCTACAATTGCACTAATGCAAAAACAGCCTATTAGTGTCAGAGATCTGCTTTGTTTTCAGATAACCCTTTGATACTTCAGACCACAACAGCTATGATGCTGTGCAGGTTCTCTGCAAGACAGCCTTCATTTAACTCCATCTAAAACTGACTCATAAGAAAGCTAAAAGGTGTACGTAAGGACATACTGGACACTTATATCAAGGACACTGATTGTTGCCTTATTATAAACAAGTGTGGTGGAAGTAAACCAGCAGTACCTGCAAATGATTTGTAAGACAAACCACTACCAATCACAATCCAGAGGTTAATCTGATATTCCAACTACTGAACCTTTATAACTTTGGTCTAGTTTAATTCATTAGCTCCAGTCTTTGCAGAGACCTTGTTTTTATCTCTTTTGGGATTTTTGGGCTATAACAGTATAATTACAAAGGGGATTTTCTATAAATTCATACTTTATTAGGCGTACATGAAAACCAAAAAATTTTTTAAGTTCCATCTTCATTTACACTTACCCAGTAGCATAGATATGTTTTTTTTGTTGTTTTTTTTACATCTACAGTAACCATCAAAGTCTCCCCTTTACTTTGATACCAAAATCATCCATGTAGACCTTGTAGATATCTATTATAGACGTAATTTTCAAGCATGATTCAAAAAAATGGCCCATGGTTTAACAGATTAAGATAGGTGGATAATTATTAAGTATTGAGGACATAAACACCTCTAACTTCACATTCATCTATCCTGTCTACTGTTTTAGATTTACGTGTACAGTAGGTAAGGTGAGTACACCTGCTTGAAACCTTAGTGTTTCTGTACCATGTGTCAGACTTACATAATTAATACACAAACAAGGTCCTTGTGATAGAGAGGAAATAACTTCTGCTCAAATATGTATATATTCTGCTTCTATTGGTACATAATGACCCTATGATAGCCCTTTAATCCACAGTGTCACTAATGTTAGCTCTTATAACATGCTGTAGAAGTCTAAAAATGGTTAAATGTGAGTTTTTAAGTCTTTCGCTGGTTCAACATCTGGGCAGTGGTTCGACTCAGACTGAGTAAGGAGCAGGAGGCCATTAGTACCCATAGTATTCAGCCCACAGAATCCAAAATAGACGCCCAGACGGTAGTTTCAGTTTTGTGACCATGTGGAAGTTGAAATCTAGTATTTTTTTTTTTTTACACTATGTAATATGGCACAGCTGTTGGAATGTTTTTAACAACGTAATGTAAATGATGAGGCAGAAAAAATGGCCAGATGCACAAAATGTGAGCACTACAGGGACACATTTGGCCCATGCTCCGACGATAACTATTTACGTATCACGGTAAAAAGGTAAAATGAAGATACTTTAATGAACGTCACTTTATCATTAGCTAGTGTACGGGTTGTGTGTTGATACGTAGATGCGCAGATGCACAGGCAACCAAACGTGAGCATGAACAGTTATTAATAATTAGAGGAAAACAATGCAATCAAAGGTGTAAACTTACCCAGACAGAGCTGAATGAAGCAGAAGACAACGATTAGTGATTTTCCCGAGGAGAAACCGGGTATCTGCTCCATTTTTTCTGTAAAATCCACATAAGGTCGCCAGCCCAACGTTGAGCTGTCTCCCGGGACGTTAAGTTCTTAAAAAGTCTCTCTGAAAACAGCTCTCGCGCAAAAAGACCGGGGAAAAAATCTACGTGTAGTGCCAAAATTACAGCATTTTAGTTACGCTCTACATGTGGGCATCACGCTGTTAAATTTTAACCGCTTAAAATAAACACAAAATTAACTTTTGCGAGTCACACACGGCACTAGAAGCGTCTCGCCTCCGTCCGCTGAGCAGTCACTGAAGTCACTGAAAGTAAAGAAACAACACGCATATCCTTCCGCCGGAGTCAGCGCGGATCTATCACCCGGCTGAAAAAAGTGGGTTACAACTTCAGTTAGACGTTTAATCTGAAGTATTATTGTTTATTTCTGTTTGGCAAAATTCGTTCGAGTGGATGCAGTCGTTGGTTTCGTCGTAGATGTGACGCAAAAAGTAGAGTCGACGTGAAAATTTTTCTTTCTCTGTCTCGCCGCGGCGGAGGAATTTTTTTCTCATTTTTCTACTTCTCAGAGTCTGGTATGAGTCAAAATTAACCCGTTCAAAGATTTTCTCTTGTTAGCGTGAACAGCACGTTTTTTCCTGCTACGTTTTTAACACCCACTCTGCACCATATCTTTTTTTTTCTGTCAGGTTTTTATGCCAGGCTGGGTGCGTGGTTTAAGGCTCTCCTGGGTTAAAACTTCAGTCAGGTAAATGCAACAGACTGAAAATCATTGTAACTGTGAACAAAACAATAGAAGTCACAAATTTAAGCATGTTATTTCTGCTCAGTGAATATCCTTCCTGCTTTATGTTAGGAAATAAAATGTTTAGGCAGCTGGTAGACTTTCTCCATCCACCAACTTTCTATTCTCTTTGCATTGCAGTCATTTACCTCAGTATCTGATTATATTAAAGCATCATATTGGATTGGATTTTTAGAATTATTAGCCTAATAATCCAGGAACTATACAAAAATCCATTTTACAAACATACAAATAACACTGGTCTACAAGTAAAATGCATCCAGAATAAAAGTAATGAAACATCACCAAGTTTGAGTCACTAATAGGGAAAAAATTAAGTCAAACATGCTGGTTGGTTGTAGTTTCCAAGATACAGTCTTGGGTCAAAATATGAACATTTTGTATAAATGTACATAAACTAACCAGCACTTTTTCCATTTGTTTTCCAATGCATTTTATTAAAGTATGTAAGATTTAGTGCATTTAATCTGAGGCAGAAAATTTCTTAAAAAAAAAAAGTAGACCAGTGTAATAGTAGCCTATAGGATTGCTGTATGATTTTGTATTTAAGGGCAACATACAGTATGTTCTGAATTACTAATGTTTCTTTTGTTATTGGGGAAAAAACTCTGTGCTTTGTGTGAAGAGATGTTATTATTTTCTAAGGAGCAAAGTCAGTAGGCCTACATGTTAAACACAGGGGGGAAACAGATCCATCCCAAAGATGCCTGTAAGTCCCTCACTCACACCAGCTTAATAAAGCATTAGGGGCCACAGTCATTCTAAACTAATTATACCCTATCAGGCTGAATAATCCAGGTGTAAATCACTGGCTCATCACAATAACAAGACCACGTCTCATCCCAGTGATTTGTTTGTCTTTACACCCTGTTAGAGAAACACTGCCGAGCCCCCTGCTGCTGCGACTGGACCTCTGTCCTCTATTCAACCCTGCTGAAAGGCCTGGGACCGGGGGGAGCAAATTGATCTCCTCAGGGGTCCGTATTGACAATGCTTTTGTTGCCGTGGCCAGTGTCAAGCTCTAGATCTCCACGAGTGGTTGGGTGTCAGGTGCTGGCATGACAACAAACGCTGTGCAGACATTTGGTCAGATGCTGTTTTTGTTGATAAATCACATCTTGTGTTTGCTTATTCTTTTTTTTTTTTCCAGCTCTCAATAAAGCATAAAAATCCATTGTCACAGATGTGTCAGTCTCCAAGTCCATCCTGCGCCTTTCTTTAGTCAATAGCTGTTTGTTTAGAGAGGTTGTAAATTAAAAGTCTGTTCAGTTTCACTCATGAGAAACACTCTGATTAATACATCTCTTATTTTATGGGAATGCAATTGGATATCCGACAGAATAGTAATGTGATATAGATCAGTTCGAAGGATCACTTTGTCTGTGCAACTGTTTTCTTAATGATGTCACTCCAGATGTGGGCTTCAGTAGTTTGGGAAAGTCATGGTGAGAAGGGTGTGGATGTGCCTCGTGAGCAGAAAATACTGATTAGTTCCTCATTGCCACTGCACTGATGAAAGACTTGTACAACAGACGTCAAACACGGAGTCAAGGCGAAGAAGAAAAATAAACAGTGTTGGGAAAAGTCAATCTCACTGATACTTTAGCTCCCTTTGAACCTCAAGTCTCTTTTGTGAAATGCGACTCCTTGGTTTATCAGGATGTTGAAGCAGGAACAGATTAGATAACTACAGTGTGGCTTGGACCGAATGCATTTACAAAATCAACTTCCACAGTCAGAAATAAAGGTAATGTATGTGTGAATCATACGAATTCCATCTTAAATATACAATGTACAGTGTAAGTGTTTGGGTCAGGTTAGGTGTTGCACAAAGCAGACGGATCAGAGAGTCCATGCCATGCTTGTGAGAGGGCTGCTTTTATCAACCCTGGAGCTCTTCACACTGATTTGGAGCTCATCAGTCAGGGTGACTCCAGCTGTCGCCCGGTAGATTTATACCACAGAACATGATGTTCAGGGAGCAGATAGCAAAGACTCATTACACTATACTTTGTGTGTGTGTGTGTGTATGTGGGGGGGTGTTTATCTTATATTATGGGACAAAAACAGTTAACACAGTCATGCTTGGCTTATGGGAACAAAATTCAAGTGACATAAATCATTAAATGTGAGGGTTAAAAGTTGTTTTGGGCTGAGAGTATACAGCTCATACGTTTTGATATGTTGTGGTTAGTGAAAGTCTGCAGGAAATTAATATGAGTCGCCACAATACATTGAAACAACATAGGGTACATGCATGTTTGAGTGTACATGTTCACATTCTTTAACTTTAAGCATCATCCCTCTTCGTGATAGTCATGGGAAACCAAATCACAAACATCACCCATCAGCCTTTATGTTCCAAGGTGGCAAGCAGGAGACGCACTATCAAATGTATATATGATGCCTTTCTATAATTAGTCATGGCCAGTGACTGATTCACTTTTCATTACCTTGCTGTGCTGTAGCAGCTCATTTGCGTGCATAAACTGTCACGGATTACCAAGGCAGATCTTTTACACTGGTTCTGAATACTTCTGAGTGCTATATTTCCACTCTATATATTTAAAATGTTATTACTTATTATCTCCTTACCTTGACTCTTCTTTAAATGCTTATTGTTTTTATGCACATTTGCTCCATATGTGGAACAAATACCATGACACTGACTTGGTGTGCTTGCCAATATGACTACAAGACTGATTCTGATTGTGATTCAGAGAGGTGCTTTTTTTAAATGTATTTTTATGACACCTTTTTAGCTCCGTGCAACACAGTTCATCTGAAATACAGCTGAGCATGCTGCACTGTGATTACTTTTAGTTAACACAGGTGTTGACTATCGAGCATGTGGTGCTGGCTTTGCTGAGATGGGCATTTATAAATCTCACGCACTGGGTGTGAAGTTTTGATGCCCTCTGTGCCTCTTGCACATGTGCCGGATGCGTCGTCTGGCTAATGCCATCTTTACTATGTAAGCAGATCTGGGGGACAAGAAACTAAAGTGGGTATATTTAGGATTGATTATCACCTCTCTTTCCGTGACTGGTTTGGTCTTATAAAAACTACTCAAGAGACACCTGTACATTGGTTATATTAATTCAGTAATTAGTCAGACATCTGGGTACTTTAATAAATATAATGAAGTTTATATCAGGAACGCTGGGTGATGTTCTTTGGTTGTGACTGCGATGTCAAATAGCATATTGTAGGTATCAGATCATAGCCATTTCCTTAACACAAGCATCAACAAGAAGCGTTTGGCCACAAGACCTTGGTCATCAAGATGAGAAACTACATGCTATCTATTTCACAGACGCACACACAACTGATAGAGGGGTTTCCAAATATTTTATCACAGTAAATCATTTTCCTGTGTGAACTTGAGGTTATATGAGCTAAATGTAAACATCGGCACAGATAATGTGTATGTAATTTAAAAGAGCACACAGATCATCATTGAATCAATGTAATCATTCACACGGTTAGACATGGGATAATCTCCAAGGAGAGTAAACATAACACTGACAGAGTTTTCACTGACTTTTATTGTGTTGTAATAAGATCATGAAAAGTGGCCATAAATAAGAACTATGTCATGGTGTGATCACTGCTTATAATCGCTCAAAATTGATTTAGTGTGACCGTACACTTACAGAGAAGTGAAGTCCTCAGCTGAGGTTGTAATTAGTTGATAAATTGTCAGACCAAAGATTACTCATTCACCCATAAGGTATCAGGAGACTAAGGCAAACTAATAAAGATGTCATACCATCTCCACTAGTTGTTGATGTGGCTTTGGGTATACAGCACATTCTACACTGTCACAGTTTTCTTAATCAGTGAGAAATAAATATAGTGTGAGTATGAGTGAATGTGTGGGTCACGGCGTTCCACAGTGGTCAAAGGTGGAGAGTGTGATCATGGTAGAGACCTCCACCCAAGAGTACTGGAGAGGAGCGAACCAAGCAGGTGGTGATGAAGGGTAGCTGTGAGGAGGGCATGTGATATGCACTCTTTGTGTGCATGAATACTAACACATCTTGTAAGGTGACCAAGGGCTCTGGCAGCGACCAGGTGGACAGGAATGCACTGTTGTGTGTGTGTGTGTGTGTGTGTGTGTGTGTGTGTGTGTGTGTGTGTGTGTGTGTGTGTGTGTGTGTGTGTG
>JAPQRQ010000019.1:22098166-22120907 GCA_037367365.1 Apogon talboti | reverse complement strand
CAAGCAAGTAACAAAGACTAAAGTTCATTATTTTTTTAATTTTTTATCAGTTTCGGCAGCTCTCATAGCTACCATACAAGCAAGATTTTGTCTGCTTTTCCTATGGCACTCGGGTGATATTTTTCAGAAACCTGATGTGCTTTTGAAAAATGACCCTGTCTCAAGCTTGCAGCAAACTGTGCAGTACATAGTTGGCTCTGTGCCCACATCTTCTCCACCCTACTAAGTTCCTTTTTCCAGGATAATTTAAATGCTATCCTGTGCTTCTGTTGATAAGTGTATTTCTTTCAGTTGCCTGCTTACAACAACACTTCTCTCAACAGAGAAGTGCGAGAAGCAGTTTAGCTCACTCCTCAGCCATTTCTGTCATTAGCTGCAGAAGAAAAATCAATGTTCATAATACTTTTTGTTCCTTTCCTCTTGTTTGTGATTCTTGTGTGTGTTGCACAGGACCATGCATACCCTGCAGACGAGCTGATGCCTCTAACATGCAGAGGAAGAGTACGTGGGCTTGAACCCAGTCGAGGTGACGTTGATGATGCTCTGGGCAAGTAAGTAGTATACGTCTTCATTTCTCAGAGACCCAAAGCAGTTACCAGAACAATGTCATTATGACACCATTTGTAGGCTCAGTTTGTACCGTTCATGTATTAAATTACATTTGAGTCACAGGTCTGGAGAAATTAATACTTTTAGCCTGTTTCAGACGGTTTCCAGAATCCTTAAAGACTCCTCTAACCATCTGGATGGAAAATCCCATCTGCAGCACAAAGCCAGATGTATTTTGGCTTTGTTTGTTTTTCTCTGTTATCTCAGCATCAGATCTGTGACAGGAGAGGCACAAACTGGGGTTATGTTAGATCTCAAGTTCTTTCATGATGACAGAGGTGAAGTGTTGTAACTGTAGATGCTGAACAGCCATCATTATGTTGATTATATTTTAAGGAGAAGTGACACACCCAGTAAAGACTTTTTGTCTCTCTCTGGTAGGTTCTCCCTGACTCTTATAGACACTTTGGATACTCTAGTGGTGAGTACTGATTTGACATGTTACTGACAGTTTTGACTGTGTGAATGCTTAACAAACAAAGCCCTTAATTTTGTACTTCTTTTTGTTTGTTCTTTGACAGCTTTTGAACAAAACAACTGAGTTTGAGGCCGCAGTGAGGAGAGTCCTGTCAGATGTGAGGCTGGACAACGACATTGTGGTTTCAGTATTTGAAACTAACATTCGTGTTCTTGGGTGAGATTATTAATACAATATGAGGAAATAGATTGCCAGACATGTCAGACATTTTATATTAAATGTAGAGTGTGACGGGCAGCGAACAGGTCAGGTTTGTGCTGTATGTCATTTTTGCCGTGTGCTGTTCTGGTTTGGTTCAGAGGTCTGCTGGGTGGACACTCCATGGCCGTGATGCTGAAGGAGGGGGGTCAGCACATGCAGTGGTATCAGGATGAGCTCCTGCATATGGCCAAAGACCTGGGTCTCAGACTTCTTCCAGCCTTCAACACCAGCAGTGGCCTGCCTTACCCCAGGGTGAGATGAACACACACCAACAATAAAACTTCAAGCAGTTTCGGTGCCACACAATGACCTAGTGATATAGAGATATTTCTGTATCGTACTATTGTTCAAAATATCAATTCCATAAAAGTATCTGGGCCTTATCCCAGATATGATTAACTATGTGTGTGTCTTTGATTGGGTGACACATGGTAAACATATCTACATTCGTGCAGCAAGTTAGAAGAACAAGATAGGCCATGTACAGTACATTCTGACAATGCCAGATTGTTTAAGTTGTGTCTGTTTTCTTGACCAGTAGTGAGTGCACAAGACCTCAGCCTTCACTTTTATCTTTAGAGCTGTAGCACACAGAGTGACAGCCAAAAGGTTCTGTCATTTATGTATAAAACATAACATATATTTTCGGTTCAAGCACATGCTTTTATGGTTTTAATAAGACAGACAACATTTACATTTGCATTTTCTCATATCTTAACTATGCATTTGCATAATATGTATTTGTTTTTGTTTTGCGTCAGTGCTCTACTTGCAGCTGTCACCAGTTTTAGAGGCGCTCTCTGTTATGGTTGACTGATTTTCCTGCCCTGTCTGTGGCCAATCAAAAATACCTCTAAAAGATTTTTTTCCCTTCTTTAACAGGTGAACTTGAAATATGGTGTCCGAGGTCCTGAGACAAGAACAGGTACAGAAACCGACACATGTACTGCATGTGCAGGAACAATTATCCTGGAGTTTGCTGCATTAAGCCGTTTCACCGGAGATCCTGTGTTTGAGGTAATTCAATCCTCCCATGCCTCCATAACATGTTGAAATGTCACTTACTTGGATGTCGAAGCAAATCTAGTTGAAGTTTTTTAAAGTAATTTTTCACATTAGGAGCCAGTGTATATTCAAGCTAATTTTCCTTTCATCATAACAAAGCCTGGTTAGATGTGACTTTAATAACGGGTGTATTATATTATTTTCCTTTATTATCACTGAAAAGCTGTTGCCTGCAAGTGAATTGTTGGTCTTTTGTATACCACTTTTCCGGGTCATTTTATCTTGTTGAGATCAGGTCACAGAAACTCCCATGGAAGCACACTGTTCTTTCACTCAGTATAACATGAAGCTCTGTATTAGCCGAGTATCTCCAGAATTCACTGAACTCTGACTCTGACTCTGACTCTGTGCTTTTCCCTTTGCTTCACTGCCTTTCTGCATTCTACCTGCATTTTATACTTAAACATTAAATATTAAAACCACTCGTAGGACTAAAGAATGTGGTTTACTGCCATTAATTACTTAAATTCTGTTGTAATTTTTTTTTGAGTTTTTTTATTCAATCCCTAAACCTAGCAATAGGAATTTTAATTATAGGTAAAAGTTTTTCACCTTAGACTTGGGTTACATCCAGACACATGCAAAAACCATCTTTGTCCACTCTAGCGTTTTAATGAACACAACTGAAACTCATATCACATGACTGGGAGACAGTAACACAGTGAACATGGGAATAGTTACAGCTTGCCTGCTATGAATGTAGTTAGTAGTTTGTTTGTTTTGTTCGTTCGTTGTCTTCCACTTATCTGGGTCGTGGGGGCAGCAGCCTCAGCACAGGAGCCCAAACAGCCCTCTCCTCAGCCACTTCCACCAGCTCTTCCGGGGAATCCCGAGGCATTCCCAGACCATCTGAGAAATATAATCCCCCCAGCGTGTCTTGGGTCGGCCCCAAGGTCTCCTCCTGGTTGGACACACCTGAAACACCTCCCCAGGGAGGCATCTGGGAGGCATCCTCACTAGATGCCTGAACCGCTTCAACTGGCTCCTCTCGACGTGGAGGAGCAGCGGTTCTACTCTGAGTCCCTCCCAAATGTCTGTAGTTAGTAATAACATGATTAAAATACAGCTGGTTGTCAAGGGTGGCAGTAGTGGTGCAGTAGATAGCACTCGTGCCTCAGCAAGAAGATCCTGGGTTTGATTCCAACACCAGTTGACGGGGTTGGGACCTTTCTGTGTGGAGTTTCCATGTTCCTGTTTGCGTGGGTACTCCGACTTCCTCCCACCATCCAAAGATATGCACTAAATATAGGTTAATTAGTTAATCTAAATTGCCCATAGGTGTGAAAGTGAGTATAACCCACATGATTCCTAGACCCATGTGTGTGATTTAAATGTAGTTACTGTTGCTCTGCCACTGGGTGGCACACTAACTTTATGGTCATTATCATGATTTCGCAGCGCGTGCTCACTCTGAGCCGAGCCACTGACCAGAGTACCCAACAATAAACAAGCTGAAGAACCCTGTAGAGAAAATACGGTGTAGAAGCCGCAAAATGGTTATAAATCCCTTTAAATTATATAACTAACTGGTCACTTGCTTGTTAGGAATGAGATGTATGTGTTATAGTGATGAGAGGATCTGCTTCATCGTCTGAGCCCTCTGTGTGAACTCCAGTAAGCTACATGCTTAGGCGTTGAGGTCAGCTTGTTGATGTTAACTGTCATGGAGACATGTTTTCATTGTAATGATTTCATAAAACCAGTCGGGAGTCACCGATATGTTTGTTGGTGTTTTGGCTGACCGTGGTATTATTCATATCATCGTATACTGTGTAAATTGAATGCTAAAAGATTGTTAACTGCTTATCGCGAGTGGCTCCCGCCACTACGCTAGCTCAGACATTAAGCGTAGTATGCGATGGGGGAGCTAGCAAAGGTGCTAGCTAAGCTAGTTTGCCATTACTGTATTTAGTGAGGGAGTCAGAGATGGTATATGGTGCACATATCTGTTAATATGGTGCCAGTTTGTGATAAAAAGTGTTCTCTGATGAATGTGATGTACCAAATGTGATTTGAAGCTTGTCCGTCAGCTAAGTAGAGCAGATTTTTTAGATGAACTAGCCAGGATTCAAAAGTCCACAAAACCTAAAACAACACAATAAGGTGCATCAGGATTTAATGAAGAATCTCAGCATGCTAGTCCTGTACACATAGCTGATGCAACTCCTACCAACATAGGTGACAATCAGACCCACTGTCATGACTGTGGTTCACTCCCACTCGAGGTAGGTGCAGTGGTGTCATCCTCACCTAGGAACCTGACCCAACACTTACCTTCTGAGCATCTCTCCACTTCAGAGATACAAAAAGTAGTGATTGAGCATGTTATCAAGAACAGTGATCTTCTTCTACACTATCATGGCAACACTAGACTCAGACCCTTCTCAGGGAGAATCCCCTGTCCCAGTTCAGAGTCTGATTATGACACGTGGTGCAGCAACGTTGAGTTTTTCCTTGCAGACCCTGCCGTTTCTGCCACACATGCAACCAGGAAAATGGTTGAGAGCCCTGTCCCACCTGCTGCCACCATTGTCAAACATCTTGGGCCGAATTTCTTCTCCCCATGAATATCTTGCCCTACTTGACTCTGCTTATGGTATCATCGATGATGGCGATGAGCTTTTTGCAAAGTTCTTAAACACGAACCGAGACTCTGGAGAATCACTGTCTGGTTATTTGCAGTGCTTGCAAACAATCTTGAGCAAGGTCATCAAAAGAGGTGGTTTAGCTGCTACTGATTGAGAGTATCAGCTGCTTAAGCAGTTCTGTAGAGGCTGCTGGAATAATGGTCTACTCACCAGTCTTCAGCTTGAACAAAAGAGTAACCCACGTCCCTTCTCTGAATTACTAATGTGGGTGCGTTCTGAGGAGGACAGAGAAGCTGCTAAGTCCAGCAGGATGAAGCAGCACTTTTGGGCAAACTGAACAAAAGTCCAGTTAAACACACTCTCAGTGGAAGCCTATGACACTGATAACAGCGTAGCAACAGCTGTCCCCTATGACCCACAAAGACTTGAAAAAGAAATGGTGAAGCTACAAGCCCAAATAGCTTCTTTGAAAGCATCCTTAAGTTCAAGCCAAGCATCTGCTAAGCCAGGTAAGAAACCGAAGGCTAAGCCCAAAGCCCCTGCTGTAGAAAATCCTTTGCTTTCTCCAGAAAGAAAAAAACTTACCAGCAAGAAGTGCTGCCCATGGTACTGCTTCAGGTGTGGCAAGAATGGCCACATTGTGCTTTCCTGCCAAAAATTAGGCAAATCTGGAGTTAGTTGAAAAGAAGGGCAGAGAACTAAAGGAAAAACAAGAAGCCTGGGAACAAATTTTAAACTGAGTACTGTTTCCGTTGAGGGACTACCAAGAACTGGAGCTGAGAATCATAGTCCCAACCCAAATCCTATGACAAAAGCACCCATCCAATCCCACAAGGTAGAGCACCACACTAAGCTTCCTCGAGGGCTCATAGGACAGAAATGTACGACAGATGTCAGTGTGTCAGGACTTAATATTAGGTGTGTCCTTGATTCAGGGTCCTAGGTGACCAGGGGAACTTTTTCCTTTTCCAAAACTTAATTGTCAGACCACCCCATCCAGCCCTTCCAAGCCCTGGATGTTGAAGGTGCTAATGGTCAAAATGTCCCCTATTTAGGCTATGCACCCATCACTCTCATGTTCCCAAGAGAATGTTAAAGCTCAGCCTAAAATTTCAACCTTAGCCTTCGTGGTACCAGACTGCTGCAGTAATTGTGACTTACCCCTACTCATTGGCACAAATGCACTCGATGTTCTATATGAAGAACATTGTATTGCTAAAAACCCAAATGACTTGTCCTGTGTGTATGGTTATAGTGAGATTATTCATGATTATAAATCCCTTTAAATCATATAACTAACTGGTTACTTGCTTGTTACGAACGAGATGTGTGTGTGTTATAGTGATGAGAGGAGCTGCTTCATCGTCTGAGCCTTCTGTGTGAACTCTGGTAAGCTACATGCTAGGGGCTAGGCCTCGAGGTCAGCTTGTTGATGTTAACTGTCTTGAAAAAATGCTTTCATTGTGATGATTTCATAAAATCAGTTGGAGTCACCAATATGTTTGTTGGTGTTTGGGCTGACTGTGGTATTATCCATATCATTGTATACTGTGTAAATTGAATGCTAATAGGTTGTTAACCAGGTTAGCGCTATACTGATGCTAATTGCGAGTGGCTTCTGCCACTACAATAGCTCAGATATTAAGTGTAGTATTAGACAGGGGAGCTAACAAAGGTGCTAGCTAAGCTAAGCTAGAAAATCCTTTGCTTTCTCACATTGCTGTATTTAGTGAGGGAGACAGAGATGGTGCATGGTGCACATATCTGTTGGTTTAAAAATAAGTAATGATAATTTAATACAGCTGATTTACAGTTAAAAACGTGTAAAAGAGATGTAAGCTATGGTTGTAAAGATAAATACTGATGTTTAATAGACGAATATTGATTAAAAGAGCTGAATAGTGCTTACCAAGATAAGTAAGTTAATTTGTTATAAAGATGTAAATTCATCTAAATAACTGCGTCATGTTAAAATACTGTCAATGTATCCCAGTTCATTTACAATAATTGACATACGGTGTATCCAGCAATTGAGTATATATTGAAGAAGTTCAGAGTAAGAGTAGTATGAGATGATGAGATATGATAGTAATTGTGATGTTTCTGCACTACATGTGTAGACTGGTTTTTCTGCTGGATAGAAATTGAGTCTGAACCCAAGTGGTTCAGTGGCAAGCCAGGAGAACAGAACAGACCAGATGCATGGAATCCATCTCGAGAAGAACCTCTGCCCAGTCTACTCATGAACACAGATAAGAACACTCAAAACCTACCCGGGTAGTAGAACGAACATACACACACACACACACAGCACAGGACTGAACTCCATCTTCTGACCCTTTTTTTATTTTATGTTATTTTGATTAGAAAGAGCTCTATTTTTCATTTTTTTTTTCTAATTCCATGCACTGTAAAATAATTGCTTTGGGCGCAATAAAATGATCACTTCAATTTCCAGTCAGAGTCCAACTTTCTGAACCTAGGGGAAATGTGGTTTGCTTTCTTCCATTAAGGTTAAAAGCGCTACATGAGAGTGATTGGTTGTTTGTCTCTGTCAGCCTTGCAATGAACTGGCGACACATCCAGGGGGTTACCCCGCCTTCGCCCATAGGTAGCTGGGATAGGCTCCAGCACCCCTGTGACCCTCTCAGAAAATGAATGAATGAATTGTTGTCGAGGCTGATTTATCGTGTTTTCTTATGTAAAGAGTCTCATGAAATGAGGAAAGGCAGCTAACATGGGCGGGTGCATCATGTTGTGTAAAAGTCTCTGTTTGGTTCGTCCACGTTACATCACAAACCTAGAGTTTTCAAATGTCTGAATTTTTGGGAGGTTAAAATACTGAGCAGTGTGGATGCCAGGCGTGAACATAGCACAACTTGTAATAAAAAGCATTTTAGTGTGGACACAGCCTTAGTCAAAACTCAACAATCAAAGTGGGTGTAGTTTGTGGTATTGGTGTAATTCACTGATAAATGGACCAACTGGCTTCTGTTCAGGGGAAAATCTTCCCTGCAGTCTTTGTTAAATGTTTCTCTGCTTACACTCTGTCGTCTGATACAATGGAGTCACACTTTCGCCTTGCAACTCTTTTGCTGTATTCATGTCTCTCTGTGAACTCCGTTTTAGTGGCAGCAATTGTTTTTCTTTGATGATTAAATTGCATTAAGACAGTCAAAGCATTTCAGTTAGAATTTGCATATTGTAATTCCAGCAAAATAATGGAGGTAAATGAAGTCAGACACATGATACAGAGAATTTGAATGAGCTGTAGTAAATGGGACTAATATTTCTTTTCCTCCCTTATCGTTCTGCCTGTAAAACGAGATGGTTGTCTTCAGTTATGGTTGGATTTGTTAAGTCATTGGGATCTGCAGTGGCTTGGTGACATATTTTATATAGGTTAATATTCTTCACTGTGCTACATTATTCTAGTTTTGGACTGTTTTATTTCTTGGCAGCACCAGACTGCTGATCCTGCACAGACTCAATCACAGTGATTATTCAAACTGTGGACAGCTTCTGCAGATTGATTTTTACTTTTTCAATCAATAATCTGCCTCATATACAGGCTCATGCTCGGAGAGCACTGGACTTCCTCTGGGAGAAGAGACAGAGGAACAGTAATCTGGTTGGAACCACGATCAACATCCACTCTGGAGAGTGGGTCAGAAGAGGTAAATCCTATATGCAGAGTAGAATATCTCTGCTATTCTTTTCACTTTGCTGCTCTACTGTTCTTATCTGTTGTGTTTCTGTCTCTGGTTAATAAAGTAGTTGTGCATTTGTAGGTTGGTGTTTCAATGCACAATTAATTTATTTGATTAAATCAAAATTAATGAAAAAATAGCAAAGTAAGACAAGATGAAACCACAGATATTGAAGGTGGGAGTCTGTGCTAGTGGATACAGTGGAAGAATAGTTTTTGTTAGGTTTCCAACTGACTGTTTCTGTCCTAAAAATGATGTGTGTCTCCAGACAGTGGAGTAGGAGCCGGAATTGACTCATACTATGAATACCTGCTTAAAGCTTACATCCTCCTGGGAGATGACCAGTTTCTTCAGCGGTTCAATATTGTAAGAACACGTACTCATATCTTAACAGTGTTCACTATGACATTTCCTAACAAGATGGTGTTGTAGCTCATGCATTTTAAAATTAAAGTCTGTCCCTTAGAGTTTTTTTTTATTTTTGCTTAAAACTCCCTCTTATTAATTAATGTGTTTGGGTTTGTTTGTTTATTTATAAAATTAGACAATATGTGAACTCGTTTTAGTCATCTCACCAAGCCTCATGGAATGGTTATTATCCTCATTGTTTCTATTTATGTCCCATTTAGCACTATGCATCCATAATGAAGTACATCAGTCAACCTCCTCTGCTGCTTGATGTCCACATCCACAAACCGCTCCTTCCCGCTCGGACCTGGATGGACTCTCTGCTCGCCTTCTTCCCTGGACTTCAGGTCAGATTAAATCATGTTAATGGAAGCATTAACTATATCTACAGACTCATCTACATTTCTCAGTATTTGTATAAACTGTACTGTACATGTTCCAGGTGTTGAAAGGAGACATCCGCCCTGCCATCGAGACTCATGAGATGTTGTACCAAGTTACCAAGAAACACAACTTTCTTCCAGAGGTAATCAGTCAGTCTTTGACTACAGCTAAAAAACAAGTTTTCTGTCTTAATAAAGTATAAATGAAGCTTAAATAAATAATCCAAATATCTGAATATTTAAATGTCTTTAGTATAAACATGTATTGGATTGGCCTGCTGTCAGGAGCATCACCCAGTGCAAATGAAATGAAACAGGGTTTAAATTACATAATTGTTTCAGTTTTAACTTGTTAAAACCAGCAGAGACTCTTTGAATACTTAACCCACTGCTCCATATTGAATGACTTGATGTTGTGTGGATTTCGTTGCTGTTACGAAAGCTGTTTAGAAGTGAACAAGCTTGCATTTCACGTGCCATGGCTGTATTTTCACTATGCCTGTCTATTCCAATTACAAATCCTGGGATGGTGTGCTGACCTCTTCGTCCTTCTCTGCTTATCCACAGGCCTTCACAACTGATTTCAGGGTACACTGGGCGCAGCATCCCCTGAGGCCTGAGTTTGCAGAGAGCACCTATTTCCTTTACAAGGTAATTTATCAGGGAAACTTGACATTATGCAGAAGCATTTTCTGTCCAGTGCCATAGAGCAGGAGTTGTGTTGCTAGCTCACTTTTTAACCATGTTTTTGGTGACTGACTAAAATGTACTTTAGGAGTCACTTCAGCATACAGAACCACATACTAATTAGTGTTTGTAATTACTGTACAATAATACTTTGCCTATAGCGTTGTTGTGTCATGTAAAAATGCTTGAAATAACACGATGTGCTTGAAGAGTGGGATCACTAATGGAGGTTACATCCGTGTTACTTGTACTGTAGGCTTCTGCTGTTGTGTTGTCCACAGTTTTGATCAGCCTCCTGTTCTTTCATATCACAAATAGTAGTTTTGTGCACATCTGGTGAACCTACATGTCCTTCATTTGCTGCATGTGTGCAGGCCACAGGAGACCCTTATTACCTGGAGGCAGGTCGCACAATTCTGGACAACCTCAATCGCTTTGCTCGTGTTCCCTGTGGTTTCGCTGCCATGAAGGACGTACGCACCGGGAGCCATGAGGACCGGTGAGAATATCAGCACTCAGTGTAGTTATACAGTGGTTTCAGAAATGCATTATATGCTGTCTGATTTGAATAATAATTTTTAAAAAATGCTTGCAGCAGCCCTTCAGTGACCATACCAAATTTCAGTAGAAATTATTTTATTTTAGTTTTTCAATATGATATAATATTCTATATATTGTACATCACATTCAGCATGGCTTCCTGCATATATTTTCATATGTGTCTCTAATAAGCAATACAAATTACATTGTGTTTTCATCTCTGCGAACCTTTTCAACTTTTTAATCAATACTACTATTCATATCAAAAGGAACATAAATCCTTATATCAGCCCACAGTGTTTTAATTGCTCATGGCACAGAAAGTCTAAACTAAGTGTTTTATTTAGGTTTGGCTTGGTTTAATGAAGTCCACAAAAACATGATTTAAAATAAAATCACAACTTAAAAAATGTAGAATAAATCACAATGGTTTTTGTAATATTATTGTACCATATTCCTTTTATTATTTTCACCACATAACCAAAGAAAACACAATTACCTTTTTGTAATAGTTAACCTAAATCGCCATCTCTTCCCAACCCTAATATAAGCATTTTTAATGGAGTTGAGAAGCAAACTCCAGTCTCTGGATTTGGTGTACCCTCTGTCCTTTGAGGTAAAGGCAAAAAAGCAATGGATCAGATAAAAAAAAAAAATGTTGGGATTACACGTACCCATGGTTTGTAGCAGTATAGTTTATATATAGTTTATTTCAGTTTATTGGGTTGTAAAGTAGGCTACAGGTGTATCAGGCTCTGCTTTGTGAAGCTCATATTGACTGGTTAAGAAGTAAATAAACACTTCCAACAGTATTTAAATAAAGGGACTTTTGACCTCCCCCCAGAATGGACTCGTTCTTCCTTGCTGAGATGTTTAAGTATCTTTTCCTGCTGTTTGCTGAAACTGAGGACCTACCTTTTGATGTGGAGGGATACATCTTTACAACAGAGGCGCACCTTCTGCCTCTGTCCCTCTCCACAGCTCCTCGCTCTTCGTCTATAACCTTAAATAAAACGGTAGGTAATCAAATGACACCAGTGAATTGAAATGTATGGGGAAAAAAAAAAAAAGAATCAAAAGTCTAATCATAATGTCATGGTCTATCAGTCAGAGGAAGAGCTGGATGACTCTAACTTTGATTGGACGTGCCCTAACACACGCCTCCTGTTTCCTGATCCCGCCTTTCCACGAAACCTGAGAGAACCCATCCGTAGTGCAGTGGACAAGAGCTGCCCTCGTCCTGCTCCTTACCGGTATGTAAACAGATATTACAAGCGAATTGGCCAGCACTTTATGTATTGTCCCTCAGTGGTTTATTAACCTTCCTCCTCCTCTCCCTCTGTTCAGGGAGCCCGGTATGGGTCGTCCTCCCCTGAGGGCTCAGGACTTTATGGCAAACAACCCTGAACATCTGGAGCTACTGAGAAGAATGGGAGTGAGTCTCATCCACCTGAAGGATGGCCGGGTGCAGCTGGTCCAGCACGCTACGCAGGTAGAGTCCATAATCCATGAGAGGCCACATGTCTCTGGCTGGATTTAATAAAAAAGTACCAAATATAGAAAGAATTCTGTTTAACCTAATTACTTTTTTAATAATTAAAACACAGATTATAAACCTCATGCAAGAAAAGCCCATGTAATGTGATGAAATGATCTGAAAAGCAGACCTGATGGTTTGCTCTCAAAGGAGCATCATAAATATTTTTTGTGCGAGTACATGACAAATCTCTATAAACCCTGGCCCTGACTTAAAACATTTCTTCCTGTTCTCTTCTCCCACTCTGGCACACCCACACCTAGGCTGTCAGTGCTGTCGCTGCAGAGGATGGCGTGCGTTTCATGCAGGAGATGATGGAGTTGTCCAGCCAACAGCAGAAAGAACAGCTGCCTCCCAGAGCCATTCAGATCGTCTCACATCCTTTCTTTGGCAGAGTGGTGTTGACCGCGGGCCCAGCGCAGTTTGGCACAGACCTGTCCAAAAGTTTCACAGGGGTGAGTGGGTTTTGCAGCTTCGCCAAAGTACCAGGTGTTAAAAAAGAACTTAGCTGTCTTCATATTTTTGTTTTTCTAAACACTCGTCCTCTGTTTATCTGAGAGGACGTTTCCGTTTTGTAATATTTTCCCCCCCAAAAAAAAAAAAGAGTGCTTGGTTTTGACGCCAAAAGAGAACATGTGTTGTTCGACTATAATACTTAACACCCTATAAAAGCCTTATTCTGTGGAAAACTTCAACTGTACAGCCATTTTCCTCTTGTGTGCAGGTCAGAGGCTTCGCGACTGTGGCTGAACCCTACAGTGGCTGTTCTGAGATCACCAATGCGGAGTATGTCCAGGGCCACATTGCCCTGCTGCAGAGGGGGCAGTGTATGTTTGCAGAGAAGGCCCGACATATCCAGAAGGCTGGCGCCATCGGAGGCATTGTCATCGGTGAGTGCAAACAGCTAACTATGCAAGATGGAGGATGTCAACAAAATGACTATATTAAGGCTCTTTAACTGAATTAACATGAGGGCAGCCAGTTGAATGAGGCCTGAACAATGCTTGGTAATCAAATAGAAATGCAGACGTTCAGTGCCTTCATCGCGCGTGTGTAGACTGGATGTCACCTCACTCAACAAAGTTCAAAGTGCAGTAAGTAGAAACAATGATCTACCAGCATGAATCATGATACAATGATATATATACTTACATACTTATAAAATGTTTCAATATTTTGTTTATTTTATTTTATTAAAGCAGGACAATGTTGAACATTGATAAATATCAACATGATAATGGATAATTAAAACACTTATGTAATGTTTCATTTTTACCACTCTAGCATTACTCGATGGTACTCAAATCACTTTACAATGCGTCACCTTTTCGCACACACATTCACACACCAGTCACTTGGAGGAACTCCAGTGACTCCTGTAGGTCAGGTCCAGTGCCTGCTTAAGGACACTTCAGCATGTAGACAGAGGTCAGGGATTGAACCACCAACCCTCTAGTTTTTAGGTGACCCCCCTCTTCTTCCTGAGCCCCCTGAAATAATGTTTTGCCACTTGACAAAAGAGTACAGCATTGATCAAGATTATTTAAAACCCATAAAAGCATCTGATTTCATCAGCTTTCATTCAGGAGCACAAATCAGTCTATAAATGATTTGGCATTTATTGAAATTGTCATCTTGTATGAATGTATTTATTAAAATAACATTTTTGGCCATATCTAGTTCAGTTTATTAACCCAAGGATATTTAAAGGGTACCTGTAGTGGATTTTCATTGATTGCTATTCCAAATGATCATGTATAATACTGCCGGATCAGTCAGGTAATTTTTGTTATAGCACGTTGTCTAGTACAAACGAGTACTAAGTCACTGCTCCATCAGTCAGACATGGCCAGAAACATGTTGCCTCCTTCATGGGCTGTTCCAGCACTTTTAGTGACGCAGACTCGTTGTATTGTCTCATTACCTGGGCTGTGATGAACTGGTCACTGACCCCCGTGCAGCAGATACCAGTCTCAGATTACACATTATCGGCCAGTGCTGGGTCTCATCTCTGGGACAATGGCGGAGTGCAAAGGTTACGGCTGCACAAACAAGCGTGAACATATGCTTTCCACTCAATCTCACTCACTGACTGCTGCTTGTTTACTCGCACTCGTTCATCCGGAATCAACGATGGTCACTTCTGGCTGGCAATGGCTGCTCCACATAGATTCTGGCCCCGCATGTAATTCATGTAATAAAAAGGTCCAGTGTGGTGCATTTATGATGATTTTTTTTTTTTGTTTTATTGTGTTTGTGTCTCTCTTGCTTATAAGTAATACACAAAGCACAGTTAATGTCGTAAGCATGACCCGTACAGGTACACTTCAGTTTACCATGAAAAAGCAGAGAAACTCACATTTTTAGTGGACTTGATTATTGACCAGTTCTATTAACACTCTTTTTTCACTCCGTTCTCCTTTAGACGACAATGAGGGCAGCAGCAGCGACACGGCACCGCTGTTTCAGATGGCTGGGGACGGCCGCAACACAGATGACATCACCCTGCCTCTCCTCTTCCTCTTCCACAAGGAGGGCAACATCCTTCTGGAGGCGCTCAAAGAGTACAGGGAGGTGGAGGTGTTACTCAGCGACAAAGCCAGAGACAGAGGTGAGACATTAATCCGTCCTACGGTTCCCTAGCGGTTGGAAACCTCTGCTCCCCTTATTTGTTTCTCAGATTGATCACATCATGTACTTATTTCTCTCCACTGACTGAGCCTCATTATGCTCCCATCTTCATAAAATAAAAATGAGGTGCAGGGATTCAGGCGTTGTTTGAAGTAATCGAGATGGTGACTCATGCCAAATGACCGTCATTTCAGCCACCCACCAGCTGTGGACATAATGCTACATGGTGGAAGTCTGCACCCACACATTTATCGTACCCTCATTCTTGTCTTTGTTTTTTCCTCATTTGCCAAATCCTGCTATTCCCTGTGGTGGACTGTAACAGTGCCTTTCCTTTCCTCTCTTTCTTGGTTTCTCTTTTTTTTTTGCATCCTGTCACCTTTGGGTGGGCAGCTACCATATTCAAAGGTAAACCTCTGCCTGGCAGCTTCATTGAAGACAGTAAGTCTTCTTTCTTTTTCTTCTCTTTGTTGACTGCATAACCTATCCCTGGCTCTGTTTCTCTGTCATGTATTATTTCGATTTTATCATAGTTTTACATGGCAAGGTTGTTTAATAAAGTGTGAGATTTGCAAATCAGCACGATAACACCTCACTTAGATGTTTCAACCCAATACATTTACACCCTTCCAGTAACAGTTTGTATTTCGGATCCTTTATGGTTGGGTGGTGTATTGACTGTTTTAGGTATGAAAGTCCCACTAAGTCTTCTGCGTGTTGCACACTTCATTTACTTGATGATTTGCCTTGTAAAAATAAAAAGTACCAGGCAGTGCAACATAATTCAGGTGGTGGCCTAGCACATCGATGAACGTACAGCTCTGTATGTTGTCAAAGATATAATATAGGCTTTTTTTTTTCATTTGTAAGCTTTACATTTGATCTTTTAAATGCTTGTGACATCTTACATGGCTTTGACATATAACTAAAAAGTTTAAAATACAAGATAAAGTATACAGTATGTCATGCATTGCCATTCAGCCTTAAAATACTGAAATGTGCTGTCATCCAGCCGTAGTGCTTTCATGATTTTTAATCTACATTTCCTCTTACATATGCAGTTGTATTTGTTCTCAGGTTTGAAGTTTCCCGATTTTTAATTTTTTTTCCCATATCTGATAAACCAAATGAATGTAAAAATGTGCTGCACGGCCACTTCTTTCCATCTGTAATTTTCACTATATGACTGACTTTATGAATATGATTGACTACATGTCCCAATCATCAGTTTTATCAGCAGTAAAATGAGAATATTCTTCCATGTATGATTCATATTTTTTATAATTTCCTCAGTTCATAGTGAAGACAAATAAAACTGGACTGTATTATTGAAATTTGATTTGACATTCAGCTTACAACAAATGTAAATCACTTCCAAATATTGGCTATGGACCATGTTGATCACTAATAATTTGTATTTGTGTTGATACAGAGGGAAAAAACAGATGGTTGATCCTTACGTGGAGCATAAACATAGTCCATGATCACAGTTAATGACAAAATATACTGTAGGAGGATGCATATGATTTGCATTCTTCTAGACAACAGATATATACTGAAAACACATCCTTGGCTTCATCTATTTGTGCTGACACCCAGAAACCAGAGCATTTACCACACACATCTCCATTCTCTTCCCACATTTCCTGTCTCTCTCCACATGTACTATCAACTAAAAGCCTGAAACCCCCCAGTAAAATAACACCCAGTCAATTCTGAGGTTACTGTCGTCGCCTGTATTCAGTTGACTGTATCAACTCCTTAACACATTGACAGTTAAAAAGATAGGGCATTTTTAGAAACTTTTGACAACCTGAATATAGTTGATTATATCTTGACCAGTGCAAAATTCACAGTACGTTCTCCAGATTACTTTTATCAGATGACTCTCGGTTTGGTTATGCAGTGTTTATCCTGTGGGAAACATGACTCACCATTCGCATCACGCTGTTACAGTCGACAGCTTCCCCATGAAAACGGTTTTATTTTTAACTGGAAATGGTTCATCTTGTATAGATTACTGACTGAGGAGGAGGAACAAAGGTTTGTGGGTCCTGCATGTCTTTTTGCATATAATTTTTCAGTCTCACAACCCATGCTTTCTTTTCAGGTACGGATGCACCAGAAACGGGGGAGGACTGTCAAACGGAGGCAACAACTCCCACCTCGGTCGAATCCACCGGCCAATCACAAATGAGCACCGTGGAGCTGGACGAATCAGCCCCCGAGGAGGTTACTCCATCACAACAGGAAGTTAGTACTGTAGATGAGGACACTAGCCCCGCGGGGGAAGCTAGTCCACCGGAAGAGGAGTCTAGTCCTACAGATGCAGAGGCTGCTTCCACTCAGCCTGAGGAGGAGAGAGACTCTGAGAAGAGGGAAGAGCCCGAGGGCGACATAGACTCAGAGAGCAGCCAGTCAGTGGACGAACTGCTGGCTGATTGGCGGGAAGACTTGGAGGCATTCCAGCAGATGGAGAAGGATGAGCTCTGACAGTCGTCGGACACGTCGTGCCCTGTGACTGTGGTTTGATCCACTGTGGGGAGAAACCTGGAGGGGCCGAATGACTTCACACGTCAAACGGCCTCAATCAACCGCTGATGAAGTGAAACGAGGCTGGAGAAAACTGTATTTGTTTTTACATCAACATGGTTACAAATCAACTGTGTTAAAGACTGCTTCCTCTCCTGCCCTCAAAGGATGGCAGCAAGTGCCAAGGCAGCCCACATCCTGTATCTGTGGACCATAAGGGAGTCTGTTTTAGCCTGGTAGGAGAAATGAGAGACCAGGGCTCTTACCTCATGTTCTCAAACAGCTTCTGTTCCAACAGTCCATGATGAATGACATGGACCAGACTGTATGGACCAGCGTCTCACCATCCAACCCAGACCACTTCTCACAATGTTCTTCTCTCTATGCATTTTGACTCCCCGTGCTGAAATGCTTTTTTTCAGTTGCTAGCCCAACAACTCTGTTTTAACTAATTACTCCATTGACCAATTAATTTTATTTAAATGTGATGATTGTGATGCAGCATTTTCTGTTTTTCATGGTTCCGGGCCTAATCATGAGTATACATCGATGTTAACTGTGACTAAATTCATGGGGGGCGGTGGAGTCAGTGACATCAGATAAACCGCAGCTGTAGAGCAGAATAACTCAACACCAAAACTCATCTCTCCTGAGGATGTATGAAGTCACCCATCAGTGTAAATAATGTATGTATTTGTCGAGATGTATTGAATGAAACAGTTATATCGTGCTGCATTGCTCAGGTTCTGGTTGGTCTCATTGATCAGATCACCCCACAAACGTCAACCTCTGGACCACGTCAGGTGGAGCAGACACACCCACGGCAGCACAGCGGGATGGATGGAGACACCCCGGGGCCGCCACAGGGGGGCGCTGTATGATCTGTCTGTCAGGCTGATGTTGACCGATTGGAAGGAACAGACATAAGCCAATAAGTTAACTTAATGAAATAAAAAAAATTGAGAGGGGAATCGGGAAGACTGGTTTCGTTCTTTACGTTTATTTAATGTGACTACAGAGTGTTTGATTTACTTCAGAATAGGAAATGAATTGTTGAACTTATTTTCTTTAAATTTGTGTGGGTGAATTCAAATATCTGTCCAATTCTGTTTTGCAAAATAAGCCTTATGAGAACATTTTGGTTATTACGTAGATACGTAATGTAGTGCCACAGAATGATGCAGACAGCAGAAATGTGCAATGGAAGAAACAACAAGTTAGCTTTTCCCATAGACAGGTTTCTGGAAACAGTAGGCACACACCCACACACAATAAGTTTGGGCAACATGACTATACTTGGAAAAGGTTTACACAGTAGTATCAACAAAAACAGGAAGAATACTAGATTAAAAGTTTAAAAAAAAAGTATATTTATTGTAATGTTAAAGTGTGGTTCCTTGGCCTAGAAACTAAAACTTTTTATATTAAATTTTTATCTGGAATGCATCATATTTTGATCTGTTACGTAAGATTTCTAGACAAATGCTGCAAAAACACACATGAACTACGATAATAAGTAGTAATACATCTGAAAGTATAAAAACCCAAGCATCTCCTTTAAGATTTTACTATAATGATGGAATGCACTTAGTCTAATTATTTGTGCAGCAGTGGATCAAACGCAGGATCTTGGAGTGGTGCTGGTAAATCCCGTTAGCACATGGTGGATCACTTTCATTTCTTAGGAGTAAAATATGCAAAGAGCTGAGGTCCGGTGGTGATTGGTGAGCTGGTGGGGCTCTCCTCAGCAAGATGGCTGCATTGCTGCGCGCAATAGTGGCATCCTGGTGAAATGACGCAAGCCACAGTTTACGTTCAAGTCCTCGAGGCTCAGTCAGAACTGCTCTCCAGTCTCCATAGCGCAGATCCCGCCCGACAGACACACACACACACACACACACACATACACACACATACACACACAGCCGGAAGACCGACCGGCCATCCTCCCGTGGACCGAGCCGAACCGGTGCAACAGAGTAAGTACCGGCGTGAATGTTTGTTAATTGTCTCCCAAAGGTGTCGTTAGTCCTCCCGGTGGAGACGGCGTCCCCTCCCGTGGTGTATTCGTGTCTTTACTCCTGTCTTTTGTTGTTGTTTCCTGAGTAAGCCGTGCTTACCCGGTGCTTCCCTCTTCCTCACCGGGCTTTCGCATCTGTCCGTGTTTTGTTGGTGGTCGTGTTCACCGCTAAGCTAACACCGGTTTATGTCATCATTTATTTTGTGATATACCACAGCAGAACTGCAAGGGGAGGGGGGGTGGGTAATTTTCTGTACGTTTCCAGTTATTATTTGTGTGTGAATGCGCTCGGTTCGGACATTTTCCACACGTTTTCCTGGTTGTCTGTGTCCAGTCCGAGCCGCCGCTGCCGGAGGCCGTTTGGTCCCGACAAACACCCGACGGACCCGGGGCAGTGCACAAGGCTACAGGCCGTTAACCTTTGTAGAAATGAAACTATGTGTACACTCACACGGAGACCGTTTACTGCTCCCTCTCCCCACAGCCCTGCCTCCCCCTGCGGGAAACAAAGCGCCCAGTGTGTCCGTGGAGCGCAGCTGGACACAGCTGTTGAGCCGAAGCTCCAGCTCCGCTGCCCTCCGGGACAGGACAGAGCTGTGTGGCCGGGCTGGGGGGCTCCTAACGCCGCTGTGCGCAGCCAGTCTGTTGGCCTCTGTAATCTGATGGAAGGAGCTTCTCCCTCTGTTAACCATCACACATGTATAACCAGTGGGCTTTTACCATTTTCTTAGACATTACCGGAGCCTGATTGCTGCTCATTACTGCTGTTGAATGAGTCTGCCTCAGAGGGGAGACTGGAACTGCTGAATTATATTAAGCAAGTCACAGCAGCCAGAATTAGATTTGATATACAGGCTCATTTACAGCTCATTAGCCCAAAGTTAGCCTGCGACTATTTCAAATGTATTCTTCCCCACTTCCTCAGACATGATTATAGCCTACACATTACACTGCCAAAGGGATTCGATAAGTTCCCAACTGCCTTCCTGCCCGGCTGCTGTGCTTAAATGTGCCATATGGCCATTAGCTGCTGTAGATTTCTTCATGTGATCAACATCACACCATTACATCCATTTGGTGGTTGTGAATGTACAGCACCCTGGTGTGAAAGTAGGTTGTTTTGACCAGCATTACAGCACATAGCATGTTGTCACCAACGGCTTACATCAGGCCTATATAGGTTATTTTCATGTACCAGCTATCCTTTGATTGGATGTTGCCCCCCCCTCCTTCCCCTCCCTACTTTATTCCTGATTTATCTGTCAGTCTTCATCTATCTGCATCCATCTGCTTTTCTCCCCCCTCCCTCACTTGCTGTCATGTGTGTGTTTGTGTGTTCGTGTGCTTACGAGTCATTGCTTACATATGGCTTTTGGTTCCGGTGGCTTGCAAAAGAGACAGCAGGCAGCTCTGACTGCAATACTCCTCGTTTCTCTTCCTCTCTTGTTGTTTTCTCTAAGACAGGACATGCTATTCTTAGTCTTCTTCCCTTCTTCATCCTCATCCCCTCAATTATCATCAGCATCTTATGCCTGTCTGGCTGACGTCCACCTGTGGCCTCTTCACTTTGGGCTGATTATGGGATGTTCAGGTGATTGTCCGGGCCCCTGTTTGGGTCATCAGGCAACACCTGTGATGTCGGTATTTGTGGATGCAGGTTTCCATGGTTACCAGGATGTCTTCGCTGTTGTCGTGTGTATATGTGGGTGTGGGAGGGAGTTCCCGTGACAGCGTCTGTCTTGCATCCAATTTGTGTGTCCTTTTGCGTGTGTTGTCTTCTCAGTTCATGGCAGTGTTCCATACTTTCAGGTGTGATGAGGTAGTCTATATTGCAGTGCAGAAACCACCAGGCCAGCACAACATGATCCCTCTGGGTTTCTGTGTGTCTGTCAGTTTGACTGACCTGCTGCTTGCTGGCCGGGTGGTTCGACTTCTTAACAGATCAAACCTCAAGAGGCAAATTTTGGAATATGAAACTGAAAACTTCATTTGTATAACTGTCAATCATCCGATTTGTCATTATGAAGGTGTGTTCATGTTTGTTTATTCGTCTGTGATACAGTACTGCAGTCGACATGCAGATCAGTAATTATGGGCTGCTTCTGCCATTGGTCTTTCTTCCTTTCAAGTCAGCAGGGGTCGGCTGTGCAGACTCACTTTGCATTCATGCTTCATATTTTTGTGCCCATCGTATGATGACGATGGTGATCAAGTGTCTCAGTGTGTGTTTACTGCACAGTTTGTGTTCAGAGTCCAGGAGGAGTGGGATATGGAGAAAATTTGATTTGATTTGCCTATTTTTATTTCTCTCCTCATTTACCTCTTAGACCCACTCCTATGCTTGATTGAAAGTGCTTGGTGAATTTTTGCAGTGTTTTTTTTTTCCCCATCAGACAGAATGCATTTGTTTTCCATCTCCTCTGCAGGTAAAATGATCTCTGATAGGATCTCTGCAGGCTCTTTGCTTGATAATGACAACTCCACTGCTGGATTGATGTGAGAAGTGAAATGAAGTGTTCAGATTTTAATAAAAGCTTCTACATTCAGTGGAAGTGGAAATAAGATGGGTGCAGGACAGAATAGCTTTACTACTACCCAGAGTTGGGTAACTCATGTTTATCACGTACTGTCTCTAGTAGAATTTATCTGAGATGGTATTTATTTATTTATTTTACTTTTCTACTGAAGTCTCTGGCCCATACTAGGCTTAACCTTTGGTCCTTGTTTTCATTTAAAACAAGCTTTGTGTTGTGCAACTCATCGCACTTTGTGTAGTGTTGTATCAGAGGTGGGCCACCTTGCCTTGACTACATCCACAAACATGATAGAAATGAATACACCTTTAAGACAGTAGACATGCAGGGATAAAGAGCAGAGGGGGGTGTTTCAGACAGCAGGCCATTTATTTACAGAGTGTGGCTATGACTTAAAGGTGCAGTGTGTAGGATTTAAGGGGATCAGGTCTTCATAATTATGTTTTCATTAGTGTATAATCACCTGAATCTAAGAATGATCACTTTTTTTGTTGTCTTACAGTGAGTCATTTACAATGATGACAAGTGCTGCAACATGTTCCACTGTCATTTTCTATGTTGGCCCAGAAGGGCCAAATAAAGGCCAGGGTTTATCAAGGGCCTTTTGTATCATTTTTTTTGTTGTTGTTTTTTGCACCAGTAGTGTCCATCATAGAGAGGATACATCCTATGGTACCTTACTTTGGAAGAAAATATATATGGCAGTCAGTGGCAAGAGAGACATACAGTCAGCTCTGTGTGTACAGTGTTGGGTAATCCCAGCTTCATAGAGTAAAAGTCCTGCCATGTATTGGTTCTACCTGTCCATTTAACACAGG
>JAPQRQ010000019.1:22079020-22097542 GCA_037367365.1 Apogon talboti | reverse complement strand
GGATGAGGGGTTGTGCTCATCAAAATGGGCTGGTTCAGTGAATAGTTGGAACCAATACATGGCAGGACTTTTACTCTATGAAGATGGGATTACCCAACACTGTGTGTGTATTTGGACAGTGACACAAATTGTGTAATTTTTCCTCTGTGCACAGTGGATTGAAATAAAACAACCGCTATGTGATTTGAAGTGTAGACTTTCAGCTTTAAGTCAAAAATATATTCTATTAACCATTTATAAATTACCACCATTTTAAACAGTCTTTCCATTTTCACAGATTCTAAAGAAACTGGAAAAAAAAACTAAATATAAACATGAGGATTGTTTTTAACATTTGGCTGAAAATCCATTGCAGTCAGTGACTCCATATATGGAGCCGATTGTATATACTGTAAGTTATTGTCAAATGAAAACGTACTTTTACAGGTCAAGAGAGTCATAGCCTGTAGTAAAGATAGTGAAGTACTAGAGCAGCACAATTAATGAATCACAACTGCAGTGTCAGCCTGTGTAATTATATAACCACAAAAGACTGCAGTTTAAAGGTCCAGTGTGTGTCTGCTCATATTTTTGATTCATTGAGCAGAATCATGGACTGTGTAAAACATCTAAATGAAAGCATGTACTTTTTATCGTTCTGACATTTCTGGGTGATTGCACGATTTAAAGCAAATAGATTCAAATAGTGGTCACAAATCACAACATTTCCCACAACAATCTCAGTATGACTTTTTCACCAAACCAGGCTGTCCTTTATTTGCCATTTGATTGGTACCATTTAGTTTTGTTTCATACGACTCAGTGGACTCCACCGCTCCCATCGCATCACTACCAAAACACCAAAACAGGTGTTACCTTGGCGCATTTCACCTCAAGTAACAAAGTATTAATGAACATCACTACACGTCTGGTCATGTTAAGAGCTGCAGACGCATCTTCAGCTTGAAGGCTGATGGAGTTAGGATGATGTCACTTACGCAAATTTGGGTGTGCATTCTTTCTACTCACATTTTCTCACACAACTTATAAACTGCACTACTTCAACAGTTTTTCGACAAACTACTTTTCTTGACTTGCAGCTTCTGTATGTTCTCTGGAAGGCTTAAGGTATTCAGTAAGTCAGAACCCGTAACCAACGCTTCTTATGCTCTCTAAATACTAAAACTGATGTGATAATGAGACAACATGTCAGGTCCTTGATGCTCAACTTCACAGCACTAATTCCCTTGTGATATGCATTATTCATATTTCATACATTTCCCATAATGTGATAAATTTACATGATTATTTGGCTAATGGTTTCAGCCATGTCATCTAAACGCCAGTCTGTCTCTCATTGTAAATTCTAATAACCTCATATTAGATATCATTAGTCTTATGAATATTTGATTGGGTGTTGGAGAGGCTATTCAGTGAAAGGTTTCCTTGATGTGCACCACCAAGCTGTGTAATAGACAGAAAAGCGCTGGTTTGCATCTGAAAGAATAACATTGTGTGTATCACACCAGCCATGTAGAGACATGAAAATGGAGGCTTATCTGCATCGAGTTGGTGAAGGACTAGGACGGGCAGACATTTCACTGTTTCATTCAGGCACATTCGAAAAGCTTTTGCCAATTATCCTGCAGCGTGCTGGCCAATTACACATGGGTCGCTATTTATTTTTGTCAGCTGTTTTAATTTCTAATGAATATTAATGCTGGTTTTCTTTCATTTATTTGCCGGTTGTGAGCTGGTTTGTTAGCAATTCAGATGGGTTTGGACGAGAAAACATAAACATGTGTGACCTTGCGTGGCTGCTGTGTTGGAGTAAGGCCGCTCTATCAGCCATGTGCAGCTGTCTGTCAGTAGTCGTGATGAACAAGCACTTTTTACCGGCACAAACGGACTAAACCTGAATACATCAATGCAATCAGAGCGAAAACCAGACCACGATGCTTTTGTGCGTATCTACATCAAATACAAGGAGTCAGAGGTGTTTGTTTCACATCAGGTATGAAGAAACTATACTCCGATTTATTGGAATGACGCATCTAAAAATGTAGCCGTTAATTGCATGTTTTAACTAACACCGGATCTCGGGTCAAAGTTTAGACAAAGCCTGGACACAATTAGCCAAAATAACACAGAACTTTGGTTTTAATGAGCTACGTAAAGTTGGTTCTATTCTCCAGTCTCAGCAGTGGAGAATGTGGTGGTTTCATTAAATATTTCTTCATACAATGCTTTGATGGTGCTCTTCAGCCTCCACTCACCTCTTCCTCTGACCTGCCTTCACCTCTGTCACTGCTGGAAACCGCACGACACAGCACTACTGGAGGAATAAAACAGTTATGAAAAGCTTGCTTTAGCTTTTTCAGGGGAATCTGTCTCGCTTTTCAGAGCTCAGTAGTACAAACGCCAGCCGTCAATAGGCCTCAGAGGAGACATTTTATCCTCCAGCCTGCTCTGTATTAGGTGGAACAATCCACTTTTTTATGGTTGGATTCTGTAAGAACATTAGGCCAGATGTCACTTATGCTCCTGTTCTGGTCTCTGAGGGAAGGATACCCAGAATAATCTGAGGGGTTCTCACCTAACACTGGATTTTTAAAGGCTGATATAGTTTTGATATTAAATATTAGGCAGCTGTTATCAAGTCATACAGGGCCCCTAAAGTCCTGAAAGGTGCCATTTTTAAAATTTTTTGCCCAAACATTATTCTCTTGCTCAGGAAAGTTAATTATCTTGTTTACGTGAAACAGTTGCAAAATATTGGGAAATAGTTAATTATTCTGTGCGCACAGGGTAATAGGTTATGCAAACAAGATTTAAGAACAATTCACTTGAAGGTACTATAAAGTAAAACATCTGCATCTGCAAACATCAAACCTCAGTGTGCATTGTTATTAAATCTAAAACTGAAAGTCAAAGTAACTAGGGGTTCTGTTTTTGATTTTTCAGCTACTTTCCCTGAGTCAGTTACTGTAATTGTGAAACCTGATATTATCCTTTTCCATACGTCTGTCTAGTGATGGAAAATATGGTTAAAATGTTATTGTAATAAAAATGTTCCATTCTGTTGATATTGAGAATTTTCTCAATAAATGAGAAATCCCAATTTTTCTCAAATGGTTTGAAAGTTAAAGAAACCAAACCAGATTTAGTCATTTAGTTCTTGTTTTGGTAAAATTTGACATTTTGATTTAGTATTGTGAAAGCATTAAATCAAGATTTTATTAATGATCGCAAACTATGCTCTTACTCACTAATCAAAGCAACATAAAAAAGCGAATTGTGGCTATTCTATACTACTGTTTATGAAAAATTGTGTTTTACCTGAGACTATAAACAGGATAGAGCATGAGAACAGGACAGCCCTGAACATCCACAATGACTGAACTAAATCTACTCTGTCAACATGCAACAAGTTTGTATAATTTGACAATGCAAAGAAAGAATCTTAAGCCCAAATAAATGATCACAATACTATCTGTGATGCAGTATAAAGTCATATCACAGAAACATCATCGTCGTTGTCGTTGTATCAGCCCAGCCCTCGGTGTGTCTCCATGTGTCTAGTTTGATTCTTCCTCCTTTCATTTTGTCTGTCTTGCTCCATATGATGTGACAGGAAGTGGTCGGAACCTTGCGGACCTCTAATTCTCAACTCAACCATTTTTTTATAGGTTGCGAGTAAAAACACAGGCTTCTCGCCAAAGTGCATGTCTGTGACAACTTGACAACAATTAGCTTTTGTTTGTTAATTTTTGCCACTACATGCCATAGTTATGTGCAATGTGTGTTTCACTGTCAGTCACAAGGCTGACATTTAACCCCCCCAAACCTCACCTGCCTGTTTCCACATCCACCCCCGCCTGCCTGACCACTTATTACAACAGTGAGGGAGAAGAATGAGCAACAGCTCGCACAACGGCACACACACAATACGAGGATAGAAATGTACACAGCACTCAGGAGAAACCTTTAGTGTCCACCAGCGTGTGTGTGTGTGTGTTGGCACAGATTCCCAGGCTTGTCAGGCTGATGGAGTGCTTAAACTGGGACAAGAGGAGAGGTGCAGCGTTTGCTGCCTGGCTAGAGTAAATATTATGGCGCGTTGGGCTCAGGAGTCCCACTGAAACTCTGCTTTGTCACAGAGACTGACTCCACACACTGCAGCACACAGCACCACTTTCTCCGCCATTAAAACGACTTCAGCTGCATCTTTTACAGTAAGAACAAACATCAGGTTACATTTTCAGCTAAACCATCAACGGGGATTAGAACGGGCAGTTTATTTAATGAATGAGTAGAAAGTAAACTATATGGTAATAAGGGCAAAAAAAAGAATATGATCAAATGAAATGAGGCTGGTTTGGGTTCTCAGTGATAGTTAGACTCTTTCCTTCTATTCTCTGTTAGTGTTTTAACTCTAAAACACTTAGAGCTATATCTGTGGCAACGTCCAAGTAAATTTTTTGTACATCTAACTTTTTCTAAGCGATTTATCACCATTTACTATTTTATTCACTACATTTTTCAGTGAGTAGCAAGTATTTGCTGTGTTCAGTTTACTGACTGTAGATTTTCATTAAAGTTCAGAGTAAATTCAAATATTATTTTATCAAAACAGAGAGAAATGAAGCAAATGGGACTTTGTCAAGTAAATATATCATTAACTGTATGTAAAAACAAGCATCTACAACCAGTCATTTGTCAAACTACATGGGTTTTATTAGTGCATCAGTCTTGCAGAATATGATAATTTCCATGTTCACTATAGAGCCTCTGAACGTCCAAATGGCTCATATCAAATAACAATGAATTTCACCTGAATTTATTTTAATATTTTGATAGAATCAGTGGTTCAGAAGTTATTCAACATTTTAGATCAGTAGACGCTGTTTCTGTCTTTGAGGGTAAACGAAGTCAGACACTTAACTTTGGTTCTGAATTATTCACAAAAGAAAAAAGATGAACACGATATAATCTCGAGATAAAACATGCATCAAGTGAAAACAACATTAAGACTGTTATTTGTACATATAAATTATTCTTGACAGTCAGAACATAATAAACACTTGGACCACATGTTTGTTCACAGCAGTCTTATCTTAAAGTTTAAACCAAACATAAATATATCATAATAATGACATTTATCATGGTATAAAAAGTATATAACTGTGATTTTTTAAATTGTTGTTTTATTAATCAGCCCTACAGGTTAAATTGATAAATAATATCCTGTCTGCCCTTACATATAAAATGATTAGATTAGACTAGATTAGATTGGAATACCTGATGATTGATACATCATTTCAAAAAATCTAAATCATGAATGCTCTCCAGAGTCATTAGGAGAACAGGGAGTGGAAATATTAGATATTAATTACATAATATAGTTGTTGGTGACATGGTGGCAAAGAAATTCAAAATGAGAAAATTTAGCACTTGTGCTCACAGAACCACTTGGATTCCAACAGTCAGTCATATTTTCACTAGGGTTTTTCTTTTTTTTTTTTTTTTCTTTGCATCTAACAGCATTACGTAAAGACCTTTGCACTGATTCTCATGAAACTCAGTGGAAGAGCAGATCAGATCAAGAGCCAAGGACGAACCAATTAAATACTGGAACAGATCCATTAAAACAGAGGCGTGTTGATTGTTTTTTTTTTTTTTCCACTTTTATAAATTTTGTGTGATTTGATTGAGTTGGAGGTATACACTTTCTCACTGGCCTTCTAACTTAAATTTATTACCAGTCACTAAATGCATGATTTTTCAACACATTTCCTTATTTTTGGGAATGATTTAGTGATTTAGTAGAGAGCTGCCCTCGTGTTCAAAGGGCAGTTTGGACCAGCAGAGCTTTAGTCAGCGGTGAGCAGTGCACCATGGGATGCCCTTTCCCAGGTGGTCACAGTGAGACCCGGGGCTCTGAATCTCCTTGCGGCTTCGACCTCGGCTGAAGTCATCATCTGCCCTGCCAGGCTTTTAAATCGTCTCCTCTTACTCTGAAGCTGAATCACCGTCGCAGTCCTCCGGCAGCAGCCCTATGAAAACGAATCGACACGAGGGGAATCATATTCAGACTGAAAATAACCTGTTACACACCTTCCAAAAGGTCCCTCCAGTAGCTCGCTGTCTCTCTTTCACTTTGGCACAGCCAGTTTTTCAGGCTCTGTGGTTGACCGCTCTGCCTCTGGCACAACCCTGTGTTTGAGAAACCTTTGCACTGCACACAGTGCTCAGCTTGTGTGCGCTCAATGCTGTGTTTATGCAAGCTTGCTGTGCACACTCACATCTCCCTTCATCGTCCTTCTTTTTTTTTTTTTTTTTTCCTTGAGTACCTCCTTTGACAAACTGACTTGTAAAGAAGGCTTATTCACACCACCGACAGCGGGTCATGTCCCACCTCCAGGTATGCAGGCATGGGCAAGCCTGAGTGTTAGCCAAATCGTAGTCACTTTCAAGAGCTTGGTTATTTGCCATGTGTTAAGGATGCCTCTTGGATGTAAAAAGAGTTGGAGCATTTTGTGTTGCCCAGGCTTTTATTTTCGTTTTGGCAGTTTTTAAGATAGCAAATGGGGGGAAATGTTGACAGAAGTCTTTGCGCCAAATCTAGTGTAAGTTTAGCTAGAAATGACGCAAGACATGCGAGCTGACTTCATGATATTATTTATATCTCTAAATTAGGCGACTACTTTGCCGTGGTGAACCGTCCTAAGTAGAGTGGTGTGGGTGCTGGAGTGGTCGCGTGCCAGTTTGTATTAAGACCTCTTATCCCCTTCAGACATGGGATGTTTATCAGATCCTGCTGGCTCAGCTCGTACATGTGTGTTTACGTGATAGAGGGAGCTGGTCGGTGTGACTGACGTGCCAGACTAAGCCTGTCCCCTTGACACACTTTTTTAGAACGTCTACAGGAGTAGGCGAGCTCCGAGCAAGCACAGTCCAGCTGTCGTGTGGGTTAAATCAACACTGCACAACGCCCCACTGTGGTCTTAACATGTGGCACTGAGAGCCTCGTCGGGCACTGCTTCCTTCTAACTGTGGCCTGTGTAACTCTGGCGGTTCGATTCCAGTTGGAGACTTGGCTAAAGTCTGTGCGCTGATCTCATGGTACAGTGAAACGCATGCAAAAGGATGCAAAGGAGCGCTAAACACAACCGCATATTCCTAAGACTTTAGTGTCCTTTAGGCGGCGGGAGCTTTGACTCATGTAAGTTAACAGCTTATTTGAAGGTTGACACTTTTATCTGGTTACTGCAGAGGCTTTTTAAGACCATTTTCCTGGCATTTTTCCTGGATAATACAGGGTAAATAAGAGATAAGAAATGGAGAGAGAGATGGGTCGGGTGTGACTGCAACAAAACTCCTCAGCTTAAATCAAATCAGTGATGTTGCAATTAACATAATGCGGTTCTCAACATTTAGGTCAAGTTGATCCAAAGAAACACAGTTTTGTGCAGATTTTTATCATCTTGTAACTGCTTGTGTCAGTTGAGCCAACGGATTGTGAAATATCGCTTCAGGGCTTTCACATAGACTTGAGCAGTCTGCATCTTTCATCATTCATTTCCCCAACAAGGCATCCCATAATACAGGGTTTTAGCATCGTTTTAGCCGAGCAAATGGCTTCATTAAGATTTCTTTCATGGTTAAAGTCTGAGTAACAAAAGAGGCTATTGCAATTAGAGGCTGGCTGATAGCGGACCTTTAAAGGCTGAAATAATTACTATAGTTTGGAGAAGGAAAGAGCTGATAACTGATTCTCTGGCTGATATCAACCTCCAAAGAGAGAATATGACACTCCTGGAAATGAACTATGTTGGACTTTATTAGAAATCCTATTCCCTATCCACACTAACATAGATATTTAGCAAAACGGATATTTTTCTGCCACGTTTGAACCTCCCATCCACATGTAAACAACAGTTTAATTTGCAAAAACTGAGATTTGTAATTTAACCGTTTTACCAAAGTGAAGATTTTTTTAGACTGTGTTTATTTCCCTGGAGACAGGGAATAGATACAGATATTGGAAGACAATGGCATCACACCCCATTTTGCTCATGATTGTTATTGTTTTGTATAATGAAGCTGCACGTGAAACATTTAATCCTGGTGTATAAATGAGTGGATGACCTGCAGCACCTTTACCTTTGGGAGACAGACCGTACAAATCCACCCGATGTAAAGAATACACTTTGATAGCCCCAACCGACACTTATGGTAACTAAAGTTTATAGTTTAATAACTAGCAATTTGTTGCTACTAGTCAACGTCTTAAAGCCTATGCATCTGCTCCGTCCAGTATCATTCAGTTTTATCTGCAGTTAAAATCCAACTGAAACAACAGTTTGTCTCAATGTTATTATTTTTATGTTGTTGTGTTGACAGAGATATTTTGTAAAACAAAGACATAAGCCAAGTTTTACCAGTACTGATGCCATTTTATCAACCAAACCCAAACAACTGAACCATAACCTGAAAATGAGAGAGCAACAGGAGAAACACAGCAAAAACCAAGATTTGGTTAAAAGAAAGATGTGGAATAATTTCAGCTAGAGCAAGGATGGTACCATACTGACATTCACTACCAGTCTATTAAAGGGCCTAAATTCTCTCCAAAATCACTTCAGAAAAGTGATTCACCATGCTCATGTACTTTTGTGTTCAGTACATCAACACCAACTGAAGAGTACTGATGTTCAAGAGCACACTGTTCGCCTTTTTTCAGCTGGTATTTATCTATTTTTTTTATACAGATCAACCCTGTACAAAATCACCCCAATCAATCTAGAATACTAATTTATTTCCAAATAGAGCCATTCATGTGAAATCTGGTTAAATTTCCTGTAATGGATGTCAAATTCTAATATAAAGTTAAAAAAAAAAATCAGCTTATTTTGACTTCATGACGACTCAGCTTTGTGCTGTCGTGAATGAGTCTTCCATTATGATACTTCTCCTGATGCAATAGTTATGGTTAATAGTATAAAGAATACACCACTGTACGTTTAAAGTCTGAGCAAAAGTTTAAAAGCACTGCAAAACATCATCATACGGTGGTTAGTATATTGAAATTTTCTTATACCCCTTCCTCTGATTCCCCCCCCCGTTGCTGTTTTCTAACCTCACTGTAATTTATTTCTAACTGTATTCAGGTTTATAATAGTAAGCCTACTGGCTTTAGCTTTTATGTATAACCCAAGTAATAGCAGCTTTGCTCACAGATTTCCACAGCCTAGCATCATCCCTGCACATAACAATAGCTCTGGGACTGCGAGGTCTATTTTTAGCCCGCTCCTACTCACAATTTGATGTTTCAATACACACAAATCAAAGCCCTTCAAACAGATGCTGCCCACACACTGGAGACCCTTTGAAAGTTTAAATCTATCAAAGCTGCTCATACTATCAATACAGCTCCTTCATGGTGTTCAGAAGGGAGTCTCTGTGCGTTGTTAATCTAATATTCACTTCAGCTCCACACTAATAGCCCAGAGTTAAGTGAGTCTCTGCCGTCTCCTCTCGCCTCTTTGCTGTCTCCGCACTTTCTCTCATCTTTCTGTGTGTCTGTGGCTTGTTTCGCTGCGCTGTGATTTTGTGATTGGTAACATGCACCCCTCCAGCAGTGTTTCAGGGTACACACCTCATCTTCTTCAGCGCTCAAGCCTGCCATCGAGAGACAGATTATTTTGGATGAGATTATTTGTGAAACTTTGCCTCTAGTATCTGAGTCTGCGTTAAGGTCCTCCAGCTGTGCGAGTATCTGTGTGTGTGTCTGTGTGTGTATGTGTGTGTGTATGTGTGTGTGTGTGTGTGTGTGTGTGAGAGAGCCATAATTGAGTTTTTCCGATGCATTGGTAAGAGGTGTCCCTGGCTGCCTGGAACAGACTGATAAGCTGCTCTTTAGACCAGACCTCATGCCTAGGCCACAGGTGGCCTCACACACGGCTCGACACACACCCAGAGCTCGAGTGCGTCTACAGCGACTCTTAATTCTCTCTCTCAAGGTACAAATACCTCTCACCTGCACAACCTTTGGGAAATTCACGTGTAAGCTCTGCTCAGGCTCCAGAGATTAATGTCAGTTTAACCTTGGGAGCTGAAAGAGAGTTATGATTCCTCATCCTCACAGCAGCATTTACAGAAATTTACTGTGATTGACTGTGATGTGGAAACTGTGATTTTTATATCACTGGAGTTTGTCTTCATCGCAATAAGTTCATCAGAGGGCTGCTGAGTTCAGAAGCCAAACCACCCCTGTAGGATGAATGTATTATATATATAATATAACGAATAAGGGTCAAAATAAAGTTGGTAAACTGAGATGAACTTTTAAGTGTATATCTATGCATTGATCTACAGGCATAATGATTCCAGAATAAAACGAGTAACATTTGTCATATTTGAGTCACTAACAAAGAAAAACTGAGTCACAAGTGCTTGTTGGCTGTTGGTTTCAAGATACATTAATTGGTTTTACAGAAATGTTTGTCTCAAAGCAATTATTTTTACTTTAGTATGTTTGTAGTGTTTTATACATTAGAATATATTCACTTATTATGCTCCTTCAACTTATACATAAATGTACATAAAACGTTTTTGTATATATGTAATATTTTATCCTGTCTTGAAAACTTTAGCCCTCCATCTCTTTCCTCATTTGTTTTCCAATTAATCTTATCAAAGTATGTAAGATTTACCACATTTTATTTCTGCTTTCAAACCACCCATATTGACCTTTAAGGTACATTGACAGTCAACAACAAAACAGACAGAGTACATGCATAGAAAGATTTACAATCGAAACCTATCACTTGGCACAATATGTACAGTTAAGAAGTGTTAGAAATCGTGACAAGCTTTTGTTTTTTGTTACCAAGAGAAAAGGACAGAAACTTCACACTAAAGAGCTTGAAGCACATTGATTACATGCTGTCAAAGTAGCAGCCAGCCTTCCAATGTTTGTTCACAAAGATTTTCTGTCAGGCTGAAGTTGAAAATGTAACCAAATGAACATTTTATGATTCACTTTTATAGGCCCAGCTTATTCAAGTGTAAGTGCCACTCCAGATGGTGCACTTCAGCTCAGACCTCTGTACTCTTGACATGTGTTAATGCCTGTATCTGTGCAACCTGTACAATCTGATTTATAAAGCTTTGCTACTTGTGTTCAGTAGCAGCAGTAGCAACACTTTTTAACACAGTATAGAATAAGACCATGCTGTTTATCTTAATGACCTGAGAATAGTTTTGCTATTCTCATAATAATTTAAAAAGATCTATGGATTTGTCACAGCATATATTTAGAAACGGGATTATGTCAAGTTATGATCCACGTGTTTCTGTAGTGAGGTGATCTGAAGTAATTTAATATCTTTGTTAACTTTAAAAAAAACAATGAAACTCTTGAAACTAACCGAACATGTTTAGTGATGACAGAATGTAAACATCACTATAAACAGACACAAACACACATGATAGATAGCATAGCAATCTTAAAGCTACTCATAAAACAGTCTAATTAACAAGTTACGAGAGCACTGTAATATATTTTTGTTTTTTGTGCAGTCTCTCCTATGAAAAGAATTATAGAGCTAGGTGATGGAACGATTGCGATTATCGTGATATAATTTTATGTTGCCATAATTTTCATTGTTGCAATATAAATTGTTTTATTATTATTTTGTCAGCTCAAAATGTATGTTAATTGATTTACTTCATTTTAAAGGTTAACTCACTTTATTATCCTCAAACTCGGTTGCTGCATTTTTCCTATCCTAATGCACACATAGTACCTGGCATTAGCGATTAGCATTTAGCACATTAGGAGGAGTGAGCTTCACTCGCAGACCACCTTCAGATCTTCATTAGTGCTGTGGTCAAGGGCATTGGCAGGAGAAATAACCTACTTATACCTCAGTCACCTTCTATATATGTTAAACATTTTGTTCCTTTGAGAGCGTTGTGTTGTTTCAAAAGGACAATCAACCATCTGGTTCCTTCAGCCTTTCTGGAGCACAAGAAGAGAATGGAGAAGTAGAAATAGAATAAATGGAATAGAAAAAAGAAATGATGATATGAAACTTACCATGGCCATTATGAACACCAACTGATTTATTTATTTATTTTTTTTTACATTATAACATATTTTGTCATTTCACCCTGTCCTAGCAGATCATATGCAAAATAAGGTTATCTATCACAGAATATTTCCGTTACGTATTTTCATTTACATGTTTGTGGCGTATACTTTCACAGAGGAAGGAAACTATCTTTGCCTTTTATTTTAATCACAGTCACACGTGGTTTTGTGCGATGTAACAACTGAACACTGAGAAAATACTGAGCTATACTGTGTTAATTGGTCCATATTGCCTGATCCTATATACAGTACAGTCGAATCATACAGATGGATTCATGCAGCAGCCACTGCCCACTCCCCTGTACTGTACACCTGGTGCTTTGTGTAGTGTCCAGAGAGATGGTCATTCATGGCCTAAACACAGGAGTAAACACCGGCCTCCTGTCAACTTCAAACACTCTGAGGATCACTGAAGGACAGGAGGAGGGAGGGCGGCGCTCTTTTGAAGCCTCTGTGGCCTCTTTTTTTATATTCCACCTATTTTCCATCACCTTCACCTCTGCTCCTCTTTGTCTCAAGCCACCCACTTCAACCCTTTCTTTTTCCATTATTTTCAGTGTTTCTCCCCCTCCAACCTACTCTCTCTCAGATTTCAGTTTGTTGCGATGGTGGTGGGCAGTGATTGGCTGCCTGTGTGTGCATTTTTGTAACTGGCAACGGTCAGATGGGCTCTGTCAGTGACAACATATGGCATGTGTGAATGACATGGAGTCTATCTATAGTGTAATGTGTCTGACAGAGTGTGAGGCTTCCCATGACAGTGAGTTTGATTGACTGACAGTGATGTCCCGAGCTTTGTGTCATCTGGGTGGGAGGGCTCCACTCTGCTCTTTTCCGATTAATATTTGACCTGTTAAACCCTGGGCCATTTGTTTCCGTTTGGAATCATTTCAATGTAACACAAAACAATGGATTAGCCGATAGAACAAGCTTCATATTATTCATATAAAACCAAGTCATGATCAGATAACAGCGAAGGTAAGACAAGATTTATAATCATCGCTTCACAATGCAACAGTTTATTTTCGCTCTTCTTCGGCTCTTTCAGTGAGTTTCAACGGTACGAAATAATACGTGTACTGTCAGATCTGCTTAGTGCAAACTTTGTTGCATTGGTCTGTTGCTTTATCATATCATTCCGGACATACACTTGTCTCGGACTCTTAACTTGTTTTAGATATTTGCTCATTTAAGTGTTTGTTTGGTTGCGTTGTGTTGCCTGACAATTGGTTTTATTTAGCATTCAGCTGATGTTCTTCTGGTTACGTGGATGTATAGCATGTATGTACCGCTACAAGCATGCAAATTGTTACCATGTCAACACAGATGGGACTGTGGGCAATAGGGGCAACTGGATTAAGAGGCTACGTGTTATTTTATCCACATTTAAGGACATAGCAGAACACCAAAGTGACTATTTACAGATGTTGTAGGAAATGTTTGAAGAATTTTCTCAAGTTACAATGTGACATTACCACATAAAAATATAAAAAAAACATCTCAGGCCTATGCTACTATGTACACTTTGTTGACTTGTGTATTCACATTATACTGTATCAAATATTTCCAATTTTCAGATTCAGAGAAAATGTATTCAGTGTAATGACAGATTTCATTCAGTTTGGCCTCGTATCTTTTAACTGTTAAAGACCCAGAACTATTTTTGTTGTGATGGGTTTTTTTTTCTCTATTTAGTGATCTCCCTCCATTCATTATAAAATTATCCTCTGCATTTAGCATTTTCAGTAATTCAGTTTTCAGTTATTATATCAAAATAGACAGCAAAATATATCATTAACTGAACATAAAAAGAAGCGTCTATCAACACTGCCATTTGTCAAACCACATGGGTTTTACTGGTGAATCGGTGTTGCAGAAGATGACAGTGTTTCCATGTTCACTATGGAGCCTCTGAATGTCCAAATAACACACATCTGATGTTGCTGAAAATATACAAAACTGTATTTCATCTTATTTATTTTAATGTATTGAGAGGATTAGTGGATCAAAAGTTGTTAAACTATTTAGATCAGTAGATACTTGTGGTGACTGTTTTGATCTTAGAGGATTAATGGGAAACATGAGAACAAAATGGGTATATGCTGTGTGGTACATCACAATTATACATAATATCAGTAACAGAGCAGGACTTCAGACACTGAAGGCTGGTTTTTATTTCTATTATTTGCATGTCATTTTGCAGCAATTTATTGAAGTGTCAGTATCAGTCTGGCTGATGTGTACGGTAATGCAATATTAATATCTGACTTAAAATCAGAGTCACTTCATCTAAAGGCAAAATATGTAACATTTAGTTAATGCTATACAGTCTGTGGTTCTGTTTCACAGCAGACAAGAGGAAATGTGTGTTTTGGCTGTGCTCATTTAGAAACCTAGACTGTATGTAATTAGACAGAGGAAACCTGACATCTATCACTGGTTTCTGAAGTGCTGTTATAAAGCCAGTAGTCTGATTTGGCCGTTGCCATGTTGGCTTTTTGGAGCTGAAAGTGATCGTATTTGGCCCAGAAAGAAACAGTGTGGTCTGAGCCATGTACAAGGTGTCATAGATGAGCTAATGCTAATGCTTGTTGGTATACCATATCAACCACAACTAGAGAGGAGCTGTCTGTCGGAAAACCTGTGATGTATTACATAAAGAGAAACTCAAAGTCTGACTTGGCAGGTGAGCGAGCTGTCACACAGAATGTTGCAGCTTCTGTTTGACCTGGGATCTAATAGTCTACTAATATGGGAAGTTTTTAAAAATGAACTATCAGATCACTTTTTAGAAGTTCCAATGAAACCAATGAGACAGGGATGAGTCTTGGAAAAGAATGAATAGCTTAGTATTTTTAGAGTTTTAAAGTTCCTGGAGCCAGGAGGTTTTGGATCCAGCCCCAGTGGTCATCAGCTGTATTACATCTATAAGACACTGCCTTGACTCCATTGTGGATCAACCTTAAATTAATGTGTATCTGTGTTTGTCTTTACAACCACAGTGAAACAATCACACAATAACATTTTTTCTCACTATAGTTGCTTGTTCTCATCGACTCTATAACTTACGTAGTTGATCACGGCTCTTACTCAATCCCTGAAGAGTGGTGAGTGTGTTTACAAATAGCATTAGCATTAACTTAGCGTTGGTTTCAGGTTAGCTAACATTACTTTCTTTTTTTCATTAGAATGCAATAAGTATACTTCAGAGATGGGATGTGAGTAAAGCTGTAACAGCTCACATAATCTACATCATCCTATTGCAGTTTTTCAGTTGTATACACAGTCTGCATTTTTTAATACATAATCTTTTTTATTGTCTTGTCTATTTATCTTTTTTTTTTTACCATATGTTGGATTTGCACTGTATTTCATTGTGACTGCTGAAAAAGATGTTGCTAAATTGTTTCTCATTGTTTTGTATACCCAAAGATCTGATCGTATCTTGTGTTTTTTTTCAATGAGAACAGCAGTAATGAGACACTGTAGCTTTAATGAAGACCACTCATATGTGTAGCATTGATATGTTTGAGCGTCATGTCGACTGTGGGCATTTGCACCTTTTTCCCGAAACATTCCTGTGCGACTACAAAGTAAACATCTTTTAGATAACGCCGTAAGTTGTTTCCTTATTTTCTGATCAACCGTAGACCTTTTAATTGACATAATGCTTATCATATTAATTGAAAATTAAACTGTGCTTCTAACCAGGTCATCTTGTCTCTTTCTACCCAGTGGGCCACCCTGCTCTTCCTGCCCTCCGCCTGTAATGATAATGCTTAAAATTAGGTCTAAAAAAACACATCCACACTGGATAACATAGAAATCTGCACCTTCATTTTAATATAAATGCTTGCTTTGTTGCACACTTTCTGCGTCTCATTTGTCCTGCTGGGAGAAAATGACGTGCACATCATCTCTACAAAGGTTGACCTAAAATAAGGAACAACGGGAGATCATTTATTATTGTAAACTAAACAAAGAGTGTCGCTTTTTTTGAGAAGTGGAGTCTGTAAAGTGGATTGTAAAAACAGGACAGCAGTGTCTATTTTATTACCGTGATTCTGAAGCGTCCTCTCTTTGTTTGGTCGTCCAGGTGAGAGTGCGATGAGGAGAGGTTTCAGAGTGTGAGGCCATGGGCTGCACCTCGGCCAAGCAGGTGTCGGCCGTGCCCAACGATGAGGAGGGACGCGGCAAGGCCTACAGCAATGGAGACCTCTTCACCGGTCAGTCTGCACACACAACCACACACTAACACACACATGGACATCAATAAAACCTTCACAGCTCCATTTCACTGGGTTAATTGCTCAGCGTGGACCCATTGCCCCGTCTGCCCTCTCTATATATTCTCTTCATTATAGCTGATAGTCCCCTGGCACAGCGCTAAGTTCTCTATTTCAGACAATAACTGTCAACACCGTCGTTTTATTGGAGTCATCCATGTAGACGGGACATGTAAAAGAGAGGAAGTAACCAGTTAGGGTTAAGTCTTTGGAAATGATGAGAAAACAAAACAAAGAAAACCTGAAGCAACGATGAAGAGATTACAAAGAAATGAGAAATGTCTGGAATTGAAAGGAGAAACGACAAGGCTTTTGTTCTTGTTTTCTTTTGCTCGTTGCTCTCTAATGCGGTATTTTGGAAACTTTTTGTTTTTTTGCTGGGGACCCACTTTTTAAAAATGACAAACTATCACGACCCAGTTTGCAAGAGAATGAGTGAATTTGTGCATAAATTAAGAATTCTGATGTTTCTTACTGCAGTTTCTGCTTCTCTAATATGGTTTAAGTAAAGCATGTATTTCAAGTAGATGAGATCAGATCAGATCATTGATCCAACCCTGGGGGAATCTGCAGTGTTTAGAGCATCAAAATACAACAAACAAAATGCAGAAACATTTGAGAGAGATTTTGAAACAGGAAATATATAAGAAAATCAATTTATATTACATGTTCTGTACATACATACATACAAGCATATTATTTACACATTTACAATATAGGTGCACATGATGTTGGTATACTGTACATTTGAGAAACTACTAATACTTAATAAAGAAAACCAATACACTAAGGCAGAGTTAACATCCTTTTGTGTTTCCTTGCATCAGTGCAGCCTTTCATACTACATTAACATCAGAACAATACACATACATTGAGCACAATCAAAAACCTGAAATGCAAAAGTATTAGATAACCTGATAAAACAGTCTGTGACCCAGTGTTTGGACATGGATCCCCAGTGGGTTGAGATCCCCCAAGAAGACACAAGTATTTAGAACACTCTACTGAGTGTTTGTCTAACTTCTCGGAGGTCTTGGTTTTTTGTGGTCAAATATTTGATCAAATAGCAACATTTTAGTAACCCCTGTTCTGTTTCTTTCTCAAGTTCTCACCTCATCAGATATATGAATTGGATGTCTTTGTAACAATGGGCAGTGTTGCAGCAATAAAATAAATGATATAACCACAGTTTTTTTTTTTTAAAGTAAGGTAAGCACATGTCTTTTATTTTACTTATTTTCTGACATTTTTAAGTAAAACAATGAATTCTCAAAACCATCAGTAAATGAGTCAATAACCAAAACATTTGAACCCCTAATGAAATGTTACTGAATTAGTGGATTGACAGGTGATAATCCACCATAGTTTGTAATAGTCCACGTCCGTAGCTGTTTTTCCACTGTGAATATTTCAGGCTTTTGTTTGTTTCACATCATTTTACATGATGGTAATTTTTCCTAATCTTTTGCAGCCATAGCTCAGCCTCTTTAGATCGTGTAATTTGAAGGAAGGGATAAGTTCGAAAGAAATAATAACTCGAACTGTCGTGGGCATCAGGCGTTGCTGTACAGTGAGGGAGAGCAACGACAGCGAGAGTTGATGGGTGGTTGAGGGATTAATGGCGATTAAGAATTAGGAGCAACACTCTGCTATGTCTGCACACGGGCGGATGGACGTGGCAGATGACGATCCACAGGAGGTCCTCTCTATCTCTCTCCGTCATCCCTCTCTCTCCCTCTGACCTTTCTTCAGCCTCTCACCCTCCTTCCGTAACCTTGCTCTCCGCCATCCCCTTCTCTTCTCTCTCCGCTTCATTCCTCTATCATCCTCCCTCTGATCACTCCTCTCTCCCATCCGGTTTTGCCTGTTTCTAAGCAGCAGAATGAAGGAGGAGTGGATTGTGTTCCTTGACAGAGGAAGGGAGGATGACGTACACTGACGCTGCTGCTCCTACTCTTCTCCTATTCTCCCCCCCGCTCCTTCCTCTCTTCGACTTCTCTGTGTCGTTTAGATCTCCTCTTCCCTTCCCCTGCTCAAGGCCTCATTCTCCTTCCCTTCCTCTTTCTCTCCGTCTCTCTATTTTGGGTCTCTGTAAAC
>JAPQRQ010000019.1:22012718-22038862 GCA_037367365.1 Apogon talboti | reverse complement strand
GAATGAAAAATAGGATAAAGTAACTGGAATAATCTCACAAGCCCAGTGACCTGTTAATGATTCAAACCCATTTAATGCAATAATGTACTGTGATTACACTGATGCACAAGCCGTTTAAAACATTTGTCAACTGTGTAGGACAGGGCTCTTATTTATTTTTAACAGTCACCCTGAAAAATAGATCATGTGTTAAATTAAGATTGAGATTTGAGTCAGTGTGCATTGCAATTATGGGATAAACAGATAACACTGTTGCACAAAAATGCATAGGAATACCAAAAATTACCAATTACCAAAAAGTAGTTTGATTCTTAAGTATTTCAGAGCTAGCTAGCACACTGTAAAAATAAAATAAACCTGACAACAGGCTAGTGGGTGGAATCTGAACAAAATGGATGTCAAGATGGCCATCCTGTCAGTTTGCAAACAAATGGCCATATTTATATAAGACAGTGGAGGAGGGGATGGAAACTTGCCAAACTAATGCTAATTTAATGTAAACACAAACTAAATCAAACGATTTCATGTTAAACCCTACCAGGTAATTTCTGCTACTTAATGACACTAGTATCAGCTATGTATAATGCATTAACATACACATCAGGACTATCATGCTAGCTTACAGACCATGTAATCCAATACAAATCAATGCTAACATTAGCTAATGTAGCTAAATTATGCCAAAAGGCATGAAAATGGAATTAAACACCTGTAAACTTATCAGAGAATCCTGTGATAGTCTACACCCATCCAACACAACTACAGTAGAGCAATCTGTTACATAAAATATAGACAGAAATAGATTATTTAGTCAACAGGAGCTCTGAAAATTGGACTTAGTTAAAGCAGTTAGGCTAACTGTCAATCAAAGCCAACATGGGAGTCACAGATGGCACTAACATCGACTATGCCCTTACTTATGCATACATTTTTCCCTTTATATAATATAAACAAGTGATTTATGTAAAAATTCACCCCCTGTGTAATGGTGAATGAGGGAACTTAATTACAGAGACTAAATCTATTTCTTATACCAGGCTGTAAATGTGTTAATTTCTGATGTTTAATTGGATTATCATATTAGGGTTTGCAAGGAATCACTCCGTTTTGGTGCCAGCCTCAAGTGGCCATTGAAGGAACTGCAATTTTTGACAATTAAGTGTAAGTTTCTCTTCACTGAACGTCTCTAGAATACCTCCTGCTAGACATAATGATACTGATAATGACACCGTTCTCTGGTTAACTGGGTGTAGATGTCTGGCTTCAGTTAGTGAGTAGAACTGTTTGCAATAGAACTACCTATGCATCATGTACACCTGTTTAGAACATCATTTTTATGGGCTCAGAAATGATCCTGCCACATTTTGTTGCTTTGAATGTGACTATAGTCAGTGCCAAAACTCATGCCAGTGGATTTTCTGCTGCCAGATGTGACAACATGTAGAAGGAAACAAATATATGAAGCTTGGTCATAAACATCCAGCTGCCTTTTTAATTCAATGTTCTTTCTTGTCCCTGTTCAGCATAGTCTGTGGATACCAATAATGTTTTTATCAGACTTCATTAAGCCGGTGTTTTTGACTCAGCTGGCACTGAGTTGAACTATCATCCCATTTTCTTTCTTGTTGAATGACAGATATTTCAATAGAAGAAAATGGAAAGAATCTAACACGCTGAAAATGTTATCGGTTTTGTGGGGTTGATTGAACCCATTATGGGTTTGTCAGAACCAGGTGTGTTACCTCAGGCCCAATTCCTCTGTGGGAACACAAGAGTAAAGCTTGCATTGTTTCTGCATTTGTCACGTAAGGACTTTAGCCATTTTAGGACGCCAGTTTATCCGAGTGTATGGAATAATTTATCTTGATGGGATAGGCACCCTGGGCTTTTATGAATGATTGCAAGCATGTGCTTTTGGTGTGTCAATATGTATTAGATCACAGTACTGGCACAGCAATAGGATGAGTGTGTTTCATTATCCTGAGTGCTCTGGTGTGTGTGTGTCTATGTATGCACCAGGATTTATGTCACAAGTATAGCCCTGTGTGTTTGATGAGTATGTGTGTCCTGCTCTACTTGTCTGGCTCCATCCCTGTTTTCCATTTGCTTTCTCAATTACCCATAAGCCCAGCAACGAGCCAGAATGTGGATGTGTAGAGCAAGAAGCCCAGTAATGTGACCTCCCAATGAGTAACACCTGAGAGGTCATATTCTGCAGCAACATCTAATCTGTGAGAAAGTGTAGAGGACTTTTTTCCTAACCTCCAGACATACTGACTAACATTTCCCAGATAAGTAATTTAATAATGGAACAATCTTACTGCAGAAAAGGAGAATTATACATCATTAGTGTGTATTTGTTTGCATTGAAACAGTCTGTTAATCTGCAGGAAAGCTGTGCATACATAATTTTTCAAAATATCACCAGCCTGACATATTTCATAGATCATTTAACATCAAAACTGTTCACTCGACTCCACCGGCAGATCAAATTTAATTTACCTTCCAGCTCTATGTCCGTGAGTGCATCCAGTAGGGCTTTTCTCCATCTGCAGCAAACATGCTTAAAATTTAATACATATTTCCTATTGTTCTGTTATCCAGAGACATTTCACCGATCCATACCACAAAAAAATTAAGTTGCGAAGTGGTATCTGTTTTTATTTTACAAATACCCACAAATATGGTCCAAATAAAGTAAAATGTGTTTATCTGTTCTTCTCTTTAACAAAAGCTCCCCTCCAGACATGATGAACGCTCTTCTCTGAATAATAATATGGGTCTGATTGTTTCCCACAAAAGCCTAAATCACTGCAATTAAAATGTATAAAAGGACATATCCTGCAGTGGACGTTTCATGTTCAGATATTACACATGCTGGAAGTTGCAGCCTGATTCTGGTTCCAACTTATTTATGATGTCACAAATCTGGAACGTGAGCAGACACCTTAAAATAAGATTTATGGCGAGCAAAGAGAAAGTTTTCCTCTTGAGCAGATGATTGTGGAAACAGCCTGAAGGTGTGAGATCATGCTGAGCAGTAAAACTCAACCCTCAGAACAACTCCGCATGAACAAGAAAAACCTTTGGAGTGGAGAAGGTCTTTAACATTTTTGACACTGTCATTGCAACAGTAGGTGACGATTAAACACTGCAACAAATGGTTTGCGTCTCGCTTATCTTGAAACATGTTGTTTATTTACATTCAAAACTATGTTATAAAGCTGCATATTATGGTTTCAGGGTGTCTGTTATGTTTGGTCTACTCTTGGGAATTAGGAAATCTCAAGAGGGAACTCACAGATGAACCGTAGACTGTAGGTAAAGATGGATACTCTGACACCATTTCCTAAAAACAAACCTTTGAAGGTCAAAGGTTAATTTTCCCATAAGTGCCTTTGAGTGAAATGCTGAGGTTGAATTTCCATAATAACAATAATACAATATATTACAAAATACAATGAATCGGTCAAAAAGATGACCAGTCTCATTAAAATTTCTTAAAAAGACAGAACTCACCTTTTGAAACTTTTTATTCAATGTTTCTATTTTGACCAGAGGCTGATGACAATAATAATAATAACAGGGAGGGGGTTGGATTTATGAACTATACAGCAGCTGGCCACCAGGGAGTGACCAAGATACTTTGGCTTCACTTTTTAGGAGCCGTCACTGGGTCCATCTTCATGTTAAGTCTATGCAATGAACTGATTAGAATTTGATCCAGGTTCAAAGGTCAAACTCATTTTTACTTATAAATACTAAATTGATGTCAAACTTTCATACAAATGTGTATTAGGATATATGAATGATGTGATGACATTTTGTGCCCAAAAGGCCAAAGGTCACCTTTTATTTAATTATTTGTCTTTATTTAACACCATACTGCCTAAGCATGTTTATCATTGGAAATAATTATCTGGAATTTACTGGAGATAATGCAGTGAGAACTTCACCAGAAAACACACTTAATACCTTTTATTAAATTCTTTCATCATTTCCTTACATATATAACTCTGGATTGGCGTGGATGTAAAATGTCAACTGATCCATGTATCATCAAATAGGTATTTGACCCAAAACAGCACAAACATGAACAACACATTTTTTGACACTCCAACAGCTCCAGGGTGAAGTGATTTCAGGGCCGAACCTTTGCCAGTCATGTTGAGTTGGAACCAGAGATCTCTCTGTGAAGCTAAAAGGATGCAGCTGATGCTGTTGTACCTGCCAACAGGCTATCCTTTCTTCTCTGCACTGTAGCAACAAGCATTCACAGCAACATTTGGTGTGTAATCTTGAAAATCTGTCCAATCAAGTAAACAAAGATAATCAACTTTCCAATCCTCAAGGCTTTTTGCAGGTGTTTTTCTCTCCCCTGGTGTGGAAATAGTCACTGCTTCCCAGACTTAGCTGTGGGCAGTCAGTTCTTAGATGCCCCTGTGTGTTCCAGCATACTTTCAGCAGTGTCAGAGTTTGGCAGCACAGCAACAACACAGCTGGCAAACACGAAAATACCAAAGGCTCTTTGGTATGAGCAGTCTTATCTGGAGAGATGGGGATGAGTGAATATGGAATAAGATTTGGTGAAGTACAGACAAAAACAGAGAAGGGGAAAGAATAAGAATAGGAATAAGAGAGAATTTGTCTGTCACAAAGAGTGTTAAGAGCCATGTTTTATGAACACTGAAGTATTTAACCCTCAAACTTGTGTTCATGTTCTCATTGAGGAAATCGAATTTTCCAGTCCTAGTCTGTCTGTGACATAAGTTTCTCTACTTAACCACTAACTCACTCCCTCATTTCCTATGTCCCCGCTAATGTCCATTTCCTGATTCATCACTTCTTCCATCTGTTTTTTTTTTGGAGTGTGTGCGTTTCTCCTCTTACTGTCTTGTCCTCTTTCATTTGCGACTGTAACATGTTTTCAATAATGAATAATTCCTATGATCGGATGCAGATGCAGGAGGAGTACTAAATTATTTTACTCAAGTACAATATGTCTTCAACAGTTTTATGCTAAAATATTAAATATTGATTTTTACACAGTACTTATTTCACATAAATGTAGCCTTTACTGAGCCAGAATGATCATTTAAGCCTCAATAAGTACAACTGTTGAGCTAATATTTGCTATACTACGTGGTTTACGTCAATACCAATACTCTGTGACCCGATAAGTGAAGGTCCTGACAGTTACCATGGATACACATGAACCTCATGATTCTCAGGCTTCAGAGCATCTATGTCGACATTTTTGAATGGCGTGATCACAGTTGTCTTTTATGGGCTTGAAGTTGAACTGACTCTTTAATCTGGTCGAGAATAACTGTCATCATCAACTTCAACCTCCACCTTGACTGACGGCGATTAGAAGTTATTTATTCTTATTTTATGTCAAGAAAAAGGTGACGCTGTTTACTTACAACAAATATCAAACCACTTCCTCCTACTGTCCAAAGACATGCACCGTAATGGGTTACTTGGTCGATCTAAATCACCTGTAGGTGTGAAAATGAGAGTGAACGGTTGAGCCGGCAACACATACAGAGTGATCTTTGCTTTGTTACAACACTCGCCGGTAGCCGGGATAGGATCCAGCATCCCCACAGCCCTCTGGAGGATTAAGAGGTTTGGGAAATGAATCAATGAATATCGAGCCAAGGCAACAAAAACAACCCACGGAAACAAAAAACACACAACGGCATTGACACAATCAACCTGATGACATGAATGGGATTTAGAATAAGTTGGGTCTGCAGTTAAATCTGTGGAGTTTCATCTTGACTCCACTGTTTCTAATGAGAGTACTCCACCCCTAATAAGGTGACTGCCTTTGTGTTAATGTTTACATTGTCTAAATAGTTGTTTATCTCTTATTAAAGGACCAGTGCATAATAGTTTTTGATGTCCGTAATTACCTTTCATCGTTTAACTGTAATTCACATGTACTTTATTATGTTTCCTGGTTGTAAAAATGTCTGCTCTGTGATGGTTTGGTTTGATCATAGGTGTTTTTCAGGGATGAATTTATGATTAACAGCTGTAATTATTACAGATTTGTTTGGATTCCTCCAGATGCATCTTCACTGAAGTTACGTTACCTCCTCTAACTGTGATGTTTTGGCTGCACTTTTATGCAGCAGCGTGAAACAGCTTTACATTTAGTCTTTTTCACTTAGTCCGAAAGCAGAGAGCTGTGAAAGGGCTGGTATAGTTTTTTTGTGCGATTTTACTTTAGTACTCATTATTAACACAAAGGTCAAAAAAACAACAAATAAGCTAGTAGCATCAGACGATTGGAATGAGTAAAAATGAAAGGCAAAAACCAGACCTGTGGCCTGTAATGGATGAAGTCAGACAGTAAGGCCTACTAATGTGAATGCTGAATATATCACTTCAGTGCAACTCTGCTGGCTTGGACTACTTTTGTTGACCCTGAGAGTCATGAGGAATTTCAGTCTGGTGGTCCCGTCTCCCTCACTGCTACTTTCCCCCTCCATCCCTTTACCCATCTACCCCTCTCCTCCTCCTCTTTCTTCTTTGCCCTGCTGGGTCATCAAGAAGGCCTGCAGCCACGTCAGCCTGCACAGAGGGAAAGTCAACACCACACACACACTAACACACACTAACACAGTTATTATGTTTTAAAGGTTTTTATTCACAGGTCTGAAAGAGGCATTCTTGCTTCGTAATTGCATGCAGCACCATGTCATTATTGGCCGTGATATTAGATAGTTTATTGAACCAACAGTCAGCTGACACCGGTCTGCCGGGGCCGTACAGACCTGTGTTTACCTAAAAAAGAGCCATTCAGAGACAAACCTGTGTGTTTAAGGCCAGATGTCAGCCTTCATGTCGCACTGCCTGTTGTCTGACACACTTCTCTGCAGCAGGGAGGAGGCAGAGTAATGATGTGGGCTGATGTGAGGTGTAAAAGATGCAGATGTTGCCATCGTATTACCACATTTCTCCCAATCAAATAGGTTTGGGGGTACATTTAATGGAAATACATCATGTGCATAAAGTGGATCATGCAAGAAATGGTGCTTTTAATACAGTGTTGCCCGTAAAGTTGGACTAAAATATTTCTAACACCCTGTCATGAAATGATTCTAACAATGTGATTTATTCTTGATAGATTAAGCGTAACTGGGACTCAGTATATTATCACTGCACCAGGTCACAGGTGATTACTGATGTGTATAAAAAGAAAAAAAAAGATAGTTTTTCCAACTTTATGGGCAACAGTGTGTATTCTATAAAAACAGGGCTGTGTGATATGTTGAGGAATGTTCTATAGATCTGTTGATTTTAGCTCTGAGTATTATTATTTCCATTGTTGATTAATCTCTGAAGCATTTTTGGGATTAATCAGTGAGTTTTGGTAAAAAAAATGTTGATTGTTGTGTCCTTAAGCTCTACAACCCTACATTCACAACCAAAAAACTTTCACTTCAGACTAAAAACTCTCACTTTACTGTCAGAGCAGAAACGAAAACAGAAGATCTTCAAATTTCGATAGACATGTTTCTTTAAAAAATTACATTGACATAACACTTAATCTAATAGTTAACAACTAATCGAATAAGCATTATAGTTCTAGTACCAAGAAACACTCTGAACACCAATATATTTGTTATTAGGGCATTTTGCATCCTTCCACATGGCACGGATGAAGGCATAAAAGGCAACGGAAACAAACATGCAAACAAGTGTACGTTGCACAGAACAGAGTAATTCTGAATAGGATGTTTTTTGTGTTCCAAATAAAGACTAAAGCTAACAAATGTGAAGATCATTCTAACCCATTTTAGTCAAATTTATAGAACATTACCCTATGTATCCCTACAAATAACTATTACATCAATTTTATGTTTATTCTATAATCTGACATGATTTATCCTTGATAATACTCAGTCATGAGAATGTTAACTGGGTGAAAGTACAGGCGGTCTCCTGCACTGAGGTCGTATAACAAGTTCCAAACAAATAGACATCTTGGAATCGATACGAAGAGGGAGCGGTAGGATGCGTAGGTGAGGCCTGAGGAAGCATGTGTTATCCAGATGCTGATCATAAAGACACGGAGCGGAGAGGAAGTTGAAACCCAACCCTGCAGGCAGCGGAATAATGAGTCTGAAACCTACTGTAAACTTCAAAACAGGAACAAAGAGATGCAATGATACAGAGAAGATGAGGATGATGAAGGTCAAAGAGCACAGATTATTGCATCTCTCCAGCTCTGCATATTCACAGTGTGTCTGCATTTTTTTTTTTTTTAGTCATGCTAGATGTTGGTGCAGTTTGTTTGGTGTGTCCACGTGCACACCCTGTTCCTTTTCTGTGACCAACGCCAGATGGGTGAAATACTCTGAACATAACTGAAGTATCTGACAGGAACTCTGCAGGCGCTTTAACTTGGCACCAAGTTCGCAGAGCACAACATTACAGCTCCAGTGACTGATCCAGCCTGAGGGTAGAGGAAATTGAAGAGAGGAAGCACATAGTTGGTTTATTAAAAATAAATGTGTCTAAAATCAAATGTGATTGACAGGAGTTAGAGTGTCTTATCTATAGAAATGATGCACAGAATAGGGAAACAGTTGAATTTATTGCCATTTTTAGCCCTCTAATCAAGGATGTAGCTGATGCATGAAGAAACCCTTTTCACTTTTCACTGTTACTTACACAAACAAACACACTGTGTGCATATTACATGTATGTATGATTGTGTCTCATATTTCCAGAAATCGTAGAGCATATTAGTAATGGAAAATCACACTGTGTAGTCAGAGTCAGGAGGAGGGGCAGGTTGTAGGATGTGCCTGTAAAAAGTAAAGGTCAGTGAGCTGCATTAATACTCAGGACAATCTGTATCATCTCCAGCAGATGTGTTTCATATGTTCCTGAGATACAGTATGTGCATATTTATTTAGTCCAAAGGCTCCACAATGCAGAACCGCAAAACTGTTTCTTTTTATTGCTAAAATCTGCATATTGACATAATTGTTGCCACATTTCTTATGATTCCTCATGCAACCAAATCCATGACAGGCAGACAGAACTTTTGATATTCCTTTGCTGACAACCTTTTTATCTGAGTAGGGAAAACAACTGCATCTGCCAAAGACATTTTGTAAAAAATATATATATAAAATGACTATGTCCTGAAGCAAAAGCATTGTGAACATTTTAGTGTGATACAAATAAATCAAACTCAGCCTGATTCGTTATTGGTTTACTCTAATGAGCTCTGGGATTAATTACTCAAGACGTTCATTCCGAACTGATGAGAACATTCGGAACGTTTGTGCACAGTTTCAGGTTAAGCTTAGCAGTGAAACACAGAGATGCACGAATCTCTTTCTTTCGTCCTCTTTTATCAACTGTCTTCCCTTTACTTCCACTAATGCTTAAACCAGGGGTGTCAAACTCATTTTAGTTCAGGGGCCACATTCAGCTAAATTTGATGTGAAGTGAGCCGAACCAGTAAAATCATGACATAATAATATATAAATGTCAACTCCAAACTTTTCTCTATGTTTTAGAGTGAAAAAAGTAAAATTACATTATGAAAATGTATACATCTAAAAACAATCCTTTCAAGCAATGTGAATAAACATGAACAAACTGGGAAAAAATAAGTGTAATTTTAACAGTATTATGCTTCAGTTTATCATTTACAAATGTACATTGTAACGTTCAGATCACAGTGGATCTACAAATACACGAAACATTTAGTACCAGGCAGAATACTGTTAAAATTGCACTTATTTCTCTCAAGTCATTTCAGGTTGTTCATATTTGTTCAGGTTAATTCACATTTTTTGCAAAATTATACTTTGTTTTACTGTAAATTTATGAAAATATTTACATTTACAAAGAGAAAAATTTGGAATTATGAGTATTTATAGGTTATTATGATAATATTTTACTGGTCTGACCCACTTGAGATTGAATTGGTATGAATGTGGAAACTGAACTGAAATGATTGTTAATATCTTTAATATTTTAGCATTTCACAAATTCATCCCAAGGGCCAGACTGGACCCTTTGGCGGGCCGAATTTGGCCCCCGGGCCGCATGTTTGACACCTGTGGCTTAAACCATAAAGACCCAGCGCGACTTTTTACAGCAGTTCTCAAATGAATTTTTCTCTCTATTTAACCTTTCCTAAGTTATTTATCACTGTTTATTGCAATTTTATCCTGTATATTTTGCGTTATTTCATTGAAAATCAGGATTTTTTCATATTTAATTCACTGATCATGTAGATATTCATAAAAGCTCAGATTAAAATTGATTATCAAAATATCAGAACAACAAAAAATTAAGAAAACATGACTTTTTCAAGAAAATCTATCAATAACTGAACATAAACCCAGTGTGTGTCCATCCACTGTTATTGATCCAACTCCATGGGTTTTACTGGTGAATCAGTGTTGTAGAAGATGACTGTGTTTCCACGGTAACTATGGAGCCTCTGAACGTACAAATGGGTCATATCTGATGACCATGAAAAGACAACAAACTGTATTTTACACCAATTATTTACATGTATTGATAGGATTAGTGGATCAACAGGTATTAAACAGTTTAGATCAGTAGATGGTTTTGTCCGCCGGTGGCTGTTTGGGTCTTTATGGGTTAATGTCCCATATTCATGCATACTTGTTCTATATGTTCTTATATTGTTCTTTAGCTCAGAAGGTTTTAAATCCTTGCCTGGAGCGGAGTCTGTCATCGGGGGGACGGCATGTAGGAACACATTTATTTCCCCTGGTGATGTGCAATATAGCAGTTTAAGAAGCATGTAAGTGTATGTGCACATGTATTCATTACCTGCACATCAGGTGTTTGGCTGTGTTCTTAGCTCACAATAAAACAACACATGCCAGTCATCAGCGCCAGCCTCTTCCTTTATTACTCTTATCATCAGTTATGTGCTCATGTACCTGCTTGCCTGCTCAGGGTTTGACATTCTACACACAAAGCCAGATGCATGTAAACAGTTTAAAACCAGCACTTGAGCAACACATAAATAACCAGTCGCAGCGCTTGTAAACCGTCCATTCTGAGAACTCAAAGGTCTCACTGCTGTGTCTTGACCTAAGCGCTGAAACTCCTCATTTGTGTCTGTTTAACGCAGATAAATACAGAAACACCTGCTTTTTTTCTACGCCACCGACATGCAGCCCAAATAAACACATACACGCAGCACAAACTACACACATGCAAATACCACATACATGCATAGTCTTGCATCAAACACATACATTAGACGGCAATCCCTGAGGTTTGGAATCTCAGTCATCTCCAGTGGGACAGATAAACCCTGAAGCAGCTGGAGAAAGACTGAAGCATACACTGTGGTCAATAGTTTTATGTATGTGTAAGTGTGTGTTTGGTTCTATCTCCGTCCAGCCAGGCTAAAATTGAGTGAGATTTTGGAGGGAGTACAGCGAGGAATATTACAGCAACCAGTGGAAAACTCCATCTCACTAAGTGTGTGTGTACTTTTGTAAGCACATGTTCAAGTATGTGTACGTTATGTGAAGGGAATCGTAAATGCAAAAAAGGAGAGACAGCTGATATTTATTTTCCTACAACTTGAGAAGTGTATAAGTTATAGCACAGTGATGCGCAATGTGTTTGCAGTTTTAATATCTCAAACCTAAATTTATACACACTCGCACATACAGTAGACACAGTGTGTTCTCTGAGTCAGCTCTGGGAGCTCCAGTGGAAATGTCTGTGAAAGAAACAGCGAAGCAGAGTGCAAACCACAGAAGGGTGACAAACAAGCAGCTGCAGCACCTCTGTGTTACACTGACATCATCTGCTTATTCGTATGAGTGTGTAAACCGGCAGACAGACGGATGAGCTTTTGTGATGATTTTCACAAGCAGATTAAGGAAAACGTCAATCTCTCCTTTCATAACTTGACTTAGGATTTGTAGAAAGCGTTCACAGAATAAGAAGGAATCTGAGGAAGAGGATAAAATGTACTATTGTTGTTATATTGTCTATTCATTCTTTACCCAGAGGACACACACTGCAAAAAAGGAATATCTGACTTAGATAAACTGACTTGAATTTGGAATATTTTTCTTGAAAGATCATTTTTTAGAATTATTTATTTATTGAGGCTTAATCTTGTGTAGATTATTTGACTTGTTCCACAAATTTTCATCTTGAGCTATCCCACTCAGATATTACAACTAATTTTAAGCAATATTTATAATAAAACAAGCTCCATTGTTGGGGGATGAGTATGGCAGGCACAGTAACTGTCTGCCCTCGAGACATTTTAACTTCGACGTTTTTCCTATACATATCTATTGACTCATTACATCTTCATAAGACCATATATATATATATATATATATATGATTTTATTATGAAGACTTGAAGCATTAAGAATTTTAGCATGCTATAATCCTTAGCTAATTGCACTTAGAAAACTCGATAAGTGCAATTTTCTTACTGCACTGCAGATCATTTTACTTGAAATAATAAATTTTAACCCAGTAATGAGTTTAATTGTCTTATTTTTGTACAGGCCTTTTTTGCAGTGCAGGGGTGAAGTCTGTCTGCGTTGCATGCTACATGCTGTCACACTTTGGACTTTGTGTGGGAAATTTTGCTCCACTGAGTCTGCCTGAAGTTAAAACAGACAGTAATTTGAACCATTTAGAAACATGAATGTCTTCTCAGTAACACTCTGTCTGAATTTCATGGCTCAGTGTGACAACTTCCTCATGTTAACTCATGCTAAACAGCAATTTGCAGCTCTTTGCATTATGTGTGACACTTCCTGTTATAGTCCCGGAGTCCTGATTGTGCAAAAAGTTATTCTACTCTTACAGACAGATAAAAGCTTTAGGTGCAAATTATTAAAAAGTAATCTGTACACTAAAAATAAGCAGAATTAAATTAATTAATTTCAGAAAATACATGATTTTCACAGAAAAAATGCGAAGGATAATTTTATAATAAATGGCAATAAATCAGTGTGTAAAATCTTGTTACCACACAGACTGAAATAATAATAATAGTGCTGCCTCTACCTCATGTGAATGACTTTCTCCGCTGGTGTTTCAGGGCAGCGACTGATCACAATGTGGACAACACCACGGCCATGTTACGAGAGTGGCTGAAAAGAGCCCAACATACTTATCACTATGTGGAGTGGAGGCCCATGGAAGAGCCCAGGTCAGTCACATCCAACACAACAGCCAGTCCTGTGCATCCATTCAGAGTCAGTATTCTGCTTTTATCGCATCCTTAATTTGTGTTTTCTAATACTGAGCTTAATTTGATCTGTGTGTCAGGTCTTATACTGATGAATGGGGTCCGAAGCACTGGCCTCCCTCCAGGTTCAACCATGTGATGAAGCTGAGACAGGCGGCATTAAAAGCTGCCAGGGAGCGATGGGCCGACTACATCCTGGTGAGACCGCTTTATTTAGTATAAATATTTAGGTTTCTTAAGTGATTTACCACCATTTATCATAATATTATTCTCTGTATTATGGATTTTTTTTCTGTGAAAATTAGGTATATCCATATATTTAATTTACTGATCATGTACTTTAATCATCGTTCTGAGATTACATTTGAGGGTTATCATAACAAAAAAGAGAGAAAACTGAAGAAAAGTGACTTTTTCAGTCAAATATATCATTAAGTGAACATAAACCAAATGTCTCCATCCACTGTCATTGATTCAACTACCGTACATGTGTTTTACTGGTGAATCAATGTTGTAGAAGATGATGGTTCCACGTTCACTACAGTGCCTCTGAACGTCCTGTCTGATCATGAAAAGATGACAAACTGCATTTTACACCAATTATTTACGTGTATTGATAGGATTAGTGGATCAACAGGTATTAAACAGTTTACAACAGTAGATGCTTTTGGTCTCCGCTGTATATTTTAATGTTTATGGGTTAAAAGTACTGATTGTCATTACTGAAAAAAACATCTTTGTTTGGATTTCTTTGTAACCAAACATGAACATCATGTCCATTAGTATAAAATATACGATTTAGTTTAAGATTTTTATTCCTTTATAATTTGTGACTCACACACTCAGACCTCCTTCTGTGTTTTGCTCTTTTCATAGTTCGTAGACAGCGACAACCTGTTGACAAACCCCCGTGTGCTGAACCTGCTGATGGCGGAGAACCTGACTGTGGTCGCTCCCATGTTGGAGTCCCGGTCTCTGTACTCCAACTTCTGGTGTGGCATCACCCCACAGGTACGTTTGAGAGTTAATCCCACCCCCATTCACTGAAGAGATACTTGAGAAGGGTTGTATTACCCACAATGCATCACATCGTGTAGTTTTTTGTTGTTAGTTTTTAATTACTATTATTATTTTTTAATTTAGATTGTTTTGCTTTTGCACTATCTTGTTTTTTTTGCACTATCTTTATGCATGTACTCTTTTTTCTTGCACTTTATTCTGTTTCTGCCTTGACCATTGAATTTCCTCGTTGTGGGATCAATAAAGTTTAATCTAATCTAATCTAATCTAATCTAATCTGTCATCTTTTTGGAGAAACAGCAAAGTGATGTCAGGGTGTGTTCAGGGTCCGAAGCAAAACCAGTAATTTAACTACCTAAAAAAACAAATATCAGTTTTAGTGTAAGCTATATTTAGAATATTTTCACCCCTTTACCTTACCGTCAGACAGCTGTTTATCACGGGGAAACTGAAGACGTGATGTGTTCTTCAAAGCCACCAGACTGTCCGACAAAAACAGTCATTTTACTTTACAGGATACAGGAAGTGCTGGTGCTACTGGAATCTGTTATTAGTTCATTTTGTTACTCTATATCTTTGGTGGTTGTACATATTAGATTGTGTATCCAAAATAAGTGTCCGTCCTCTGCATTCATTATGTGTGTAATTCTGTCCATTCCCTGGGAGCTTAAGGATGGGGTAGGGTGACCAGATCCTAACGCACTAGATGAGGGACAAACTTCATATATTTTATTTAAATGCAAGTTTGCTCACATAAGAAAACATAGTGGCAGGAAACATTCATGCTGACTGTTAATAACAGTGTGGGAGAACATCTCAATTCGCGGGACGTGTAAAAAAATAATAAAAATGCGGGACTGTCCCACACAAAGAGGGACATCTGGTCACCCTAAGCTGGGGGCTGATCACCCTGTAGCTGGCCACCTCTGGGGAGGGTGTATAGTGTGAATGGCCAAAACACCCCATGATCCGGAGGAGCACTACTGATGATGTGTCCTGGGCCCCCGCTTGCCCCCCTCCCCTGGGGGGGTCGTCGCGTTCCCCGGGTTGGGCCTGGGCTGGACACATGCCTCGTGATTGCTTTTCTACAGTACTCACCAATGAACTTTTGTATGTGCTTGCACAAAGGGTATCAACACCTTATCCTGTGTTTTTGGAGTCATGCCTTGTTTCTGTGCTACTACTCCTGTCTGCTTCTCCAAACTGGAGTGTGTGGACCTCCATCCATGGATGTATTTACTCTTAAAGACCTAGCACTATTTATGTGGCAACTTTCAACGGAATCTCTCTCCACATTTAACTATTTCTAACTGATTTATCATGTGCTATTATAATATCCTCTGCATTTAGCATTTTTCTGCAAAAAAACATATCCTCCTGTATTTAATCTAAATAATCATGTAGATGTTCATAGAAGCTCAGTAAATTCAAAGATTATTGGAAAACAGAAAAATGAGGAATATGTAACTGTTTCAACAATTTCAGTTACTGAACATAAAAACAAGTGTCTGCAACCACTGTCATTTATCAAACTCCATGGGTTATATTGGTGAATCAATGTCATAGAAGATGACAGTGTTTCCATGTTCACTACGAAGCCTCTGAACGTCCAAATAAGACATATCTGATGACGTTGGAAAGCCATGAAAATGTATTTTACCTGAATTATTTAACCCTTGTGCCCCCCTTAAATTTACACCTTTATGGTAAAAATGTACATGCACGACAAAACTGCTATTAAATCATCATACATCTACATTTATTTTTTTCATCAATAGAGTATAAAAGACATGTAAGAGTAAAACCAATTGTATTTAAAAAATTTGACTAAAAAGAAAGCTTCTCACCACAATTCATGCCACAAGCCAAAATAACCACCAAAAAATGTGGAAAGAATAAGGGTTAAATGTATTAGTAGGATGAGTGGATCTAAAGTTACTAAATATGTTTGATCAGTAGATGCTCTGGTCACCACTGGCTTAAATAATTATGAATAAAAGTACCTTAAATAACCTAAACCAACACTTCTGACTGTTGTCCTCTTCAGGGTTATTATAAACGAACCCCAGACTACCAACCGATAAGGGAATGGAAACGGCTCGGCTGCTTCCCTGTTCCCATGGTTCACAGCACCTTCCTGGTGGACCTGCGACGGGAGTCCAGCAGGGATTTGGCGTTCTACCCCCCTCACCCCGACTACAGCTGGGCGTTTGATGACATCATGGTGTTTGCCTTCTCAGCGCGTCAAGCCGGTTAGTTTGAAACACTCACAACAAACTACCAGATTTATTGCAGGGCTGCGAATGCCTCATGACAGTGTTACTCATTTAAAGGAACATCAATAACAACATTAAGCTCTGTTTTTATTATTGCCATGAACATGTGTCAGATTCAATGAGTGAGAGCAGAGATAAGTGGGTCCATGTGTCCGTATCAGTGTTTGATGTGTGTAATGATCCACAGGGAACAAACAGAATCATTAAACTTTCCATTTCATAGACAACAAGAATGTGTGGCACACAGCTGCCAACCCCATAGAAAGTAAACACGTAAAAAAGCTTCACTCAAACACTGACACATTAGTAAATGCACCGATAAACAGCTACAGAACCACACATCGTCTATGGCTTCTTTCACACCAAAGGCAGAAGTATGACAGTGTATTAGGGCCACATAAGAAAATAAAAACACTTGTCACTATGAGAATAAAGTTGAATACAAAAAGAGTCATAATTTTACAAGAATGAAGTTATAATATTATGAGAATAATGTCGTCATATTTCGAGAGTAAAGCCATAATATTATGAGAATAACGTCATAATTTAAAAACAGGCAGGAAATAATATCATAAGTTACGAGAATAAAGTCATGGTGGAACCACTGATTGCCCTGCAGCTGACCATTTCCAGTCACTTCCTCCTCCACAATAGAGGCAAATCCCCAAATCCGTTCGGTTCTTACAACGAAACAAACCCAAACGTGTGCAAACTCACTTCAAAGTCCTTAGACTAATGATAATGTGTTGATGGTGGGCTAATAAGTTCAGTATTTTGCCATGCGTAAACCCCAAATGAAAGTATAACCTCACAAAATGTTCCAAGTTCTCCATTAAGGGATGAGTGGGTACGATTTTTGTGCAATTCAAGATGCAATCAGTTCACACATTGAGTCTGATGACCATAAAAAAACAAAACAAAAGAAAAACAGAGCAAACCTATTCAATTCTACCATGTTTTACTTTTTCAACTTCCAAAACAGTTCATTGAGCATGTTTGCGGATTTTATTGTTATAAATATGATATTTTTTCAATTTTGATTCACTGATGTTTGGGTGTTTGTGTATTTTTAGGTCCAATATAATAATATAGTAGGTTAAAGTGTAAAAAGCATTAACCGATCACATAGATGCACTGATGCTGAAAAAAGACATTAAACATGAGTATATGGTGAACATTTTTTATGTGGTTCATGAAGGCAAAATCAGAAGACACACAAACTAGGTTCAGACGCCTAAGGGTTAAGAATCACAGACATTGTGATCTGTACGTAATATCTGAGCAATAATTGATTTTAATATTTGTGACACTGCATGAAAGTGATATGATTACACAGAATTAAAACGGCTTTTACAGTTGACCGAATATTACTGCAACGGCTACTTTTACACTATATTTACCATTTTGCAATTATTCAGTAAATACTGTAGGAACTGTAATAAACAGAGGGGAATTTAAAAACATCCATGGTAATATTTACAGTTTATTTTCAGAAAAATGCAAGAGGAAAGAGAAAACAGTTCACTTTTGTCCTCACATTTACAAGATAAAACCTGTGCATGACAAAAACTGTGGGGGCTGGTTTGGTATTTGTTCTGGCCTTCATGCATATGAGGATCTAAGGATGATCTAATTGCAAGTTTATTTGTAATGTTGGGTCAAGAAGTTGTGTTTACATGAGCTCATGTGTGCATAAATGTGTGTGTGCGTTCCTCCAGGTGTGCAGATGTATGTGTGTAACCGAGAACACTACGGTTTCCTGCCCGTTCCTCTGAAGGCGCAGCAAAGTGTCGAAGACGAAAGCGAGAGTTTCATTCACACCATCACAGAGGCTCTGAGTATGACACACACACACACACACACACACACACACACACACACACACATACGCACTTTACAGCTGCTCTGACTGTGTGACACATTGTTTTAGGTTTTTTCTCCTCCTTGACCTCAGCGACCCTCTTAAAATGGTCTTGTCCCTTCTTCATTCGTTCCCCCTCCCCTCTGTATCTCAAACCCCCCACTTTGACTGACTTCTCCTTAGCATTTGGCCTCCATTACTGCTTTTCTCTCTGCTTTTGAATAATCCAAGTTACACAAACGAAGCGCTGTGAATCAGAGGACATTCAGTCATTTTCTAATCCTGTTTTTGTTGTTTTAACTCTTTTCTCATTTCCTTATTCTGTCCACAGTCGACCACGACATTGATCCCTCTGAGTACCTGTACTCTCCGCCGTTACTGCAGGACAAGATCGGCTTTGATGAAGTGAGTTATGAGTGTTTTCATTCTGGAGTTCAATACTTACTGTCCAGGAGATTATTTCATGTTTATCAAGAGTTTCCATTTCCTGTTTTTGTGCGTTGACTCTTAGAGCCTTCCTTCTCTGTGCCCATGTGCATCATTTTTGGTCAAAACTCTAAAAGAGGGCATTTGTATGTTGTTTTTTCTCAACACTGTAACAATAAGAACGGATGTGTATACTATATCAACACTGAATGTATCCTTTTCTCATTGATTCATCACCATTTATCGCCATATTATCCTCTGCACTTGAAGTGAAAATTTGTATTTTATCATATTATATTTCTGAGAGTAAATTCTCAGAATAAATGCAAAGGTTATTAGGTTGTTAGAGACTTTTTTTTTTTTTTTTTTTAGCAAAATACAGTATTATGCAAAAGTCTAAGGTCACCTTTAGCTTTGTTGTTTTTGCAGGGTTGATGTGAGCACACAGATGTATTTCTCATTCTCATTTCTTCTGATACAACAAGGAAATACACAGAGTATGTGCACAGCCTCAAAAGACACACAATAAACTGAACTGAATGGGTTCTAAAGGTTAATGTCAGTATTTAGTTTGACCTCTGACCCCATAACAAGAAACAACACAAACAGCTAGAAACATCTGATATGTGTTGAATGAAACCTGATATAAAACATCAGAAAATTTGTGCAATAAATCTTATGTTATCTGAACCTAAGGGTTAAAGACATGTTAAGTGCAAAGGGAAGTCACACTGAATACGACCACTTCACACAGATCCAGATTGTATCTTAAACCAGCAAACCTAATGTTGGCCTAGGACATCTGTATAGTACAGTAGCAATTAACTGGACATAAACACACACACCTACATTCACTGTCATTTGTCAAACTTCATGGTTTTTACTGGTGAATCAAAGTTGCCAAAGATGACAGTGTTTTCATGTTCACTACGGAGCCTCTGAATGTCCAAATGCGTCATATGTGATGGGGCTGAAAAGCTGAGAATGAGTTGATAGGATTAAAAGTCATTAAATGTTTTACATCAGTAGATGTGTTTTGTTTTTTTTTGTCGCCAGTGTGTTTAGATTTTAAAGGTTAAATCAGAAAACATGTTCTCCTCACTCACTTGTCTTCATGTTTTCTGTCTGCATTGCCAGATCTTCCTGATAAACCTGAAGCGTCGGCTGGACAGAAGAACCAGGATGTTAAAATCAATGGGCTCTCTGGGTCTGTATGCCACGCTGATGGATGCAGTGGACGGCAAGTAGGTCACAAACGAACACACAACTCTGCAAAGAACTGACCTGGATGCTGCTATAGTCCTCAAAACAATCTCTTTACATGCTTTTCATCTTAAAATTCTACCTTAACCCATAAAGACTCAAATGTCAGTTCCCAAATTCATTTTTCTATTTATTTAACTTTTCTTAAGTGATTTATCACCATTTATTATTATTTTATCCTCTGTATTTTGCATTTTTTTCAGTGAAAATCAGGTATTTTCCTATATTTAATTTACTGATCATGTACATTAAGGTGAGGGTTATTATAACAGAAATATAGAAAAAGTGACTGTTTCAGCAAAGATATCAATAACTGAATATAAAAACAAGCATCTTCATCTACTGTCATTGATCCAACTCCCTGTGCTTTACTAGTGAATTGGTGTTGTAGAAGATGAAGGTGTTTCCATGGTAACTGTGGAGCCTCTGAACGTCCAAATGGGTCATATCTGATGACCATGAAAAGATGACAAACTGCATTTTACACCAATTATTTACATGTATTGATAGGATTAGTGGTGTTAAACAGTTTACATCAGTAGATGATTTGAGTTGATGGTGTATTTTTGGGTCTTTATGGGTTAAATAAACGACGTACTGCTCTGCTCCTTTATCGTCAGCTTCCTGTCTATCCATATCCAAACATCTTATCTAAACAGAGTGTCGGTTTTTGTAGCATGTTCTCAGTACTGACTTTAATCCCAGTTGAGAACGTCTCCATTCTTCTCCTATCTCTGTTTATGTTGCCATCTGTTTTACTTGATGCCGTTTGACTTCCCTCTGAAGCTGCTTTCACTGTCAGCTGCTTCGTGAAACCGTAAATACACAAACTCCTGCGTCTTCTCACTGTTCAACCTTCTCCCTCTCTGTCAGGGCTCTGAATACGTCTCAGTTACAGGCTCTGGGAATAGAGATGATGCCCGGCTATAAAGACCCTTACTCCGGTCGAGTCCTGACCAGGGGGGAGATCGGCTGCTTCCTGAGCCATCACTCAATATGGACACAGGTGAGGATGGGGGAGTCTTGTGTACAAATATGGAGAAGAAGAAATCTGTGGCAGAGAGGCTTAAGGGTGAAGATCCATCAGCTCTGTAGATTTAATCGGCTTAAAGTTCGCCTTCAGCAGACTCTGAGCTCTGAACTGTCACAGCTGCTCTCTATGCAAAGGCAGAAAGGGAAAGGGAAACGAAAATGAAAATCCACCTCCTTTTGGCATCATATAGACAGATTTCACCACTTATAATTTGCAAAACTTACACTAACATTTTGCTTGGCTAATCCACGAGAGTATTTCTATTATTTCAATAATTGAGTTGTTTTGTTTCTTGTGTAAGTAATAATCACTCCTAATCTATAGATAGTCTCACAAGATGTTGATATCGCATATCTTGTAATTATATCATTGATTGACTGTTTCAGTTGGATATGAAATAATCGTCCCTCTGTACTATGTGAAAGAACACCCATGAATTTCCGAGCTGCAACTGTGTGACTTGTAACAAAGTCATGCGGTTTTTTGTCACATTTTCTTTTGCTGGCATTTAGTCATTTTCCCACCGCTGCACAAGACGAGCGTGATTCGTGTAAAGAAATACACAAAAATAACCCAGACAAGTTTTTTTTTTCCCAGCAGTGGGATAATAACAGACGGTGCCAGGCTTATCTCCAGAGTTGGCACAGCAATAACAACATACTGAGATATGTCTACGAGAGACGACTCTATAGATAATCTGTTGGTAAACATCACTGACTTCTTCACATGTCTTTGAATGATGTATGAATTATGAGAAAAAAATATCCATGTTCTTTAAAGGATATTTTTGTTACTTAAATGATTTTAATATTTATTTTGCTTTGTCTTCTGTGGGGGGCAAGAGTTTCACAGCTTTACTTAAAAAAAAGAAAGACAAGAATGCTGTCCACTGGAAAAAAACATTCTATTAAAAAAATGAAAGATGTATCTGAAAAACCTGTTGTATCATGCAATTGTTTAATGTAAAAAAGCAAAACTTTCACTTTCCTGGGTGTCAGGAGGTTAATATTGAAACTGTTGAAATGTTAGAAATACTCAAAACTATCCAAATGTTATCATAGAATGAAAAAGTGAGATAAAAAAAAGTTAGAACGCAGACAATTAACTATGCAAACTGCAGTGTCAGCATTTACACTATTGCCCATGAAGCTGAAGTAAAATATTTTTACATCCTCTAAAAATAAATTGATTGTGTCAATGTGATTTACTCTTGATAGATAAATAGTAACTGGGACTCAGTATGTAATCATTGTACCTGAGTCCCAGGTGATTACTGATATGTATAAATAGGAATAAAAAAGAGGAATGCATCTGAAAACAAAATGATTCCAACTTTATTCCAACGCCTTTGTAAAGCATTTTGAATTGTCTTGTGTATGAATGGTGCTATATAAATAAATTTGCCTTGCTTTTATGATCAACAGTGTGGATAGATACAGATACAACAACAATGACAGTACAGTCATAGAATAATGCAGAGAAATCTATAATAGAGGCATTATGAGTTCACTTTTACCAGCGGGTGTTTGTGTATTTTTCAGGTGATAGAACGTGGCCTCCAGAAGGTTCTTGTGTTAGAGGACGATGTGAGGTTTGAGCCCAGGTTTAAGCGGCGGCTCCAGGCCATAATGTCTGACGTAGACAAAGCCCAGCTGGACTGGGACCTCATGTAAGACCTCCAGCCCCTGCACGAAACATGTTTTGTGACACTTTTTGGACTTGCATGACTCCTCATCAACACACTTCATCTGTCGCTCGTTCTTTTCCAGTTATGTGGGACGTAAACGTATGCAGGTGCAGCAGCCGGAGCAGTCTGTGGACGGCGTAAACAACCTGGTCGAGGCCGACTACTCTTATTGGACGCTCGGCTACGCGCTGTCGCAGCAAGGAGCCAGGAAGCTACTCGCCGCTCAGCCTTTCACCAGGATGCTGCCCGTCGATGAGTTCCTGCCTGTCATGTTCAACAAACACCCCAAGTCAGTCCCGACTTCAGCTTTCTTTGACTAAAAACAACAATGGCACATTATTCCAATATAATCCAAACATGTGACACAAAGGCATGTGATTGTTATTTAGGGCTTGTCATGCAGAAACCACCAGCTACAAAAACGGGGTTGTGACTGTGTAATGTTCACACATAGACACAAAGACCCCTTAGTCTGGTTTACGAACAGCCAAATATTTACAGAGAGCCACAAATAGATGATTGCAGGTGCATCGGACGCTTAAATAAAAATACACTGTGGCTCAAATGAACTTAAAGATGCAAACATGTAACTTTAAGTCTAAATTGTATGGTTAGAGAGAGTTAGGCATGAATGGATGCTGCATAAGAACAGAGCAGAGAGCTATAAACCAGTGCAGAAAATGGGACGGATCTACAGCGCAGTAATTATCTATACTATCTATAGACATGCATGTTGGAGGCTCCTTTTTGTGACTTTTTAGACTAAAGGCCATGGGGTAGTTTTCCAGTTTGTGTTCTGGCGGTTAAACCACAACCTCTGTCCCATTCACTCCTAGTAATGTTCTCTATATATCTCTACGTCTTCCCTTTTTACTTCTGTGTATGGCTTTTCTTCTCTCTGCCCCCCCTCCCCTTCTTCTTCTGTGCCTCCTCACACAGGGCACAGCTTGTTCTTGGGGTTCAGTGGGTACGACGTCTCACACAGGACACACAATGCCTGCTTTTCTGTTTCTTTTCTCCTTTGGATTCCTGTCATGCCCTGTTCTCCTCCACCTCCACCCCTTTCTCCTTCCCATTTCCTACCTCAGCCTCCTATTTAGCGCTTTAGCCATGTATTTATTATTGTATTCGATTTGATTCGATTAAACGATCATTTGAAAAGGTGAAAAAGAATGAAAAATACATGTCTGAAAATGACAACTTGTCCTTTATTCCAGAACCAGCTGAAACCATAAAAAGTATATAAGTAAAAGTTTATATAAAAAAAAAATCTATATAGAAATAACAACAATAATAATAACAATAATAATAATAGTATAAAAGTATATATAAAAAATCTATAGATATGAACTACAACAAACAAGTCAAATTTGTATAAAACGATATTACTAACAATTTAAGATGAACCAGTTTTTACTGGCAGCGGAATTAAGGAAACAAAGCTTTGATTCAGGAAAATTGTAATTGATAAATTTTTTTTAATTGATTTGAGCCGATTAATCGATCTTCCACTGTTCTTTCACCTCTCTTTTTTCGTACACACTCTTCATTTTACAGCATCCTCTCCTTCATTCTCCTCAAACCTCTACTTTTTCTCTCTGTGTCACCTTCTTTTTCCTCCCCCTTTTCCTCCTCTCTCCCTTTGAGGAATGTGGGCCAGCGAGGCTCTTCCTGCTGGTTGGAGACGGGGACAGGATTCCCATTGATAGAGGCCCGAGCGTGGGGGTGGGGTGGAGATGGACACTGTGAGAGTGTGTGTGTTACTATATAAATACGCAGCAGATGTGTATCCAGTGTGCAGTGTATAGATTACTAGGTAAATACACTATGTGTGTATTCAACAGTGAGAGAAGGTGAGTTTGTTCAGAAATGAGAGAAATAGGAAATATCGACCAAAATGTGGAAAGGTGGCAGGAAACTATGTAAAATATGTTGTATGTTACATAAATTGGCAGCAGGCGGTTAATTGCTTGGTTTATATTGTGATTATTATGTCATAGTTGTGTTTGTTTTAAGTGGGGGGGGGGGTTCTTTTTCGTAACAGACACAAAAAGGGGAAATATAGATGAGATGATGGAGTGTTTGTGTTGGTTGTTGGTGCAGGTCGGAACCTTTGAGCACTAATAAAGGTGTAGGTTTTCACTGTCCCGGCCGAGCACTAACAGGCTTTAAAGAGGCGACTGGACAGCAGTGAGGTGACCTTCGTTGTGACCCTGTTCACACTAGAACGACTCTGCTGGGTTTACTGATGCGCCCCCCCACCCCACTCCCGCTCAGCTGCACACTCAGGATTATCAGCTGATAGTAGAGTTGGTGGTCTGAGTGCTAGGGTTGTACTTGACATTATTTACCTCTACACTGATCTGACAGCTGTACTGGTTACATATTTTACATAAAACTACCCATCACAGTATTAAAGCAATTTACAAACACTATGTCCTACATTAAACAACTCTACTGAATACATCAAGAGCCAGTGTTACTTTTGTGGCAGTTCCCAAATGAATTTTTCCCTCTGTTTAACCTTTCTTAAGTAATTTCTAACCATTTATTATAATATCATCTTTTTTTTGCTTCTTTTTTTTAGCATAAATCATATATTTTGCTATATTTAATTCACAGATCTTGTACCATAGATGTTCACGAAAACTCAAATTCAAAGGGTATTAAATATAATATATATAAAACTGAAAAAAATTTGACTTTTTCAGCAAAGATATCAATAACCGAATGTAAAAACAAGCATCTACAACCACTGCTGTTTGTCAAACTAAATGTTGCAGAAGATGATGTTTCCATGTTCACCACGTAGCATCTGAATGTCCAAATGGGTCATATCTGATGACGATGGAAAACTGAGAAACTGCATTCTATTTTAATTCTTGACATGTATTGATAGGATTAGTGGATCAACAGGTATTAAACAGTTTACATCAGGTGCTTTTGGTCACCGGTGGATGTTCAGGCTTTTAGGCAAAAATATATGAGCATTATTAGGAAGATATGATTAAAGTGTTGGAGTACAATAACTGCTTTGGTCACAGGAGCTGTCATGTTGCTTTTGTGATTCGCTTTGTAGCCAAACTCTGCCGGAAAGACGCCAACATATCACCCAATTGGTTTTTGGTCATGCAGCTGATGGGTTCTGTGCTGTGATTGGTCATTGCAGCTGTCAATCAAATAACTTACCTGATCAGGAAGATGACAATTTTACCAGAAAGCAGTATCTTCACATCTACCTTTGTTTGGTGGTGGTCAGAGGGGCCGTTAGGCGCGAATTGGCAGCCACGCTTCCGTCAGTCTGCCCCAGGGCAGCTGTGG
>JAPQRQ010000019.1:21951697-21964506 GCA_037367365.1 Apogon talboti | reverse complement strand
TGTTATTATATATGTTATTATATATGCATTATATATGTACATTTAAATCTGTAAAGTGTAATGACATTATTGTTATTAAAACCCATCCTCTCATTACGTCATAGAACTTTTTAAGCATTTTTTTTAACATTTTGACCCAATACTGCATCTTTAAACCTACAGCCAAACGACACTTTTGACTTAATTTTTTCTTTATAAGCGAACCAAATTTAGTTAAGATTTTCCAACTAATATTAATTGGAACATTTTAGCATGTTAAAAATTAGGTTAAGATTCAGTAATTCTATAAAGATGGTGAAATAATCTGTTGAACGTCTTTAACTTTTTAAATCGTTCATGCATTAATTACTAAAAAAAAATGTTACATTAATGGATTAAAAACATGTAAAAAGAGCTTGAAATCCATTATATTATTTTTTTCGGTAAAAAATTCTCTTCTGTTTTAAAAATAGAACTGCTATTGATTGATGAGTTGTCAGCTATTAAATTAGTAGAATCTAATAGAATACTTTTTTGTCATCCATACAACAAAATAGTATTGAATAACTGGTTTGAGTTAGTTTTTAAAGAAAGTAAGTCAACATTTTCCAGCTTCATAGATGGTTATATCTCCTGTTTTCTTCACTCCTCCATAGTAGTAATCTGAATATGTTTGGGTTGTGGATCAAATAAACTTGTTTTATACCATTTTCTGACATTATAGAGATCAACCACTAGCCGATTAATCTGGAGAATAAATGATATATTGTTGTACACTGTTAGTTTTACATTTCAATATTTCATCAGTATTCAACATAACCTCTTGAAATGTAAACGGTGTGTAAACTCTCTGAAGGTGGAAGTGTTACTGAATTATGTTTATGCGTTTAATATAAGACAGATTTCTAAACCTACTCCACATATGTGTTCGTGTGCAGGCGGAGGGGGATCGCTTGCCTCCCGGCCACACGGTGAGCCAGTTGGAGACCTGTAAAATCCGAAGTATCCGCGCTGGAACACTGGAGCGTCTGGTGGAGACATTATTGACAGCTTTTGGAGATAACGACCTCACCTACACCTCCATCTTCCTGTCCACCTACAGAGCCTTCGCCAGCACGCAGACAGTCCTGCAGCTACTGCTAGACAGGTAGGCAGCGTGGTCGGCTGCATCATAAATCCAATTTTATGTGTTAAGAAGAGGCTGCAGCGGCTTTAATCTGGTTCTCTGCTGCAGGTATGGAAGCGTGGAGGAACACACAGAAGACACGAACAAATGCCAAAGCTCTGAAACCAGTGGAGCCATCAGAAAGTGAGATCCGCTTTTGTATGATGCATCTCTATTATTTCCATGTCGAGCTTTTAATACATTTAACCACAGGGATGGGGGAAGGAGTGAGAGGAGAAGCAGCACCACAGTTTATACATCTTAGTTTAACTAATTTATGCGGAAATTTGCTTTAAATATAAATCTCCAAAGTAACCCAGTAAATGCAATGGACAAATAACCAAACTCATCCACAGTCTAAAACACAAGCTTCCATCTCAGCTTTAAAAGCTTTGTAAATATTTGTGGTGTTTCTTTATAAATTTAATCCACTTTGTGGCTTAAGGACTGCCAACACATTGTAAGCTGGAATGTTTTCTTACCTCATTATATGAGGTGATGAATCAGTCTGTCCACCTTAAATGTTGATATGACAGGTTTGACCTTTTATTTGTTTCAGTGGCTCTCTTTCGTGAAACAAACTTGCTAATTTATGAGAGCTGATGAAAGTTCACGACACATATGATAATAATAATAATAATTTACAGTATGTTTGTGGGCTTTTCTAAATTTTCAGATGTCTTTTATTTATTCTGTTATTTATTCTGGTAAGAGGGGATCTCACTGCATGTTGAGATGAAGTGGAGTCAAAGTATTAAGTTGGAATAAATGAGAACACTCATATAAATTGCGAAATATGATTACCTCAGATTTGTCCAGTACTTGACTGAATAAACTTTTATCATTAGTGTTCATTATTTATTCACCTTTCGCTGATTCGACTGTCTTCTTATTACTGTCAATGAACTTTAGACTCAAACCTCATCCTGGTTTCTCTCCACAGTGCCTTAGCTTCAATCTTTCGACACTGGCTGGACCAGTGTCCAGAGGACTTCCAGGAGCCTCCTGAATACCCGTGTCTCCACAGGTTGATGGACTATCTCCATAAAACCCTGCCAGGCTCGGAGACTGTGAAACGGGCCGAGGGTCTCCTGGAGCAGCTGCAGAGTCAGGCCCACATAGAGGACAGTGATGGTAGGTCTCTACACATACTCCAATGTCTTCAGCATTATGGGTATTTTTATCTAATAGATATTTCTGTTTACATCCTGTCAGCTGGTTTCCACGGCAACAGTTCTTTTTGTCTGGGGGAAGAGGAGGAAGTGGAGATCGAGGTCCAGGAGAACTTCCTGTCGTTTGAGGCCGACCTGGTGGCGGAGCAGCTGACCTACATGGACGCGGTAAGCGGAGGTGGACCCAGGCCGTGTTGGCAGTGTGTCTTTTATAGGAAGGAAGGAGGGTCACATGGGCCACATCCCTGCCATATTTCTTCACTGTTGTCGTACTAATCTGAGCCTGTACTTGTGCTCCAGCTGCTGTTTAAAAAGGTTGTACCCCACCACTGCCTGGGCTCCGTCTGGTCTCAGAGGGATAAGAAGCACAACAAACACAGTGCCCCCACCATCCGCGCCACCATCACCCAGTTCAACGCGGTGGCGGCATGCGTGGTCAGCACGGTTCTGAAACACAGACAGATCAGACCGCACGTCAGAGCGCGGGTCATCCAGCGCTGGATCGACATCGCTCAGGTACGCAGAAACAAACACGCAAATGAATAAAAATGAAAAACGGTAGCAGAGTATTGACTGACCTTTTCTTAATCGTCCTCTAATAGGAGTGTCGAATACGGAAGAACTTCTCGTCTCTGCGAGCCATTGTGTCGGCACTACAGTCAAATCCTTTGTACAGGCTGAAAAGGGCATGGGCCTGTGTGCACAAGTAAGCCTTCAGTCTCTGAAATATGCAGATAATCCCAGCAGGTCTTAATGGAACAATCAATCATTTGGCTTTTGTCTAGTATATAGATTTTTTTTTATTCAAAACACTAAAAAACTTATCAGGTGCATAAGACTCATACATGATATACACTTATTTTATTATTATAAACACAATACGGAGACAAAAGAGTGCATGTTCTTTTACCTAAAAACCGGTTTTCAATGGAAATCATTTGTTAAACGCAATCCATCCTTTCCAACATTCAGCAAAAATACCTGTTTTGAGCCCTGAAGCTAAAGTTGAGTTTTTCATTACTAATGCATGCATCACATTAAACCAGTCTGCTAACATGGCCGGTTCTTGACATAGTCATTTAAATTTAAATGCTTTTGTAATGGCCATGACCTTAACCTTTTGTAATAATCTTTTATTATTGATGCAGAGACAGCATGCAGACGTTTGAGGAACTGTCTGACATTTTCTCAGATCACAACAACTACCTGACCAGCAGAGAGCTACTTATGAGGGTGAGTTCCACCGTAGTCTTAGATTTCATATATATTAACCATAAAGGAATCATAATTGAACCCCACCTTCGCTGCCCTTAAGTAGCTGGGATAGGCTCTAGTGACCCCCCTAGTGAGGATAAAGCCGAGTTCAGAAGATGAATGAGTGAATCATAATTGTTACTATTAAAGATCTTTGTTTTAATAGTTTATTGTTGTCACTTCTACAGTCCAGACTTGGTCTAAAGTTCCTGGAAACATTCCCTCATTCCCTGCTTTTGTTGTTTTTTTTTTTTTTTTGTGTTTGCCTTTACAGGAAGGCACTTCAAAGTTTGCCAGTCTGGAAAGTTGTGCCAAGGAGCACCAGAAACGCACCCACAAGAGACTCCAGCTGCAGAAGGAAATGGTGAGACAACGAGTTTCTAATTAAGATCCTCAGCAACGAATGCCAGCTTTTCAAAAGGAGCAAAAATACATTCCTGCAAAGCAATGTGCTGTAAAGTTAGTCGTAGCCTGCAGTGTGATGAAGCCACATAACTCGCTGTTGTTTACTCAGTGGACTTACCATCTGTAAATGATGATTTTGATTTAACTGTGAATTTGTGAATTGAGCCGCCATCTTTCCCCCACAGGGAGCGATGCAAGGAACGATACCGTACTTGGGGACCTTCCTGACGGACTTGACCATGCTCGATACGGCTCTGCCCGACGTAGTGGAGGTAAGAAAAGAAAAAAAAAAAAACATTGACACCTGTTGAATGTGTGTGTTTGTACATATGCGACTGTTATTTGAGCGCATGTGTCTGCGAGTTTACACAGCTCTGCAGATCTGAGAGTCTGACTGTGTAACCGCTGTCAGAAACTGGGGCGTAAGTTTCCATGAGTGTGTGAGGAATTTTGTCGGTCCGTTTTTTGGAGTGGTCCACCTAATGCTGTTTGTCCAAGCAGCCGCTGGTATGTGATGTCCAGAGTCTGACAGCGTGCTCTTTGTGTCCTCTGCAGGGTGGTCTGATCAACTTTGAGAAGAGACGCAGGGTGAGTTTGGAAGCACAATTATCACATGTCAATTAATCACACGATGAGCTTGGGCTGACACGTGGCATGTTTAAAGTGTGAGATAGACCCGACATTGATGATTTTATCTTTTTTTCTCCCTTCCTGTGTCTGCAGGAGTTTGAGGTGATCGCCCAGATCAAGCTGCTCCAGTCGGCCTGTAACAGCTACTGTCTGAGGCCCGAGCCGGCTTTCCTCCGCTGGTTTCGGAGCCAGCCTCAGCTCAGTGAAGAGGAAAGGTACCACTGCTTTACCCAGAATGCCTTTTCTCTTGATTGCACCACTTTTCATTAGATAACAAACAAATTAGTGTGTGAAGTCATGCTCTGTTGCATCTATTGTCCACACACGTACAATAGAAGCCTCTCTGTCCTTTCTCTTCTGGCCTCTCCCTGCTGTTCTTATGTCATTTCTATGCTCCCTACTGATCTATTGTACGAGCTGTTTTTACTCCTTCCACTCTCGTGCTCACTGACTTTCCTTTTCCTTGCCTCACGCACACAATTCACGCCTCCTAAAACCACAAAGAACCTAGTCATTTGGTAAAGTTTGATGATGTTTACAGCTTTTCATTAATGCTCTTTCTCGCAGCTACGCATTGTCCTGTGAAATTGAAGGTCTTGGTGACAGCAGTCCAACTTCGCCCAAACCACGAAAAAGTATGGTGAAGAGACTCAGCCTGTGAGTACATCAAGACGGATTTAGAAGATTTACCGGAATAAAAATGCAGCAATGCACATATAATCTATTACAAGTAAAAGTGCAGATGCAGATGAACTTTTATTTTAGCAGTAGGTTTTAGCTGTAGAATGCAGAGTATGAAAAATAGAAGTACATGTCACTGAGCCTGTTTACACACACACTAATACTCTGATCATTATCCGATTTCTGGAGTTATCAGACTATTCAAGTGATTATGTAAACAGGATAATCTGATATGTTTTATTAGATAACAGCAGTAATCTGATTATGAGAAATTAACATTTAACATACCTGGATTTCTCCTCAATACTCCAATGTCTTCCTGCATGTATACAGGTTAATCTGATTTATTTTGTTCTGTTACATCTGCGCATGTGTAAACAATTAAAATCATAGGAAATGGAAGTTACGTAGTCAAATGGTAGCGGTTGACAATAACAGGAAGTTTGATTCTACCATCACTGTGTAAGAAAGAAATCTGATAATAGACTGGAGCGTCTAAACCAGGGTTTTTGATTATTGCATTTCTTTAGTGGATGTAAATATATCAGGTCTGATTATTACAATTATCTGATTAGTCCCAGTTATCGTACTTTTATGGTCATGTAAACAGGCTCACTGATGTGACAGTATGTTACTGTTGATTTGACTGGAGCTGCATCTGTTTGAGCTAATTTATTCACTGTTTTATGAAGATCTGAGGGTTCATCACATGATTAATAGAAGAAAAAAAAGTCTGATACACATACTTGTTCTCAGTTCTTGGACTCTGAGTTTTGGTGACATTGGATGAAAGATTGAAATTAAACCTTGTGAAGAATTTGGAGAATAACATTTGGTGGAACATAGAATTAGTTTGCATTGCACTGCATTTTAAAAATATACAGAAACAATTACAGTGTAGACATATTATACAAAAATATACAGTATTTGTCTCTGAGATGTAATGAAATGGCATTGAAAATAAATGACTGAAAGGGTCTAGTGTGAAAAGTCTCATAAATGAAATGCACTTTGTGTGGCTGTGATGTGTTGGATACATATTTGAGCTGTGGGTTTCTGCCATCTGTTTATTTTATTATCTTATAACTTACTTCCTCCTCTTTCCAGGCTGTTTCTTGGAACAGACAGTAATGCAGCCAGTTCTCCGGTCAGAGAGACGCCGCGTTCGCCTCCTACTGGCAGCTCAGGGGAGAGCATGGACTCTGTCAGCGTGTCGTCGAGTGACTCCAGCACCCCCTCTGACAGCGAAGGACTGACCCCGACCCATGCCTCCGACGCCCAGCAAAACAAGGTACCGTCCACTGTGGTTATGGTTAAAGCTGTACTTCACTTTTCAGGGTTTATCCACAGTTATCGCCATATTTGATTGTGACATCCGTGTTGTTTTCCTCAGCTATCAGATTCCTCGTCTTGTGCATCGCTCCACTCCATGGACACCAGCTCATCGACGGCCAGCGTTTCCATTACCCCTGCGTCTCCTCCCCTTCCCGGACCCCCGTGCACCCACAGACGCTCTGTCTCCCTCACTCCCATGTCCCCCTGCTCCCCGAGTCAAGCCCTAGCATACAACACACAGGCCCAGGACGCATGCATCATAAGAGTCAGTCTGGAGCACGGCAATGGAAACCTCTACAAGAGCATACTGGTGAATATTAGTCTGTGTATTTGGATGATAACAGATGTGATATTAGCATTTGAACATGATAATCCGTGGATATGTGTTTATTTTACTCCTTGTCCTTTATCCAGTTGACCAATCAAGACAAGACTCCAGCTGTGATCTCTAGAGCCATGGCAAAGCACAACCTGGAGGTAGAGCCGGAGGAAGGATACGAGCTGGTGCAGGTCATCTCTGAGGAGAGAGGTAAAGATGGAGCTATATTCAATACCAGGGTTTGGTTTTTATGGTTCATCCTCTGGGATCATTATGGGTCCTTAGTGATCAAGTTTTGTGAAGCTTACGCTCACATTTTCTGTCAAGATCTGTGAGAAACCTTGTGATAATTTTCTTTTTAGACAGTATAAGTGGTTTGGTCAGACACACAGTGAATACATTCAGCAGGAGCTACACAGCTGACAGCAACAGACTAAAGCACATGTAAAGCTTCTCTTCTTTTCTGTCTTTTTATATTTCTTCCAGAACTGGTGATCCCTGACAATGCAAATGTCTTTTATGCCATGAACACCTCGGCTAACTTTGACTTCCTGCTGAGGGTGCGGGGCTCAACGGGTCGGCCGGTGCAGCTGCGTAGCCGGTGTAGTTCCACGCTTCCTCGGACCCAGCACCGCTCCAGCCTTTCACTCAGACTCAGCAAGGTCACCCTGTGACCCAGCAGTATTTTTTCCCTTCCACCACTAACCCCCTATAATAAGGGGCCAAGACTGGATATTAATTGTTGGGTGTTTTGCTGAAAAGACTGGATAAATGGATTTGATGATCTCTGCAGGATCACTTCAAGGACATGGATCCTAATGAGTTCTCAGACTCTTGAAGAGCTCCACATGGACGTTTCTCTTGCTGACCTTCACTTTGTACTGTGCCAATCCCATCTTGTCTTCTTCAGCACTTAACCCAAACTTAATATGAAACATGGAAGTGTAGCGTGACTGCTGTGCCAGTGGGACTTGACTTTTGACTAGTGGTGCCTGTGACAGAGTGGAACAGCGACCCCCGGTGGCCTCCATTCTTTACAACAACAGGTTTTTGCACACTTTATGGGAGCAGCCTAACTCCTGACCTCCAACAGTATTCTGACGATGAAGTAACTCACTTTGTCCTGTGATGTCTGTGTAGCTGAACTCTTTCTTCTACGGTAATAGAAGATAACCTGGATGTGGAAAAGAAGGAATGGTGGACTGAGAGTTTAATCTTTTGCCTTTATTGCTGAATGAATGGACCTCTGACAGTATTCTGAATGATATTGATTGACTAACTGATTGATTGACAGGAGCTGTGATGTCGTCATTTCTCCGGTCGGACATGTCCACCTGTCATGTCTGGCTCATGCACGGTGTGTATGTGTATTCTGCCCCTCTCACATTGTGAGCTATGTGACGAATGCAGCGTTTCGTGCATTCTGATTGGTTCCATTACTTGGTTTTAACAAGTCCTTGGCAAATATTGAAATGGCCTTACTTGCCCTATCTTTAGGGTATAAAAATGAATTATGTGCTGCTTTGTAATTCAGAGACGTGTTCCTTCACATCCTCACATTTTCGCCTTGCTTGAAAAAAGAGAAGGTTTGTATTAGAGTAAATCAGACGAGGGACTGTAACTAGTGAAGAGGAAGAGCAGCACGCAAAGTGTCTCAGAACTGATGTATAATTGTACCTCTGTGCCCTTTATTATATGAACTATAGAGTTGCACTTGTCAGTGGCAGGAGATGCCAATGGGATGTGAATATGGAAGACAGAGTCAGCCACAAAGCTACTCCCTCTTCACTAAATGAATTATTATTTGTGTTTGTCATTTTTTGTTTTTATATGTTTTTGTAACACAATTCAGGCCAGAAATGTACGCCAGATTGGAATAATAGAGGATTTTTCAAGTAAATGTTAATGAATTCAAAGAGTGTTAGAAAAAAAAGCCAGTGCCAAATTGAACTGTGATACATTTGGTAATGTTTACTGATGGGCACTTCACGAATGCCACTTGTACACACACTAAGGATCTGTTTCTTTCATCAACACCCTCTTCTTTTATTGTCTGATGTTCAACACTGTCAGAGTTTCACCGCAACACTTCTCACCTTTCACATAACAGCAGCACATTTGCAAATTAACATTCACAGAGGACTGTTTTCTTTCTTCGGTTACGCTCTATTTCTGCAGATGCTATCACGCCATCATCAAACTTCATCAGATCCAGTTGATCCCTGGTGAAGGATAAAACAAGCTGTGTGCTCACTATTACATTATTGGCCCAATAATGTTCCTCATGCATCACTTCAAGGTTAAATGTTGTCATTAAATTACAGCCTGTTTCTGTGTTCTTCACTGCCAAAGACTCCTCTACCTGAATAAATAAATTATTATCGTCATAATAATGGCTGTCCTGTGTGTTTATAATTCATCTAATACAAAACTATGTGATAAATGATTTGTTGAATGCGTTCTGACTTACCCTTAACAGAAGCCTGTTGGCTGAGATTTAAGGTGCATCTATTTGATGAGATGGCTCGTCTTTTTACCCTTCAGTCATGATGGACAACATGCTTAGTCCTGTTAGGATTGACACTGTCAGTGTAAGGACTCGGGGCTGTTTTGGATGAGGCCCAGTTTATTTTGCTGAGTGGAACACATTTCTGCTGACTTGAATGCAGCACTCATGACCTTCCTTTCCTGAAACTTGGTTTGCTGTGCTGGCCACAATTTTTTTCCAGGAATACAAAAGCAAACATGGATTTTTGACATTCACTGGGAACAATTTCAAACCCTAAAACACACATATGTTGAAGAAAAATAAATTTGTGTCGTTATTTTTCATTTACATCCAATGAAAGCAACAGAAAGAGCAGAGAGTCTTATTGTCCATAATCTCTGGGGTATCAGAATGTAACATGCTAGAGAAGCCAGAACAAATATTCCAATTAAATGTAAGGAAAAATGCATTTTTTGACCATGTAAATTTTCTTGCATATTTTTAAGAAAATAACCAATAAACCACAGCTGAAGAATTACAAATAGACACATGAGCCTCTAAAAAATGAAAATCTGATCAAACAACAAACACAAATAAGCCTGAATCTCTACAAGCAGCCAGTGGAAAAAAAGAGCAGAAAACAAACCACAGAAAATACAACCACATCTGTGTTTATGTGTACATATATACTCATGTTTTAGAACAAATATCTCCCTTCACAAGTACATTTATCTGACTTCATCAGCTCTCTGTCAGGAACTAATTAACATGTTATATATTAAAGAATGTAAGAAGTAAATTAGGGTGTAGGTCAAATATCTTGTATGATCAGTAATGAGTTTGACTGAGCACACAGAGTGTAAGTATTCAGTCAAAGCCATTACACTTTACACAGCAGCCCTGTTTTATGTTGTAATATAAAAATATATTATTGGAACATTTTGTCATTTTGTCTGCACTGAATAAGGTGGATGGCTAGAGGTCAGATTCATCAGGTTATGAAAGGTTACACACTATTAGTATTAAGTTGAGAAATTATTTTTTGGGAAATTCTTAAATTCAGCTTAACATTTTCAGTTTAATATGTTACTCTTTTTTACATTTTCTTTAGTGTTGTTAGAGTATGAAGGACAGGACCTGTTTTTTTTATATGTTTTTTTACAACCCCTTAAGGACCTTAAGTAAAAATTCATTTCCTGCAGCTGACAGCTGGATGATGTCACTTACAAAAAATACAGCAGTCACTCCTGATAGTTTGTCAGCGAGGAAATAAGGGCTGTGGCTGAGGTCCATGTAGTTTGTGGTTGACTGTGGATGTCTGCGGGGTAGAGGGGCAGAAAGAGAGGATCAACAGGTGGGTCTTCAACATCAAGTGTGTCTTAAATAGTGAGAAGAAAATAGTTCTTTGTCCATGTGGGTGTAGGAGGAAAGTCTGTTATTACAGACATACAGACTGGTACAGTTCAATGAACTCATGTTAACAACAGAGAGAACATGATGATGATGATGATGATGATGATGATGATGATAAACTTTATTTCAAACTCAAGAATGAATGATACAATTATTTCAATATAAGTAGGAAGAAGCTGGGCTTATCTTGTCCCACCACAATTTTACGTTACTTGATTAATCAATGTGTGAATAAAGTGTCGAAAATTAGGTCAACTTTCAGTACCAAAACTAAAAACAAGTGAAGTGTAAAATAATTAAGCCCCATGTCTTTTTTTAAATAAAATAGTGAATTCACCTCCAGGCACAAAAACACAAAAACAATATCAGTATGTGGAGTTTGTTATAACATGATATTTCATACTATTACAACACATGAAAATACTAGATCAGTTAAAATGGACGGTTTTCTGTTGTTTTTCCCTGTCCTCCAGCTGAGCCATGACAGATGATTCTTCCCTCAGATGGTTGGACTTTTACTTGTTCAAGTCAGACTGCATCACACAATAATCTCTCATGTTCATTAACTTCACAATTATCTGTAACCAAATCTCAACATAAGCATGAAGTACAACTTAATTAAACTGTGAACCTGACACATATAGCCTCAGGTCATAACATTAGAAATCATCACATTAGATTGGAACATGTGTTACTTATTTAAAAGTGGACATAACAGATGTTGATTGAAGAGAAGAAGCCCTGAACTTTGGTCTTTGGCTTGTTGTTAATACGTTTCATTAAATACTCGATGACAGCCTCATCAAGAGCTGTGTCTGAGTTCAATGCAGCCTCAGTGAGCTTGTGTCTGTATCCACAGCTCCATTTATGGTCTTGATGTGTGGTGTACTGACAGAGGCATCAGGGATAGTTACCTCCTGCAGTGCTTTGTGTGACAGACAGTTAATGACTGTGTCATTGTCTGCCTTCTGCTGGGACGATGTCGGCGCCTTTTTGACCATCTTTGAATGCAGAGCCTCGATAAAGTCAACCTAAGACTGTCTGACACTGACGTGGATGAGGATGAGGAACCCAACCTGTAAGGGGAGGGGGGTTCAAATCCTCACTCACATTTTGACCCACAGTGTCAGAAAGTGGACCTTCACTTTCAGACACTTCCACGCCACGGCTATTTTACACTGATGACTCATTTTCCTCATAAAGCCCATGTGTGGTCCTTCTCTGTGGTCTCAGTTTCAGAGAGAAACCTGGTCCTTTTCAGGTTGTGGTGACTCTGGGAAAAGCCTCAGGTAGAAAGTCTCCATCAAAGGCATCAGGTGTCTTCAGGAGACTCTCAGCAGGAGGTTCTGGGTCATCCACACTTTGACCTTTGGTGTTCTGGGATCTACAGTAGTCACAGAGGTTGAGACAGCTGCTGGTGGTGGTTGAGGTCCTCCAACCCCTGAACCACTACACCTTCATCAGGTGACTGATGGGGCTCAAACGGACATTTTTCCAGCTGAGTTCCTCTTGACTTCCTTTTTAGATAATTTCCTCTAAAACAGTCAGTTGCAGGACTATCTCCTCTAGACCTGTGACAGAGACCTGACAGTCCTCTGGTCCCTGATCGTTCCTCTGCTGATGTAGCTGGTTGAGAAGGCTGACTGGATCGCTCGTATTTTCTATCTCCACCTCAGTCATGGACATGATGGACTTATTTTAGTGTTTCGTTTGGTTTGTCTGCAGTCATATACACTGTACAGTTCTTCATAGGCCAGTTCTTGGTTTTTAAACCTGAAATGTGAGCTCTAACTTGCATCTAATTGTCTTTTCATGCATTTTGTATTTCAGGTTTGTTCACCTCTGTACAATTTCATTTTCTAACATGGTTTCCTGGGCATCGTCAATTACTTACTTTTCTATCTATCTATCTATCTATCTATCTATCTATCTATCTATCTATCTATCTATCTATCTATCTATCTATCT
>JAPQRQ010000019.1:21932422-21951597 GCA_037367365.1 Apogon talboti | reverse complement strand
AGCTTGGTGATGAGCTGATCATTAATGGAACCAGGTGTGATGGAAGAGGGAAATATCTAAAACATGCAGGACACCGGGCCTCGAGGACCAGGATTGCCCACCCCTGTTCTACAACAATGATTCACCAGTAAAACCCATGGAGCTGGATCAATGACAGTGGATGGAAATGCTTAGTTTATGTTTAGTTAATGATAGATTTGACTGAAAAAGTCACTTTTTCTCTCAGTTTTCTGTTTCTGATATAATAACCTTCAACTTTAATATGAGCTTTTATGAACATCTACATGATCATGAATTAAATATAAGAAAATACCTGAATTATATTCATAAAATGCAAAATACAGAGGATAATATTATAATAAATGGTGATAAATCACTTAAGAAAGGTTAGATATAGAGAGGATTTCATCCGGGAACTGACACAAAAGTAGCACTGGGTCTTTATGGGTTAAATCAGGATGTTGCATAATAATATCGTCTCTGCACCTGAGATTCACAGACCTTCACTTCATATGTGGATACATGTTCAGGGTATTCTTGGACTTCAGCTGAAAGCAAGAGCAATTTTCCAGTCTGCATCAAAGTGAGTGATGTCACATTAATATGTAAATCACTGTTTATGTTCTTTCCTAGTGTGTGTCATTACATATCCCTTTGTCAACATGTTGAACCATCCTCAGAAAAAACTGAAGAACAAAGTAAATGTGTTCTGTGTTTTACTCACTGTGTCAAATGCTCTTTGCAAGTTCAAGGCTATGTTGTGTGGAACCGATGGGAAATTTACCAAAGAATGTTATAAAATATATCTGAATTTCATCATTTAATCATTTCTCTTAAATAACCAAGCTTATTTTTGCAAACTTATGTAATATGCAGAAGTCCTTTGTGACCTCCATCTAGGAGTTTAGTTTACATGGTCTAATGGCAGCAACAGTTACAGTTACAATATCATGATGTTTTATTTATTGACGAACTGCTAAAATGTAGGCTGAGCTCCAGCCTTAAAAGCTCTCTTCCACATTTCCTCCTGGAGGACAGAGGGTTTCCTTCCTCAGTATTGTACTGCATCTGTATATGAGACTATAGCTGAGTTTATGTCTTAGTTTCTCAGAACTATGGCATCTTTTTCCCAGTGTATTACATTATTTTTAGTTATGTTTTTTTCTGCCACATTTTGTATTTTATTATGCTTCCTTCTACTGTGTGTTTTATTTCTGTGAGCTGGAATATGAATAAGGTGTATTTATATCACATATACACTGTAATATTTATTCCATCTATGTACAATATACACAAAGGTATATTACTGTCACACCAGAGAAGCAAAAATGGATCAGTATTAATTACAACACAATATAAAAAGTTTGTTATCATTTTATATTTTTACATTATTACAACACACAAACCATCCTCAAATCCCACTTATATGTCAGAGGACTTGTCAGATATATCCGATTTTAACAACTAAATGAACAAGTCCAACCATCTGAGGGAAGAATCATCTGTCATGGCTCAGCTGGAGGACAGGGAAAAACAACAGAAAAGCGTCCATTTTAACTGATCTAGTATTTTCATGTGTTGTAATAGTATGAAAATATCATGTTATAACAAACTCCACATACTGATATTGTTTTTGTGTTTTTGTGCCTGAAGGTGAATTCACTTTTTTTACATATTCACTTCAACAAAGACATGGGAGTTAACTATTTTACACTTTTTCACTTCACTTGTTTTTAGTTTAGGGACTGAAAGTTGACCTAATTTTCTACACTGTATTCACACATTGATTAATCAAGTAACACAAAATTGCGGTGGGACAAGATAAGCCGAGTTTCTTCCTACTTATAGTGAAATAATTGTAAATTTTTATGGCATTTTTTGTTTGGTCTTGGCTCGTTGCTTTCTGTATTCTGGAATGTTCTGTTGAAATCTGTGTTGTTTTTTTTCTTTTTGTTTATCTTAATAATTTTGTTTATTCTTGAGTTTCAAATAAAGTTTATCATCATCATCATCATCATCATGTTCTCTCTGTTGTTAACAAGAGTTCATTGAACTGTACCAGTCTGTATGTCTGTAATAACAGACTTTCCTCCTACACCCACATGAACAAAGAACTATTTTCTTCTCACTATTTAAGACACATTTATGTTGAAGACCCACCTGTTGATCCTCTCTCTCTGCCCCTCTACCCCCCAGACATCCACAGTCAACCACAAACTACATGGACCTCAGCCACAGCCCTTATTTCCTCACTGACAAACTATCAGGAGTGACTGCTGTATTTTTTGTAAGTGACATAATCCAGCTGTCAGCTGCAGGAAATGAATTTTTACTTAAGGTCCTTAAGGGGCTGTAAAAAAAAAAAAAAAAAAAAGAGTCCTGTCCTTCATACTCAGGACTTCAGACAAGTTCAAGGATCTGCTAAGAAATAATTTCTCAACAGAATATTAATAGTGTGACCTTTTGGTTGATTTGTTTGATTTCTTAATATTGCTCTTTTTCAGGTTGTTAAACACAGCTTTCTTTTTCACTTAACATGTATTAGATTTTAACTGTTACCTTTCACAATGCAATAAGAGATAATGAGCATAAATCTGCATCAGTAGGTGCAGGTGTTCAGTTGGATTAGGGTTGCATATGGGACCGTGCAGAACCGGAGACTGTTGTAATCAGTATCTCCTTGATGTGACGGCTGAGTGTATGTTGTTGAATTTAGCTGCTTTGTGTTCTCTGACTGCTTTGTAGTTTGACATACTTTTTTGTCATTATTTAATCTTTTCCTTCAGGGTGTCCATTTTTCTAAGAAAGTGTACATGCCCATGTTTTTCTGTGCAGCCTCAAGTCAGTCATGTCATTGTGACACAAAAAGCCATGTACCTGCTGAAGTCATGCCTCCAGTTGACACCGTGTGACAACATTCACCCAGGAACAATGAGAGTCAGCACTTCACCTCCTTTCCTGACAGTCTTTTCTTTCTCTTTGACTTGTACAGACACTTGATACGTTATCATCCACCAGGGCTATAAAAACACACCCCAACTTTCTTTAGTCTGGCTGAAAAAAACACTCATCTGTAGCTTTTACATTCCCATTGCTGGGATTTGGATGCAGCTCAGTAATTCACAAAGTGTTGTTGTGAGTCCCCTATTGTCGTGACTCAGTGGATTCACAATCCTGTGATACATGTCAACATAAAAGAGTTGTGCTTAGGGCTGTGTGACAGCCAGTGCATTAGTGTGTGAAGGAGTGGTGGGAGTGTTTGATGCAGTAGGTCAGGCTGCCTTATGCAGGGGGATGTGCCGTTGCAGCTGCTTTTAATCCATAAGAGCATTTGAGTGGGACACGATTGTTTGTGTAGTTCACTGAAAAAGAGCTGGCGCAAGTGTGTGTGTGTGTGTGTGTGTGCGCGTTTTGGGGGAGGATGAGCACAGCTTACCATCCATCTGTCCCCTTGTTTTCCCACAATCCAACATGGTGGCAGACAGCTAACAGAGGCTGGGAAAGACCTGAGTTTTTGTTGTAGCGTAATTAAAACATGTGAACCTTTTTGGAGACAGAAGACAACAAAGCCCAACAAAAACACAAGCCTACAAATAAAAAGAAAAAAAAGAAAGCACACCAGGCTATTTTAACCACAAGACTCATTTAACCACAAGCTAATTATTGTGCAAAGCCTTCTTGGATCTGCCTGGTGCAGCCGTGTGAGCCTTTCACTGCAGGCTGATCTTTATTCACCGAATGCCAGAACGTTGATGAGTGGAAAATCAGCCGCTGAATGAGACACGCGTTAACACAGACTCTAGAAGGAAAAAGTGCTTATCCTGCAGATTCAAGGACAAACCCTAAAAAAAAACAGAAAAGGAGACACAAAGACACACCTATTAGCAATTTCTGATTATGTTTTATTCACTTCTTATTCTCAGTATTCTTGGAAAAAGACAATATCTTTAAAACCTAAAAATTAGTACAATAAACAATGAGACGATGTGTGATAACACAACAAATGGTACACAGCTGTTACACCAATCCCGACGAGAGAAAGTCCAAAAATACTCCAAACATTTCAATAAAAGACGTTTTTCTTTTTAGACAAAAGCTTTTCATGTGTCTGCTTGAAGCTCGTCTCATTCATCCCACACACAGCTCCACTGTATTGCTTAGTTATACTCTTTAACAAATGATAATTATACACAGCTTGAAAAAAAAAATCCACCCACAACTTGGTTAGTTTATGCTATTCAAAGTCTGCATATTGAACGTAGACATGATATGATAAAACATAAATATCAAGCAATCTGACAGCTTTATATTTCATCTGTATCAGACGTACAGAGGAAAAATAGCAGATAAACAGCATACATAAATAACGTCAGTAAAAGAACGTAATGTTGCCTTTGGTTATGATGACACAGAAATACATGTCAGTTACACAGGGGAAGCCCTAAAAAATAGTTACACTTTGGTTTATATGTTTAAACAAGCCTGAAAATCCCGACTACTCAAAGGCAACACCGTGTCTGATGCCAAATACTTGAATTCAGTGAGCGAAAAAAGAAAAAAAAAACAAAAAAAACAACAATCCCTTGACATTCTTAAGCAGACATTTTAATTTAGGGGATCATGGCTTTAAGCTTTGTGTGCGAGTGCTGCACCTTTCAGGAAGACTTCAGACTGAGCCTAAAACCAGAACAGATCATTCATCTGAGAGAGGAGAGGAAGAGCGAATCTAAAGAGGCAGTAAAACCAGAAGGTAACGGTTAATCTTAAGAGTCCAAGTAAAAAGAAATAAAGACAACCATGTAAGTCGTCTTAGCAAAGTGACAGAATCGTGACACAAACAGATCTGCAGCGTAATGTGCAACTTGATACTGACAAATATTTCCCCAAATAATCAGACTAAACTGCTCGATAAACCACAAGAGAAAAGGAACAGTTGTTCCCAAGATCACACCAGCAGCTATAACAATACTGCACTCCTGGAGTTTTAACAATCAGACACCTAATGCTGTGAAGCAAAGTCAAATGTAGTGTTAAAAAACAGGAGTAGAAAAGCATGTATAATCAGGTTTACAGAGCAGATTTATACAAACTATTTACTGTATAGTTTCACCAGACAGAAGGACACACAATAGTAGGGAAATAGATGCAAGACTTTGTATTACAATGAACTCATGTTCCTGTCTGTAAAAAAAAAAAAAAAAAGTGAAATGTAAAGCAGATCAGTTATCACATGTAGGTTGATGATCGGTGCTGGAGTACGACATAGAATACACATGATCAACACGGCTGTGCCACAGATGTAAAGACAAAACCCAACCCAGGCTGGAGATGCTGGTTAACTGTAGTGTTGTTCCTCTGTTCCAGACGCAGAGGGAAGCATCTGTGACAGCTGTGACCTACTGGTGTGAAACATAAACAAGACGAACAGTAGAAGACGTAGGGGGACAGACTCTCAGACATTCCTCAACAGAAGAGGCCGGATCATGCTCATTTTTTAAAATCTTCTGTTCTTCTTCAACACAGCCGATCCCACTGGGGCATGGGTGTAGACGTAGGAACCGTCCTTCTGCACCTCAGCGTAGGTGTAATTATTTGGTATTTGGTGTGGTTTTGCATTTTCATAAGGGATCTGAGGAGATTTAGTTGACTGAATTAAACAAACAAACAAACAAAAAAAAATAACGTGCACTTCTACGAGGAGTTACCTGAGCAAAATGTTTGGTGCAACAAAAAGCATAACCAGACAAAATAAAAATACATTTCTATATATGCATCATATGAATTTTTCCCTCTAATTTCAATGCGATGCAGTCTGGCGCAGCGTGACAGCACAGGTAAACACACCTCTGGTACTATAGCCACAAAAAACTCCACTAAAGCTTCACCGAAAAGATTTTAGCGCCTCTGTATTGGATTGCATTTGACTGTAAAAGTAGAACTAACATAACTCAGTGTAGAGATGTGTTAAAAACCTGATTATTCTTCTAATGAGTCAAAATAAAATATTTCCAAACACACATAAGAGGAGGCAGAGCCCTCTACATGAGCCTTCCATGCACTCTGTAGCATTTTAGTCGGCTACAGGATCATTAATATATCAGTTTGTTCTTATGTGAAATCACATACTATATCTTTTTATGCGATTTCAACGCAGGTCCAGTTTATGTGTCCACATTATTGCACAGTGTAGGAATTGATTTGCTACCACACATGGTAGCCATTTTGTATCTATTAAGTTAAGTAAGTTACAAAAAAAGTGTAATGTGGTTCCCTTTGCAGTCGTGCATATCCAATGGTTATGGACACACTCCTCCTTTCCTTCGTGTCTCACTGAGCCACGTCACAGTCCATTAAAAGCGTCCTGGAGGCTCTTTGGAGACATTTTGGACACAAGAGCTGAAGCAGAAGGAAAATATTTACGGTGTTGGAGATGATGGTCAGGCGTGTTGTACCGCCAGTTCTTGTCCTATGAAGCGACGCAGGCGCTCCAGATACTGGCTGTACAGCTCAATGTCATTATGTCCCGCCCCCTCCACCCACAGCGGCTCCACGGCTTTGGGGCAGCGCTCGAACAGGGCCAGACCGTGGGAGAAGTCGATCACCTCGTCTTCTGTCCCGTGGATGATGAGCACCGGGGATGTGATTTTGGAAACTTTTTCAATGCTAGTAGGGGTGAAAAAGAGAACAGAAATTACTACGAGTAATTTACTGAGTTCGTCCAGGTTATTAAAGTGATGTAGAGTACATTCAGGTGTATCTTTACACCTGTTCTCAGTCTAACTCCCACATAGTACAACAGTCAGAGTCTGAAATGGGTGAGGAGTTGTGTTTATTATATAGTTACATGGATGGTAGAGGTTTCTATTATTGGTACCAACAGCTGCAGTAGTAGTAGTTTATCCAATGTTAGTACTTGTATTTGGAGCAGTAGTATTAGCAGTTATGGGTATTTGTACTAGTTATTGGTAGTTATACTAGTAACAGCGTTCTAGTTTTTAACAGTTGTAGTTCAGTTGGTTGTGCATCCATGTGGCCCTCCCTCCCCCCTCCCCCCTCCCCAAATCTCTCTCTCTCTTCCTTTAACCCCAACTGGTCATGGCAGACCTCCATCCTCCAGAGCCGGGGTCTGCTCCAGGTTTCTACCTGTTAAAGGCAGTTTCCCCCACCACTGTCACCAAGTCTTTGCTTCTGGAGGATTCTGTTGGTTTCTGTGAATTGGCTTAAGAGTCTGGTCCCACCAGCTCTGTATGTAAAGTGTCATTACATAACTTCTGTGATGATGTGGCGTTATATAAAAAAAATTTGATTGATTGATTGGATGTTCAGAGGTGGATGTGTGAGTCAAGAGTAGTTCAGGGACATCCAGAGAACAGAGACCCACACATGGTTTGACTCCCATTCGGACCGGAGCCTTTCTGTGTTGACTTTACCGGTTCTCTCCAGACCATGCGGGTTTCCTCAGGGTGCTCCAGTTTTCCCCCACCGTTAAAAACAGATGTATATAGGTTAATTCTCCTGTCGGTGCCCCTGACCATGGTACTGATGGAAATGTGGAACTGGTTCCTGAGCGCCTTCTATGGCAGCTCATTGGTCCTAATGTGTGTGCTAAAGCTAATGCTAACGCTGGGTGAAAATTGGCAAAGAAAAATGTTTATGGAAAAGAAAAAATGTAAATAAATAAATAAATTTGGATTTTTTTTCATTTATTTGAGGTGTTCTTTTCACCAGAGTAAATGTGCATTACGGAAAAGGAAACGCAAATGAATTCTGATGTAGCGAACATTTAACTTATGTGGTCGATCGGCTGGTTACTGTGTATTGACAGATAAAGTATGAACACATGAACAGTAGAACAAGTAGCTTGAACTCATGAAGAGACTGAATTATTCTTTTATCTCATCTTCTGTGAAAAAAGACATCACAGCCATTTTAGGTGGACATCACCAGAATGCTCTGCTTCTTCTACTCTATTTATTAGACGACATGTAACGTAGCCTACAGCGCCACCTGCTAATGATGCAACACAGACTCAATTATTTGCTGCAAACAAGTTTAGAAAAATACATCTAATTTGCATTTTTTGGCGACTTATTTAGTTTTAAATTAATTTGATATTTTATGGAGATGGAGTGGTTGTCTGCGATGAAACGTCAAAAGCCAAAATATGTGTTAAAGTAGCAGTTTTCCTTTAAAATTTGACTGTTTTTATTCATTCTTTTATGTGTTCTATTAATTTTGATTCATTTGTTTTTATGTCTGTGTAAAGCGCTTTGGCTGACTGTGTTGTTTTTAAAGTGCTTTATAAATAAAGTTGAGTAGAGTATAAAGTTGATTTCATGTTGTCCAAGCCACCTCTGATTTGAGGTTGTGTAAATCTCTTAATTTTCTGTGTAAAATCACCAATATCGAAGTCACATAAGTCAGCTTCAATATGTTTTAGCATTCAGTATTACTATCAGCTTTAATAATGCCTCTGGAAATAAAGATTAGATCATAAAACAGCTGCAGGTCAATGTCTGAAAAAGATCAGTAAAAAATATTATCTTGGAATAGATCAGGTACGTTATGTTTTTACAGTAAATTCCATTAGGCTATAAAACATTTATTACTTTATAAGTAGTCTAATATTCATTTTGGAAGAACGACATACCTAACAGCATTCTGACTGGGTGAGATAAATTATCAAATCTGGAGATTCGGTTGAAAAATCTCTGTGCAGAACACCTCTGACCCTGAGAGTAAACATATTTTTCTATGAGGACATGCAGTCTTTGAGGGTTTTCTACAGATCAGTACTTTTAATAGAACATGGACAAACTCGGTGATGACACTAAAATGACACAAAATAACAGATTGACATGAAAGGACGCCAGCTGAGCAGTAGGAATCTGGAGGCTCCCATTTGTCCTCTTGTACATTTGGGCTCTACAGTCTGCACAGAGGCTGGCATCAGCCGCTAACACAGACTAACACACACACACTGAGCTGACAAACACAACTGAGGGGATGGAGCCTCAAAAGTGACAGCTTCACTTTCTGTGTAATTGTTCTGCCAAGAGAACCATTTTGTAGCCAGACAGAAAAATACAATAACACACAACACATTACAGTGACCACCACCATTACAATAACACACAAGTCATCTCTGTGTGAATGTTGTGTTGTCTGTTTGAAGGTTTGCTATTTTTTTATTTTAATTTTTTACTCTCCTGTCCTGTCTTGGTGTTCATCATCACTCCACCTATATTTAATACACTCTTTCTGCTGTACAATATTCTTAACCACATCTGTGAAAATGTCTGTACACACAACACCTACTGCACACCAGTGGCTCTACCTCTGGTTTCTACCATTTTTGTCCTGTTAAAGGCTTTTTCCTCACTCGAACCAAGGTCCAAGGACAGAGGAGTGCGTTATATTTGACAGATTGCAAAGCCCTTTGAAGCTTGTCTGTAATTGGTGATGCTGGGCTACCTACATAAGTGCATTGTCAGATCTTGTTATAATAGAACAGGACCGGAAACAAGGAGTTGAAGATAATCTAAGATTCCAGTCATGCAAGGGTACATTAAGTCCAAAGAAATCAGTGCACTGGATCGCAGAGATATGCACCGTACATATTTATACTGACAGTCAGATTTATGTGACCAGTAGAGGGAGTAGTGAGTCACTCTGTCGGTCTTGTGAGGGGAAACTAACCAAAGCATCAGACAGTAACGAGATGGGATGAGAACCACTAAGAAATGACTTTTAGAGTCAAAGGAAGTGATAAAAACTAGAAGTGCTATTGTTGTTTCCCCCCCATTGGACACAGCTTCAAATGAAAACAATGGAGTTTGATGCTGAAATCACAGAGTTTCTTCTACACAGGTTTGCTTTATTATGAGTCTTATGAAGGTATAAAGTTATTATGGGATGTTATTATCTTTGCTAAATTGCCACTTTGTTGATCCATGGTTCAGGCTAAACTGTGACAGTTCTGACCTTGTTTGGATGATTGGAAACAGATCTTCAGTGCAGTTATTGACAACACATACCATACAGAAAATGGAGGTGATTTGTAGTTTTACTGTGGCTTATTTGTCTATAAACAGAGCTAAGCTAATAGAGCTATAATGTAAACTATCAGCAGACGCAGCACGTGAAGATTATTAGACTCAGTGTTACTTTAACTTACTCAAAATAAGCAGCTATGAAAATTTGTTTGAAGAAGAAAAATTGACAATACCATAGTACAGATGTGTGTAAACAATGACTTTTATACTTTATTCAGTGATACATAGCATTGATTCATTGGCGTTTTTGTCCTAAGTGTGTCCTGGGACTGGTTCTGGTAGTGGTCTGTCTGCTTTTGAGAGTTTGAAAATCAACAATACATAGAATCCCTTTAATGTCAACATGTTCAAAGACAACTGTATTTGATGGTGCACTTTGGTTATTTGATGCAGGTTTAACTCTACTCAGTTTATTGTTCTGGGTGTAAGTTTAAGGGGGAGTTAGGAGGCTCTAATTCCAGAGATAGATAATTATACTTTTCAGTACTATATAATCATGCAAAAATGATTCTTATTATTTTTTTCCATAGCATGATGTGTTTATATCTAAACAGAAAATAAGTTACCATGGAGCCATGTTTCTACAACACCTCAGAACTCCCTTTTTTCCCCTGTTTATAGCAGGCGGTCTGTAGCATTAAGGTGCATTACAATCACCGACTATGTCTAAATGTGGACCAGAGATGCCCCCTTAAATTAAAAGCCCTGAACAAACAAAACAAACACTGGTTCTAATGAGGGATTTGTGTGTTTTCTGTTTTGTTTTGTTTTTTGTAGCCAATACTGGTGAAGGTGGGCGTATTAAATTGATTCCATCCCTGAACTTCATCACTAAAGATCACACACTGAACCTTTACGCATAAACTGTAGAGATTTAACAAACTGATCATGGTAGTATCTGCAACTGATCTTGTTTATACCTTTATTTGGTGTAACCACATAACTGTCGAAGAACCTCTGCCCTATCAAAGTAATAAAACTGACAAGGACTTTGAACTGAAACTGTGCACAGTGTGTTAAGACTGGGTCAAGGCCCTTAAATCCTGCTGATGGTGGCTAGAATTAACAAATGCATGTGATATACAATGCAAAAGAGAGAACCTGCTCATCTTTATAGCAAAATTAGCAATTAGCATTATTAGAAAGGCTGAGAGGAAAAGTTCTGGTAAATAAAAAGTAACATCAGCAAGTTCATTCATTTGAGCAGTGGCTACGCAGCTGAAGATCATGTCTGAAAAGCTGCTAAATGAGAACAACAACAACTCAACAGTGGAATACTCACTGCAAGATCACAAACCCCTGCAGGCAAACGATGAATTCTCTGAAATGTGAAACCCTTTCACTGGCCTACTTACTACTATAAAATACTTCCAAATAAAAACATATCCACAGACTTAGTCACAAAAACAAACATTTCAGCAGAGACGTTTATCTTGAACAAAAAACATTTCCACAAGTGCAAGTGGCAATTATGCTTTTCTGTTGGCAGATCTGTAATTATGTGTAACTGCTGACAGGCAGCCAAACAGTTTGTGTGATATGTGTGTGTATCATGTTCACATGAATACCTCATTTATGGATTTTACAGGACACAGAGAGACAAAGAGTCCTCACACTCTGATGTATTCACAGAACAGACAGAGTCCTTGGACACACTGCTATATTTTGCACAACGTATTATTTACTGTAAACTGTGCACTAGAACAACTTGTATATCAAATATGTTTTAGTTTGTGGCTGATAAAGAAAGAGAAACTGAAAAAGATACACTGACAGTAACAAATGGATACACTTACTTGGGGAAAGCGTCAAAGCAGTAGGTCTTCTTTGTGTCAGGAAAAGCGACTCTCATGCCAGATGTTAGAGGCGAGTGCAGGACGACGGCGGCACATTCATATCGTGATGCCAGATCCACAGTGGGTACTGTACCGATGCTCTGCCCGTACAGGATTATATTCTCTGGGCTAATGCCATATCTGTTAAAAAAAACAAAAAAAAAAACACAAGAAAAACCGAAGAAACATCAGCTTCGTAGCACAGACACTGTATATGTACAGAAAGAAAATGCTACGCCTTCAATATTTTAGCAAATTATTCTATGTAATCAGCAATGTTACTTGGCTGCATAAAAGCTCATACAGACTGCAAGTTTATCAGCAACTACGCTGTGCAACAAGATGTCATACATATGGGTACAACACATATGCACAAAGCATGATGATGATATTTACTGAATTTGAGAAAACAACACAAGTGAAGACCCAAGACTGAAGCATCATCAATGCACTGCTATAGATGTAAACAGTGAAGCTAAGCTAATGATCTCCCTGTTACAGTGGTGGTAATTATGTGATTTCCAACCTTGAGGTGAAAGATGAGAGTGTGAACCTGGTTGTGACTTGGGAAGAGAAAGCAACCTCAGATTACAGCTTTGCATAGAAAGCTTAAGGTTAGCAGAACAACTGCTGTGTTGATCAATGTGTCATTGCATTCCTATTCATTGTTAAGTAGATGCAAATTCACACTGCAAGATGATCAAACTGAATTTCAGACACGGTTCTGTCATTTGTTGTAAGACAACGTCTATGGCCGTTGTAGAACCATCTAGCTGTATATTATGGATTTTACTGTGAAGCACTTGTTGAATTCTTTCTGTGAAAAGTGCTATGTAAATAAACTTTACTTACTTAAAACAAATTCATCTTCCAAATTTATTTCATCATCATCTAGAGGGATTGTTAGTCAGAATGTTCAGTAAAAGTGAATAGCTTTACAGTAAATATTCAGAGAGTGCAGAATCAGAATTAGACACAAATGCATATTCACCTTAACTAACCCTTGGTCAATGCTTTGTCGTGTCATGTCTTTCCGGGGCTTCAGCTGAATTAAGGCAGCTTTACCGTCACTAATGAGTCACTTTATCACACCACATTGTCCTTGAGAGACAGCCCATCACCCGCAGCTTCCTGTCTCCTCATCCATCCATCTCTTTTAATTCCCTTAGCACCTGCCCTCACTCCACTCTTCCTGCTGCTCTGTCCTGATCGGCCCCTCTCTCATCATTTCCATCCTCTTCTACACGTCTTAATTTTTCATTCCGTCCTCCACCTCCTTATGACTTGCAAACTCTGTATTTCTAATATGACAACATATGAAGCCGTCCATCCATGGAGTATAGCCAGACATCCTTCAGATGTGTCCTGTCATCACACAGCAGCATAATGAATGATGCCTTCAAGGACGCATATGGGTCAATTATATCTTAACATACCGTGTACGCAGGGCGTGCCAGGCAGCATCTATGTCTGCATAGAGGTTCTTCTCAGACGGTTTGCCGGTGCTCACACCATAGCCCGAGTAGTCATAAGAAAAGATGTTGCAGTTGATTCGAGTGCCAAGCCCGATGTAGAAGCTGCTCATCTGGCCCAGGTCGACAGCGTTACCATGGGAGAAAAGCACAGTGAATCTGGGAGGATATACACAGAGGCACAGTCAATATTTATGTAGTTTTATTGTACATAAAAACATATACACCTCTGAGAAAAATAAGAGACCTATCCATATTCAATGACCTCTACACTATGAATAGGAGGAGGATGGAGGGTCACAGCCCATCAAACAAATCTGAGCTTCTTGTATTATTACACCAGGACTGGCATAAAGCAACAGCAATGACAGACCGGTGCAGAACATGCATGAAAGCCCTGAGTGGAAACAGGGCTATTCTACTAAACAATAGTATTGTGTTGTTTAACAATAAATAACCCCTCTTCTTTGCATTATTCAAGGTGTGAAAACATGTTATTCAGACTTTGGGAGAAATACAGTAGCACTTCCTACAATTAACCATAATATTCACATACATATAAAGAATAAAACAAGAGCTGTGCAATTAAATTCAGAACTTTACTTTACAATTTTAACTGATTGCCACTGTAACCAGACAGAACCAAACTCTTCTGCATAATGTCCTTATTTATTTTCAGGTAAGGTACTTTATTCTGAGGCCACAGTAAAATGATTCTGTATATCTTTTGTTTTTTCATATGTAATGTATGTATATCTAAACACTGGAGTTTTTATTTGACTTCACAGGATGATAAAATAAATGCAGAAAAAATAGTGTTAGAAAGGAATATAGTTAATTGTATATTCTACCTGTGTAATATGGCAACTCTCCACCACAAAGCAAACACAATCAGCTTGTTTTCACTTGCTGCCTGAACATTTTTTTTTTACAAACTGGACGGTTAGTTTACTGAGATGGACTCATGTCAAATGACTTCTTCTTCTTCTAGACATTTTGTAAAACCTGAGAAGCAGAGTATCCACTATTAACCCTGGGTACTCTAGCTTGCTACCTTTATTCATGAATGCATGTTGTGCTCCCCATGGAAATTGGATACTTTCTCTACATACCAACTGTTTTGAGATCCTCCCTCGGCTGCTTTGTTTATGAACCCTTACCGCTTGTGGCTTTGCTCATGGCCTTTTCCACTCACAATGAGGAATAACAATAACTCTGCCACATCACATCTAGTTTGGATTCATTCTTGTGTAATACTAGCTACACATGAGTACAAGATACACATGGACTGTAACACAAGCCTGTCCATTTCTTTTTAATTGATTTGGTCAGTTAATTAGCAGCACAATGTACCAAGACTGGTGTGAATGTGAAGCTTAAAATGTTTCGCTTTCATCGTGAAGATTGGAATAAAATGTCTCTGTAAAAGGTCAGATAGCAAGAAATGTTTTGACTCTGACTCACAGGAAAGTGATATGTTGACACTCAGCTTTTATTATGCTCAAACTCATAAACCAGATTTACCAGGTGAAAGGGAAATGCAACATTCAAGTCCCTATAAACTTCTAAAATGTGATTATAAAGAATTAAATATAGTAAATTCAGTGCCTGCCTTTCATGAAAAAAGACAGGAAGAGAAAATTTTGGAGTCCGCTGAATCAACAGAAATACAAGTACAGGAAGCAGACTTGGAAGTGAGTAGTAAAAAAGGCTTCTGAGGAAGTCTAAAACACTCATAAAATGAAAAAGAAAGGTCAGATCAGGTCAGTATCATATTTAACTATTCAAACTACCCACCTAGCATTAGGAGCACAGCGGATGTACATGCAGCCGACTCTGTTCCCTCGGCTGGATCGAGTGATGAACACCTCTGTTGTGTCCAGCTCTCTTTGTGAATACTGAAACTCTGCTCGTTCGGTCAGATGAAGCTTCCATCTCCCTTCCGTTGCCCCTGAAACCGAGGTCCCGCTTCTTGCCCGACGACTTGATGCCCCCGTTCCAGCTGGTGTGTTAGAGCCTCCGTCCGGGTCTGGAAGAAATGTGTAGGTGGGCTCAGGGGGCAGAAAGGCGAGCTTGGCCGCGATGTGTCCGGGACATGGCGGGCAGCAGAACAAGCAGCAGAGCTCGCTGAGAGAAAGGCCATTCATCCTTCACTGTGCGGGAGGACAAGAGGATCACTGTGCGATACTGTCCCACATTCAACACAATGAGATACTTTAAAATGTAATGTACAAGGCACTCAGGCTAACGGCACAAACAATAATGATGACAATGTTTCCACAAGCGCACGTTTGGAACGTGAAACAAATGAACAAGACCTACACAGCATGCCAGAGACAGCTGCACTGAGAATATTTTATTGGATTATGTGAACATTAGGAACATTGCTGCACTACAATTTCACAGTTTATGACCAATAAAGTCTATCTATCTATCTATAGAGAAGTATGAGGGCTATAACTAAGACCTACTAAACAGCCATTATGTTCTCAGAAACTCATTACTTATTTGGAGCATAAAACACATACATATTTCCACAAAGGGGATATGATGCTGCCAACTTCTATTTTAAGTCCTGCCTAAATGTCTAAAGTCCAGATCTGTACATGTTACGCTGATCAAATTAGTATCACGTTTTACAGTTTTGCTTTAAAATAAATTAATAGAAAAATGCCAATTAATTACATTTCAATAAACATTTTTATCTGTTGGCAATACTAAACCAGTTTTAGAACTCATATCGTCATCAAAAGCCATTTTTATCAACTATGCTAAAAGCTAATAATTAACAGATATAATAACCTATTTTGATTACGGTATTATCAGCCCTATTGATCATTAAAGTACATGCATGTAACCACAAAAAGTAGACCTACCTGTTGAGCTGAGGAGCTTAATCTAGACCAAACAGTTGTGTTGAACCAAAAATAAAACAAGGAAGAGGTGCTCCACTTGGAAATGTTTTCCTCATTCATACACAGGATACTGTTGGTTAAGTGCTCTGTCAGCAAAAGGAGGAAAAAGTAGGCTAAGTGGAGCCTACCGGCAGACAGGCAGACGGGGGGGATGTGTTATTTGCGTTGTATGCTCCTAGGTTTCCAGATCACATCCATTTTGTCCACCTGTTGAAAGACAGAGCAAGGTTACGGATCCTCATGCCTTAGAGGAAAATAATCAGAGATAAATAAATGTGTCACGAACAGTGTCAGAGTCTGAACTGACCAAAACAAACTCCAGCGTCGACAGTAGCACTGTTCCCGTCTGTGAAACCTTACTAAGTTAACTGTAATGACAGCTGGTATTTATCGGAGAGAGGAGATATAAGTTGCAGATGCTCGTCCAGGCTAAGGCTACTCTGGCTTAAGCTAGCAGGATGATATAAACACGGCGGCCACTTGGTAAAAACAACGCCGACTTGGGAACATCCGCCATTAAAAGCCTGTTAAGACAAGGTCTCCAGCGGCCGTATTGGTCTCCATTCCGGACGCTGGTGTCTCCTCCTCTTGGTTTACTGACAGTGTGTGTCTCTATTCCCTGTCTTATCGTTTACATTGATCTACGGACGTGAGGTGTGCTCTCACTTCTCCGCTGTTTCACCGCATCCGGAAGCGACAGCTGACAGGAAGTGACGTAATGAGGTTCCATTGGACAAATAGGGAAGTTTGTTATCAGTGGGTGAAGATGACATACTTGAACTTAACTGTTCATTTACTTTAAACTAATAAGGAAATAAGTAAGTGGAAACTATTTCTCGTAACTCAACTATACATGAATCATCCAACTACCACGTATCTTTGACTAAAGTGATAAACTAAAGCCGATGTGAAGACAAACGGTGTGATCTGACACATTTTCACAGGAAATATTCCCTACACCTGACCTGAAAACACACATGTACACTGGAGAGTAGAATGAAACTGATCAGGAGCACTGATTCTTGAGACTATGGAAAAAATATGTTCTACTCAGAAAAGTGCTGATTCTGTTGAAAATGAATAATATTTTCATAATAAAAATAGTCAGAGTTGATCTTCTAAGGATCCTTTGCACAAATGTAGCCTTTTTTCCGTGAGTTTGTTTTTAATTTAATAACTTTTATAATAATATGTCAGGCGATTACCCACAAAATGATTTGTCCACAGACAAGAAATTGTCATTTCAATTTGATAACAAACAGTGAAAACTCTTTTTAAATGAATAAAAATACTTATCAAATGAAAAAATGATAAAAAAAAAAAATCCCCTGAAAACTAAGAACAGTGAATTTTCATTAATATTTACTATTATTTTGCATTTTCTTAAAGTGTGTCTGTCAACACCGTCAGATTTATATAAAAAGAAAACAGATATCATATTACATATTTATTTACTGTCACAACCATCATGTGTCAACACCGTCTCTTTTGTATAGAAAATACTAAATTGAACTATTGCATAAATATATACATTTTAATGAGGTAGCTAGCAACCAAGGCTAACACAAGAGGGCTAATGTACACAGCTCATGCACATCATGTAAAAAAGTAGTTTTTTGTCAACACTGCCAGACATCAACACCGTCAGGTTTTCTGTCTGTTGGTGTTGACATAGTTTGACAGTGTTGACAAAAGCTTGAAGATCATTCAGAATGGAGGATGGAATATTCATTATGATCACAATAAATACTTATATGGCTTTTCATGTTTCATTAACCTCTTTATCTATTTTTTATTGCATAATTTCCCCTATAGTTCTTCCATATAGACCTACAATACCATTTATCCTATATTATAAAAGGGAGGCAGACTCTGTGTGTCTCGGGCATCACACAAAATCTGGGAAGAGCTGACTTCTGCAGTTTGGCATCTTTATGTATTTTAGGTCAACGAAGAGACTAGGGAAAGCAGGAAGTTGATAGGACCAGTATTTTGGGAGATATTAATAATTTTGGAATACAATGGCCTCCCAATGGCCAATCACATTGCTATGCCCAGACTCATAGAGTCATCATTGAAGTGGGTTACCTAGCAACAGATAAACAATAGAGCCACATTGCCATGGTGTCAAATTTCATGTGCAGAAACAGACATGACAGCTGAGAGGTTATTCAACTAAAATTACCAAGAAAGTAAAGAAAGTAAAGGAATGAACTGTATCAGAGAATCTAGAACCTGTGGTCCCCCACAGGTCAACGCACAAGTAACATTTTATGTATCCCCAATGACAAACACCAAGGGAAAATTAATTGAACCAACATTTGACCCAATTTCATTAAACTCTTGACTTTAATGTTTTTTGGAAAGTTATGTCTAGGCAGCAGCTATCAGTGGAGGAGCGAAGGAGAAGAAACAGGGAATACCAAAAAAAAGCGAAGAGAGAAAATATATAGTGAGGCAGAGATAAAAGAGGAATACCTGAGAAAGGAAAGGCAAAGATGGAAGAAGAGAGTGGATGATGGGATGCTAAAAACTATCAGCGATTTGAATGAAAGAGAAAAGAGAAGAATGAAAGAATATTGGAAACATAAACAGAAAGAATCCACAGAACATAAGAGAAAGGACCCAGATAACCCAGAAACTGATGAAAAGAAAATGATGATGAAAAGAAAAGAAAATAATGGCCCTATCACAATAACAAAGAAAAGAGAGCCTTCACTGGTGGAGGGAATGGGTCAGGAAGAAATAGAACAAGAACCCAAGAGAGGTCCAGGTGGGACTATGACAGATCTATCTGCTGGGGGATTAATTGTGTAGATTGGCTTGCAGTCATTTATGACCAGAACTGGTGGTTAGCAAAGGCTGTCATTGTTGATGCTCATCATAAAGACGTATATA
>JAPQRQ010000019.1:21922218-21932322 GCA_037367365.1 Apogon talboti | reverse complement strand
AACTAGATGTGCAGTGTGTGACTGAGAACTGAATGCAGTGGTAGAATGTAGCTTTTTATTTCAACTTACTGTACTTATAGTAAGTACAAGTTTAAGGTACTGCCTTATCTCAGAGGTCAATGAACTTTATACTCGATTTCACTGTACAATGAAAACATTTCTATTCCATCCTTTGAATACAGTGCCATTCAAAACAAGTATGGATGTTGTGTAAAATACAAAAAGAGTGATTTGCACATCTCATACTTGACTACATAAATAGTCAAGTTCGTCGGCTATGTTCGTTTTTTTCTCAAACGAACATAGAAAATGTTGGGGTTGTATCTAAATGTAAACAGATAAGACCCATTTGGGCTGCAGGTATAAATAACTAGATGTACAATATGTATTTAACTACAGTGAAGGGCTATAATTTTATTTCACTACATCTCAGAGGCAATTAACTAGATTTTATTGCATGACTACTTGTACTTTTCATCCTTTGAATGAATTTTTCTGATAAAATTGCATCATTTTATACAGGAGCAGAATATACTTGTATTGGAGTGTTGTCACAGTGCAGTATTAGTACTTCACTTACACACTTACATGTTTGAGAGCTGTTGTCGGGGTTGGAAAACTGAAAAATTAACCTAGATTAAGAGCTGCGTCCAAACCACCAGAAGAGGTACCCACCAAGCGCGATCTAAACACCCACATGGACACGACGAGTGGAGGTCTTTAAGCAGGCTGAGTCAAAACATCTGTGTAGGTGGACTGTGGGCATGCACAAGTTTTATGTTCTTTTACTTTGTGTATGTGTGAATGAGATACATGTTTTAATCATAGCCATGGAAAGTGACATAATGACGTGTTAATGACAAATATCTCACAATTTGTCCAATAAATATCTAACTGCATGTCTCATCTGATGCCTGTGCCATTACCATTTTATCCGTGATTTACTAAATGTGTCAAGTCTTTTCACGAATAGGCAAAGTAAATGTGTGTGCAGGGCCCTCATGGCAAAACAGTTGGATCACTCTATGAACAAGAAGAAACCGTGAAATTTCTTAAATACAGGACTGTTTTCATAAGCATCTGGTACCACTAATGCACAAAGAAATACAGAGACAAATGTAATTTAAAATAAACTTTGTGGTTTTATTGTTTTATACTTACTCTTACACATCATACAATCCTAAATCTTTAAAGAAAATAAAAAAATTAAAAGAAAAAAAAAAAGATCTGGTGGTGTTTCTGGGGGACTGGAGTGCCGAGGGACAAGACCCGCAACTCTGAACAGTTCATTTATTGTCCCTCAGGCTCGTCTCAAAAGACAGATCCACTTGTCTTTAGTTCTGCAATAAAACTGAATTTCAACCAGATTCATCATAACTGGCAGGTTTATCATTGTCGATCAAAACCTCTGCATGATGAGGACACTGATTATGAAACTTTGTGCTAAAGACAGGATTGAAGACATCAAAACTCTTTCAAAGTGAGAGATAAGAGGGATGAAAAACATACATACTGTATATGTACTGATAATATAGATTATTTAGGTATGGTTGCCCTAATTGCTGGTGACAAGTCCTTCATCAGAAACAGTAAAACAGTTTAGTAGGTCACCATCCTCTGCCCAGAGACAACGAAGGGCTGAGTCTGGTGAGATGATGAAAATGAAATTACAGCTCGTTCTGTGAATGTGGTGGTTTACATTCAAACTGCTCACATTTATTCAAAATAAAAAAGGTGGGCGATATGAGCAGTCAACAAAAAAACAGCAAGTGTGAACCCGCTGACAGTTAAACAATCATCCAATGAACAGGACTCTTCCGGTGAAAGGGCACCGCAGTGAGCTTTTACTCACACCCATCAGTCTTTTCAGCCACGGTGAACGTTTTCCAGGGGACAAAGTTTTCCAATGATCATCCAACCGGCAGGCAAGCTTCATTATTCTGCATATATAAGATATACCTTAGGGAATACCATACCCTTCAAAAATATTAATCCTAAATATGACAATTTATCTCCTTGTATACAATCATAACTCAGCAATTCCCAACAACTCCTGAATTTTGATTTACACTAGCAGTGAGATGAAGGAACAGGCTTTGGATTACCAAATTATCCCAGCTAGACAATCTTGGCCTTGGCAAACCAAGCCACTAAGCCACTTAGACAAGTCCATCACCAACACTAAGGCTACAGGAACTCTTGAGATCACAGATCAGTTCCCCAGAATGAAATTCAGTCAGGTCCATCATTGTACTGGTGTATACAAGGAAGAGTCATTCGTGTCTAAAACATTCTGTGTTGGCTTATTTAGAAAACACATACTCTCCAAATACCTTTTCTACAGCTTTTTTTTCTTCTTTATAAATATTTAATGACCAAGATCAAGCAACATTTACAAGGAAAGCTTTGATAATGAAAAGATAAAACCTCAGATGCCCCTCTATGCCTCACCAGGGGCTTTTAACTTTCAGTGATATTACTAAGCTAGGAATAGAATCAGTAACAGGATAAAAGCATGGACTGGGATACTGTGTAATTCAGCAAGGTTAATAATGCTTATAGGGCTTGTTAACTATCAAAGCCATATGCCCGTGGGAGTTATTTATGGCGGAGCCAGTTACTGAAATAAAACTGGACATCACATGGGCAGATGTCGTCAGAAATGGGGGAAAATGTGGAAATAATACCTGCACCATTTGTGGCACATTCTTTTTTTTTGGATAATTAGGAAAGAAGTACTTTTTTTTTTTCTTTTTTTTTTTTTACACAGTACTATTCTTCAGTTTAGTCCCCCACCTTTCTTATCTGGCAAAAATCTACATTAAGATTATACTATATGAATAGGCGCCATATGGTATTTACATTTGGAAAAGTAGAGTCCTGTTAACATGAACCTCAGGTTCAGCCATGCATTGTGCTACTGCTCTGTGGCTTTGGAAACATTCCAGCTTCATCTCAAACAGTGCAGCCAGTTACAAAACAGTAACTCATATGTTATACTGCACACATGCAATTAAGTTAGAACATCCTAGAAGAAGCTAGCTAGAAGCGGTCTTCATAGTAAGGACTCATCTGAATCTGAGCACATTGTAAAAGCACAGCACGCATCTCTGTAGCCTTGAGCTGGTCTTTACTTAGTTAAGCAAAAAATCTGTGTCAATATGTAGAGAAACTGTGACCCAGATCAGTTTTCATTCAGCATTTGTCAGTGGTCTGCTGGTGGTTAGAAAACATGGAGCTTCACTGGACTCCACAGTACATAAAAGGGTATTCAAGGAGAGTACGTCTCATTTTGTCCCCCAAAAAGCCTGCTATTCAGATCAAATATAAACTGCAAATGACCAAAATGCTAAACAAAAACTGAGGTGTGACACATTGCTTTGTGCTCTGCAGTTGACACACTATGTTGTGCTTTGTTTCCAGATCTATAACAGACATTTTAATGCACAATCTTAATTGTAATGACTTAACTGGACTCTACTCCATTGTGTAAGAGAATGGGTTCTTTTTTCAATGGTTATATAATCAATGGAATTACTTAAATATAATTGAAAAGGTTAAGCGCAAATCTTACTGATTTGCTGACACATGCTGCCAATCCTCCAGCACAGATCAACCAAACGATAAAAAATAAATAGAATGCAATCACACAATTCAAGCTAACTACAATATATTAATATAGATCTTCTGATGTCATACGCTCATTAAAACAGAAAAAAAGAAAAAAAACAAAACACAGAATTCAATCACTCAGTAAGTCAAGGTTCAGCTTCCCATACCCTTTCCCTCCCCTACCTCTAACCTCCAATAACTGTTCATGCACCCAGTATCAGTATGATAAGTCAATATATCAAAGAAGAACATTTCTGAAAAAATGCTGAGACTTGGGAGTTCAACGTGTGGTGACCCAAAGTAAAACAGCTAAATGGAGGTGGAAGAGAAAAAAAAAAAAAAGGTATATCAATTTGACAAGAAGTTGACATCATTTTTAGCCTGGGAAAAACATATTCCAAAGCCCTTAAGGTCTTGCTGATACATGGAGTCTCCCAGTGAGGTTTTTTCTTTTATTAAATGCTAGATCTTCTGGACTGACCTCTGTGTTGTTAGCTGTGCTGTTGCATATTTCCTAACAGCTTACCCCTGCCTTGTTTCAACTACCTCACAGGGATTGAACAAAAAAAATAAAGCCACACGATCCCCCCAAGTTAAGAAACGAAAATGAGTAAAATCAAATGCATTTCCTCCCCACAGCGACATCGATGTCCACCAAGCCCCTACTGCTCTCCCCAACTCTCAAGCAAATGAGCACACACTTTCATACAAGCACACACACACACACACACACACACACACACACACACACACACACACACACAAATAATCAGATTCAGCCGCAAACTAGTGGAGAGAGGGGGAGATACTAATAAGGGAAGAGTCCGGACAGTGGCTGTGATCGCACCACCCCCACCCCATCCCATGTTAGACTACCATGAACAAATGAAGCCATGATATCAGGTGTTTTCATCCAACTCGCCATTGTTCAAATTCACAAAGTCACAGAGACTCTTTCTGTGTTCAGTCTTCACAACTTCTGAATTTTCTCGGCCACCACGATGGGGTTTTCCTTGCGTATGCGGGCGGCAGCTGCACTCCGGTAATCGTAGGGACAGTCGTGTTTGTCAGAGTAGCGGTGAATGGCACAGAACAGGTTACCACAGCGACAGTCAAAACCTTCGGCAAAGAGAGGAAAAGTAAACCGTGTAAAAAAAAATCATCACATAGAACAGAACAATATCACATGAACTCTTGAGTACTGCTGCCTGAGTGTAAAGACTTCGACTGTTACACTGGGGTTAACGTCATTTATTAATTTTCGGTAAAAACTTATCAGTGAACAACAAACTTTCCTGTAGCCTCTTAAACCCTGTTACTGTTCTGTCTGTGTTGCCACGGTAATGCTATGGAATGCTTGTAGCAATATACACATTCTATACATCCATGTAACCAGAGCATCAGCATAAAGCTCAACAGAAGCAATTTTCAGGCCACAGAACACAATCCAAACAACAAGCACTTAAATGGGCATATATCTAAAACAGGCTAACAGTCTGAGACCTGCGTATGTCATGAATAATTCCATAAGGCAAAAGACCAATTAGACAAACTTTGCACAGTTAAGCTAACACTAAGCAGATCCGACAGTACAAGTATTATTTCAATACCACTAAAACTCACTGAACGAGCAAAGAAGTGATGATTATAAACTTAACTTTGTTGTTTTCTGATCATAACTTGGTTTTATAATGACTGAAGCTTCTGCTATCAGCTAATCCATTGTCTTGCTTATACTGAAATGAATCCGACTGGAAACAAATGGCCCAGGGTTTAACAGGTTAAACCGACAATGAAAAGACATGATGTTACGCTGAACAAAACTATTTCCAGTCAGGTAAAACTGAAGATTGTGGTCGGTTTACATAAAAAATATTACTATTCAACACTAAAGGGCCCGTAGAGCCTTCTTTGAAGCTGTCCAGTTTGGCAAAAAAGTGCACACCAGCAGTAAACTGTGAAATGCCTTGGACTGTGAAATACACCACTGACTTGCAGTATGTTGCCCTCTGAATCCAAGTGATTCACTTTCTTATGAATAAATGAATCTAAGCAATCTATAGACTGTTAAAAAGTTCTGTTAATGACTAATACCTAATAAGATCTAAATGCTTTGTAGTTGTGTGTGTGTGTGTGTGTGTGTGTGTGTGTGTGCTGTAAAGCTGTCATGCTTCCTTACCAGTAAGGCCCACTTTCTTCCGGCAAGAAAAGCAACGGTTCTTTTTCTTATTTTTATCAGGGGTTTGGTCACCATCTGAAGCTTGTGCAATTTCTCCCACTGGCTCTGACAGAAAAAAAACACAACGGGGAGAAAAATTGTTGAAATGCATGCCTCTAGTGGTAAAAGTGGTAGTGGTCTAGTGATGCCTCAGTGGTAAAAATACATAGGGGAGAAGGTACAAGTGCACTCCACAAGTCATGTGTTATTAAGTAGTGCCCTCCACTACAGCAATTACAGGAAGGGACCCTTTGTAGTGAAGGAAAAAGTGGGAAAGGGTACAATTTGGAAAGGCAACTGTTTCACCTGTGTTACTAGAAGTACCCTCCTCTTCTCCCTCTTCGGCCTCTGCTCGATCTGAGTCCACAGCTCCTGAGTCTTGGGAAATACTCATAGCTGTCATCTGCTGAGTCACTGGACTGGGAGAGCTGGGACTGACATTACAATAACACAAAAAAATGTGTCGAATTTTATAACAATACAAAGTTAAATTATCAACTTGTACAACATTCTGAATTAATTTGTACTTTGTAGGTAATTGTATTAAAATTCAAAAAGAATTATTTATAAGCCAGGCTGAGGCAAATCATACAAGAGCTTTACAAAATGGATTACAATAAAACATGAGCTATGCCTGAAACAATTAAACATTATACAGCAATTTTAAAACTCGGCCTTCAGGCAAGTTTCTGCAACTTTAAGTGTCACCTTTCCACAAAAGAGCTTATTATATTTTGTTGATTCTGTATTTGTTAAAAAGGTACGACAGAATGAACTGCCGATTATGTTACCCTGCCTCAAAAAAGCCAGCAACCTCTATGAATATATCAAAATACCTGGTCAAATCACTGGTCAGCACCAATGAACGACACTCAGATAAATATATATATGGCCATTTTAATACAGGCATTCTCACACGTTTATATGATGACTTAAACAAACACATATTACATACTGGCTCAGTCAAATACCATATCTGTCCATTGGCGTACCTAGGTGTCTGTTCCTCGGGTGGGGTTCCCACCACTGTCTCTGCCTCTGTACTGGGCTCTGAGGTTGTGTTCTCCACAGTCACACCAGCTGATCCTGGTGATCCTACTGGTGACGTAGCAGCTGTGTGGGGGGATGGAACAATTGGATATAGCACAGAAAACACAAAACCTGACGTCTGGACCCTGAACATGGATGGCTTTCCAATGCTTTCCAGCTATTTCACTCTCTGCCATTCAATGCCCATGTTTGTGAATGTAAAATAACAGATGGAGATGTCACTCTCTTGCTTGGTGATGCCACAGGGGAGGCAGCTACTGCTACCTCTGTTCTCCAACCCCTTTTAGCAAAGTCCAGTGTCTTTTACAACCCCGTACAAGTTTTGAGTGACCCCTGTTCCAAGATGTTTTACCTAACAGACCCATATTCAGTACTCCCCCAGCCCTGTTCTTTGTAGGTCATGTCTCTCCCATCTTCCTACCTTTCTCTCCCGGGGGGCTGGAACGCCCCCCTCCCTGTTGCCTCTGCAGGTGTTCCTTGTAGCAGACCGAGCACATGCCGTTGGTGCGGGGGTTACCATAGAAACCGCATCCCATAGTGCAAAGCATTGGCACCTGCGTCTGATTGGTCTCCTGAGCCATGCTCTGACAGAGGGGGAAAGGGGGATGGGAGAGGATATTCCTGAAAATGGGGTTGCAGAAGTTAGTCAAAACAATTTCTAGTCTCTGTTTGATTGCATGATTATTCATGTTTTTGTTTTTATAGCAGATGTTTTATACGTATAGCTAAAAGAGTTTGGAGACTGGCATTGGAGCATGAGAGTAGGATTGAAAGAAAAAGCAGATTTCAGTGTGACCTGAAGGTTATGGCCTATCAGTTGTAGGGTTAATAAAATCTTGTGACAAATCGTTAAAGTAAAACCAACTTATAATTCATGAGTTGCTTGCACAGATCTCGAGCACACTCAAGAGAGAAACAAAAAACACGTCTACTTAACGTTTTAGTCCTCAAATATCAATGATGAAACATGACAGCAAATAAAAGAATAATACATAAAAAAACAAAGGGGATCACTTAATAATGTAATGTTATTGGTTGCATCATTCAGGAGATGCAAGTAGTCTACTATGAAGCTGCTTGAAGAACTAGGTGAAACAGTGTACAACTATTAAAACAAAAATATACGAGACATAGGCTAATCATTTCATGACAAAAACCCAGTTACAGTTTTGGAAATAATCAGATAGTATTTTCCTCGGTCGTACAGTAGGGTGTCTGACATAGGACAAAGTTAACAAAAAACTACAGCTAAACCCATGTCTGCTCAAAACCACCACAAAAACTTGAACAAAGCCCCCTAAATCATCTGACGAGTTGTTAAATGTTAACCAGACATCAATCCTGATGAAAATAAACAACTTACAACAGACTGTCTGCAGTTTTAGTTTATCCGCAGCAGATAACAATTGACGTCCTCTCCTTTTGTAGCTCAAAGCAAACACTTTAACATTAGCAAACAGCCTCGCTGGACGGTCTGTCTGACGCTACATACCAACACAAAAAGAAGGACGAATCTCGCTTGGCACCCCTCTATTAACACCAGGCAACAAGAGAAATGAAATGTACACCGTCATTAGTCCCAAACTCTAAGCATATCTTGTGTTTTAAACCGAAAATCGTTGGTGTTAGCTGGCTACCATTAGCTCAACTGCTAGCATAATCAGCGAGCCCACAACAGTGCGCTTCCCGACAGTGTTCTGGGTGGTTTAAAAGCGGTTACAAGCCAAGAGACGATCCGATAGCGGAATATGAGGAAGACAGTACCTGAAATTCAAGGTACAGAAGGCTGTCGACGACCCCGGACTTCAGATTTAGACAAGTTTTATCCCCAGCTGAGCGCGCGGCCTCCTACCCAGCGCTAGCTCCCGACATTCGAAACAACGACTATGACGTCATCCCAGCATTGATTCAGCCTTCACTCAAACGAACAACATAACAAAGTCCAGTACACCATCACGAAAAACAGCACAACACCTACACCACCAACAAAAGACAGCAAAACACCTACACCACCAACAAAAACACCTACACCACCAACAAAAAAATAACGAAACACCTACATCACTAACAAAAAATACAACACCTACACCACCAACAAAAAAAATAACAAAACAGCTACATCACCAACAAAAACCTACACCACCACAAAAAATAACAAAACACCTACATCATCAACAAAAACCTACACCAACACCACCAACAAAAAACAGCAAAACATCTACATCACCAACAAAGACCTACACCACCAACAAAAAACAGCAAAACACCCCCACCACCCACAAAAACCAGGGCCCTGTCCCAGAAAGCAGGGTCAACAAACTGTGGGTTTAATCCTAAACTCCGAGTTGACTTACTTTGAGCTGAGAAACTCTTTAACCGGTTCCAGAAAAGCGTCTTTGACTTAAGGTTCAATGGACTCTCTGAGTATGTTTATCCACAGTTAGGCGCGTGCACGAACCACAACAAAATGCAATCATCAGTGGAGCCCCGATACCTGGATTCACCATGGCAACCACTAACAAAAAGAGTGGCAGTTATTTCAGTCCATTCGAGCAAGAGGTTCTAATACGTTTGTACGTGGAATACGAAGCGGTATTCCGTAGAAAAGGCAAACACTACTGCTGCTACTGCTGCTAAGGACAGAGAAGCATCATGGGAGAAAACTGAAGCCTGAGTCAATGTGTAGGTTGGAATACACTGGTCCATTGACTTAATAGCCTATTTGACTTAATTAAAATTATAGCATGTAGGTTAAAACATTACTGATTAAATAAAAGTGGTGGATAGAATAAAATCTAAGTTGTTTTTAGGTCCAAACCCACTGGAGAAAAACACACACGGAGGAAACTGAATATGAAATATAAAAACATTATTCAGAAAGGTCATGGCATATTATTCTAGGCCTTGATTGTACGTCATTTATTCCTGTTTGATACTGGCTAATATACAAAGTACATAATCAGCGGCTATTTAAACCCCCAACAAATGCTGTTTTAACACATTTATGTCCTCTCACCTCATATCCTGCCTAATAGATTAATATTTCAGTTCTACTCAGTCAATAGGAAGAGGGCAGAGACTGTAGAAAACCCTTCTATTGTAAGTAACCTACTCAATATTCAAATCTTATATGATAGTTTAACCCATTTTAACCCAAGTTAACAATTTTTACATTTTTGTAACGATTTTCAGAACATTTGCATAAAATGGGAATACAAACACGT
>JAPQRQ010000019.1:21905757-21922118 GCA_037367365.1 Apogon talboti | reverse complement strand
GAGTCTTTCTTGTGCTTTATATTATATAAATGAGAATTTTGCATCATATATTGATGAATCAATATGTTCTTATTACCTGCACTTCATAATGTTGTTCTATAACCAATCCTTGCCATTATTTTCATCGTTTTTTATGCTGTCCTCAAATGAGGACAGTGGGTTAAAATGGGTTAAAATATACTGAAGCAGTCTGCTCTCCTTTATCACGAGGAGGAGAATGATGATTGTGAGGAGACACTGCTGCCTCAGAGGGATCCAGAGGCTGACAGAGGTCAGAGAAGTTTTTTATTTTTTATGTATAGCTAAGAGTAAATCTATACCCATTCACATTGCATTCTTTTATGGAATTTAGATTTTGATGTGAGTGTGACAGTGATGAGAATAAATGATTGGATAAATAGCTTGTGCATTCGTATCCTTTTTAACAGAACACAGCTGGCCAACAACAGCAAGAGGAGGGTACATCAACTTCCACAGCACAGCAGGTCAAAGGGAGATTTTAATTAATGACAGGTTAAGTCTTCATGTACAACTGTGGATATTAAATGCTATACGTTACATGCTATAATGTTTGACAAGCTATCAGTTAAAGAGCTGCATTGGAGGCATTTCCTAAAAAAGACACAAAAATGGACAAAGACATGTTGCATTTGTATGGGCAGATTAGGTAAGCCGATCTAGGAATTCAACTAGTAGAACGCCAGTTGAGGTGGGTGCATTGTCACCGGTGATAGGTGTTAATTGTTGGAACAATATTACAGATCCTAATTGTTGTATTTTTTACTGTTAGAGAATAAAGAAGAACAACAAAATGTGAAGTCTTTGCCTTTATTTGACTGGTGATGATTGTGGCAGTGGCTTAATGTGAAAAGCAATTCCTGCAAATTAAATCTGATGCCCTACCATCCTGGACATCTGTAGGTTACTAGGATGGTCATCCTCATGGTCATTCATCTGTAGGTCTCTCCCGACATAAAGCACTGCGTATTAACTTTCTAAATCAATGGGATTGTGTTTATGCGGACAATCTATGTCTAACTGTGTTTCACGTGGGAGGAGACAAGTGAAACTCACGGTTTCTTAAAGAAAACCTGCCAACAAGCAGGTTATGTTGATGGAGTAAATTACCATGGTGACAGACTCATTCTGGAACGGAAAACCCCGAGTTTCCCTCATCTCAGGGTTAACAGTTTTCACATAACCCAGAACACCTACACCACCATGAAAAAGCACAACACCTACACCACCAACAAAAACAGCACAACACTTACACCACCACAAAACACAACACAATACTTATACCAAAAACATACCAACACCTACACCACAAACAAAACCAACACCTACACCACCTCAACATATAACACACTAATGACCCAAATGGGGATCTAATTTAGATTCTTCTTTCTGTGAGGCTCCAGTGCTAACCACTGTATGACAGCGCCACTCGTTGTAGCATCCTGTCTTCTTTTAATAAAAGTCCATGAATGGGAATTGAGCAGACCAGTTGATGGAATTACTCTAAAACCTGTAATATACCTTTCAGCATTGATGGTGTCTTTCCAGATGTGCAAGCAGCCCATTCCATAGACGCTAATGCGCCCCCATACCGTCAGAGATGCAGACTTGTGAACTGAGCACTGATGGTGTCTCTCTTCTTTTGTCATGAGGACACAGCATGAATGGTTTCCAAAAAGAAATTCAAATTTCAATTTGTGACCACAGAACAATTTTCCACTGTCATTCAGTCTGTTTTACATGAGCTTTGGCCTAGAGAAAACTGGCATTTCTGGATTTGTATGACAGACCTTTAAACTGTATTTGTGGAAGGTTGTTGAATTGTTCCTGACCTTATGCAGTGATTTCCATTATAGAATCACACCTGGTTTTGATGCAGTTCTGCCAGAGGGCCTGGAGATCACAGGTATCCAATACTGATTTTCAGCGTTGTCCCTTGTGCACAGAAATTTCTCCAGATTTTCAGAATCTTTTGATCATATTACGAACTGTAGATAGATGAGATAATCAAAGTTTTTGCAAATTTAAATTGACCATTATTCTTAAATTACTTTCAACAGATTGGTGCCCATATTTACTTCTGAGTGACTCCGCCTCTTTAAGATGCTCTTTTTATACCAGGTCATGTTACCGATCTATTGCCAAAAAAAAAAGTTTCTCCACCCGATTTTGAACCACTTACTTTTCAAGCCTTTTGTTACCTTCTATCACTCTTGGAAGATGTATTGCTGCCAACAAATTCAAAATTCACCTAGTTTTTATCTTAAACTGGTGCATTTTCCTTAAATATTTTATATGTTTCTCATATTCTATTGTGAATAAAATATGTTTATGAGATTTACAAATCATTACATTCTGATTTATTTACATTTTCTCAGCAACTTTTTGGAACTTTGGTTGTAATCAAACCACAATTTATGACTTGAGTTTTGCCCCATTTTTATCTTTGTTACCAAGGTATCATAGGTCTTCATTTTAATTGTAAGCCTGAGTGTCTAAATTTCTAAGTCTGTTTATTTTTGTGAAAGTCTAATTTGAATTACACTGATCTAAGAACAGAACTGAAACTGGTCTAACAGTATAAATGAGACTAAAAACACTTTTATGAAACTGGTCCCAGCTTAATTATATAAAGTCTATGGGGTATTGTACACTGCTAATATAACTATAAACAAGATAAACATAGATGTACACAAAAGTTATTTAAGTTAATTCTTCTTCCTACTACCTTGTTCAAAGGCAGTCTTATTTATTTTTGATTCACTGTCTATCTAACTTTAAAACATAAACACACAAGAAACCATGCATGTTACAGGATAGGCCTTAGCGTGTGAAGGTCTTGACATGTATTTTATTAGAATTCTTCCCACTCAAATGAAATACATTCAGCATAAAAGGAGGGTTAAGTTACACAGTTCTTCTGGTTTTATGTGTTAGTCTGCTTGTACTCATTTATTTCCTTCAAAATTGGTCAAAAAGGAGGACAAGGACTTGAGGAAAAGGGCTGAAAATGCTGAGCGGTCCCACATAACACCTGGTTACCCTAGCAACACCTGACCAAAAACAGTCAGCAACACCCAGACTCAAAAGAAAAACAATACTTATTCATATGTTCAACCCTGACATTGAGAACATGCTGCGTCTGTAGTTTACTCACATGACAGCTTCTGACACCTCTTCATACATTTGGACCAAAAAAAAAAAAAAAGGTGAAATTAAAATCACAGCATATCTAAAAACAAATTAAATGCACTGTCAAAGGAACCAAGAGCCTCTAAAATGTTGGCAAATTCAATGAAAAACAACATAAAGTGTTTTAATACAGTGTGATTTGTCCCCTGTCTCTAAATTACATCTTCATTAGATGGAAAATACTTAAATGTTTTCCAGGCTATATAATAAAGTGCATCAATGCTGGATATAAACACTTTTAGGAATCATTATACTAAGTGAAATCAAATGTTATTTTAAGGCATTTGTGATTAAAGCTTGTAGATATAGCCTATAGTAGTATATTTTCCAAAACACTTCAACTGTAACTAGTAGAAATGATATGTTTCCACTGTAAATTAACTCATGGAGAAACACAACGAAGTCATCAAGTCTACTGGTGTGGTTCATCCTGCTTTTTTGGCACATCTGCCTCTGGTTTCTCTGCCAGCTGAGGCGCAAACGGTCCCACCAGCCAGTTGAGAGGAGTGTTGTTCAAAAGGTACTCCATGACACCATCCAGAGACTGCTGAACCTGGAGATACATACACAATAATTCAGTTCAGTTTAGTTTAGTTTACTTCGAATATGCAACAAAAAAACAAATCTAATCCTACTTAGTCTTTAGAAATAAAACAGATAACAAGAAAACATGAAAAACTTACACATACACATGAAAACAAAATATGACTACATTCAAAAAGGAGTGGGATGAAGTATAACTTAATCAATAATAATCACTTTCAACACAATGACTCCAAACCTACAGCACAAAACAAAAACAAAAGGGTTAAACAATCATAACTTTATGGTGAGGTAGAGATATTGAGGTTGCATGTGTTCTTTACTAAACACAACACAGGCTTTGTTGTCCTAGTTTTATTAATGCATATAAATGAGAACATGTGTACTCCTGAGAATGGGCACCGTGTTCAGCTGAATTCATTTCCACTAAGACTCTAGAGGGTTATTACGCAACGACCAATGGAAACTAATGGAGGAGCTAATTTTGTAAAGTAATGTTATTAGTTGAGCTGATGCGGCAAAATAAACCACGTGAAGTGCAATTAGTACCTGAGTTAGATGTTGACGGCTCCGCTCCAGAAGGAGGGGTGTGAGAGTGCTGGTGTTCCCCAGGGAGGAGTGCAGTTCCTCGGCTGATCGTCTCGCGCTGCTGAGTTGGTCCTGAACCGCACCTGGCAGACCCTGGGCGCTCGACACCACGTTGGAGCACGCCGACCGCAGCTGGCTGCTCAGACCACGCACCATGGACAGGACCCGCCATTCCAGCTGCTGTTAAGTCATAAACGATAATATGAACACATCAGAATGACTGGGACATTAAATGAAGGGAGGTTTTGCTCTGAGACACCATTAACAAAGAACGTTTACTGAAATGTTGTGCAAAATGTTAGATTTAAAATGTTTGCGCTTGTGTATTTCCATTTTCTGCAACTTTCTGCTGGTGCTTAACTTCGTCTCAGAGGCACATATTCTACTTTCTACTAAACTACATTTGTCTGACAGCTTCAGGACATTATAACAAGCTTTTAAATAGAACACAGTCAAAATTAAAATAGTTTTTCTGGGTGGTTTTGGCTTATAACTCACAAAAGCCGTATTTATATAAAAGCAAACTAGCTCCTCCTTCAGCTGCTGTAACAGTAAACATTCAACAACACACTGATTCTTCAGTCTTAACCCTCAAAGACATAAACAGCTGCTGGTGGCCAAATGCATCCACGGATCTAAAACACTTAATATCCTTAGAACCATTAATATCAACACATGGAAATAATTCAGGTAAAATGCAGTTTCTCAGCTTTTCACCAACATTATATGGATGTTGAGAGGCTCTGTAGTGAACATGGAAACACCGTCATCTTCTGGAACACTGACTCAGTAATAAACCCATGGAGTTTGACAAATGACAGTGGTTGTAGATGCTCATTTTAATGTTCAGTTAATGATATATTTCACTGAAAAAGTCTGCTTTTCTTCAGTTTTCTCTGTTCCCTGATACAATAAGCTTTTATGATCATACTAGGTAAATTAAATATAAGGACATACTTGACTGTAATGGAAAAATGTAAAATGCAGACAAGGGTGATAAATCGCAACCCCCCTTTAGGTGACTGTCGTGAATATACCAATAACCACTTGTGATCTGAATGCAGTCATGTTATTAATTTCATGACATCAAAATGAGTTTAGTTAGTCTAGTTTAATAATTTTCTTTTTGTTTGACTGTTGAACGGATCAATAGCAGCATCAATAAAATAAACTACATACCAAGACCAGAGAATTTGCCTGATGACTATTATGACAATTATACCTATGTCACTAATTTACATCATAGATAAATTTATATCTCTGTAAGTGCTATATTCAAACTAACAATATCCACTCCATTTAGAATCTGCTTGACAGCAATAACACAAAAAATTATTTATTGGGCAGTAAGGGGTTTAAATGAAATGGAAAAATCCCCACAAAATAGTTCTAGGTCTAAGAATTTATATTCTAATGATGTGCTATTCAGTACAATCATATTTTACTTTTACTTCAAATCATATTGCTGATTTTTATGTGGGACTTCTACTTGTAATGGAGGATTTTTACATCACTGAACCGTTGCTTTCATTAAAGTGACTCATCTGGATGTTTTTAGTCAGTCTCAGAATGCATGAACCCAGACCTCCGTCTCATCCTTGGCTCCATCCGGCTCCTCCTGTGCATGCTCCGCCTCTGCTTGACCCTGCTTCCACTCTGTCCAACGCTCCTGCAGCAGCTGCTTCGAGGCTCCGCCCGTCTGGTTACCGGCAGTACCCAGACTGGTGCGAGTGCTCTCCAACAGGTCCAGAGTACTGGTAATCTGAGTCACGGCGGTGTAGGTGGCGTCCCGGGCATGCCGTGCACGGATCAGGGACTGCTCTAGGGCTCGCTCCTGTACCTTGGCAGACAGCTTTCCTAGACGGACGAAGTAGCTGGGACTGGCTGGTGGTGACGGTGCGCTCATCATGTCACTGCTTGTAGATTCAGCCAGGGCAGCTGTGTGTTACAGAGTGATTATTACCATCAATATTAGTCATCTAAGCAAATTCTTCTTTTACATTTTAAACTGTGATGATCTATGCAAAAAAAGTCAGTGTTTGCATTCTTTGTGGCTAAAGATGCATTATTCTCATCTGTTCTAAAGGACAATACCTGAATCTGACAGGGTTGAAGTACCTGCTCACAAACAGCAAGTGATGTGTTTATAACAGTAACACAAATGTGTGTCTGAGGGGTTTTGCAGACTAACTACATAAAACTCAAATCTCCCTGACTACAACAACTATGTGTACTTTTCTGTTGTTGATGACCTCTTTTTCATCTCTGTGATCATCTATATTAGAGTAGGGCAGAGTGTCATGATAGCAAAACATGGCATCACAGTAGCAGGTGTCAGAGCTGTGTGTATTGGAATGTGAAGGTCCTTCATGAGCCAAGGTAACAGAAGGGAAGTCCATCGTAATGCCCTGCCTCCCTCACTATGAATAGAATCGACCTTTTGTGTGTTCACCTTCAAGTCAATGTGGTGTAATTCAGTACTTTTTCATTATGGACCCCCCCACCCGGCGTTGCATCACATCACCTTGTATTTACACTATAAAAACAATTGCTTCATGCAGGGTCCAGTCAAAATAGGATTTCATTGTTCTCTGTTCCTTTTAGTCAAACCAGTTGATGCAAACACATTTTTTTATTACAGTGTCAGACCTTTTAAGAGTGACAAAATAACCCATTTTGCGATTAATATGTAAAAGCTCCAGTTACAAATAAATGACTGAAACTACCCACAACTCCTCTACTGTGGCAATTATTTACATGTATGTAATAATAAACATGAATTATAAGTGTAGCTAGCCATTAAATCCTAAAAATAGGAAACAAAAACACTGCAGATTATGTTTCCATTATATAATATCGCCAGAGGGTGGCGCTATAGGCTACGTTACATATGATTTTTTCCCCCCACATGGCTGAGACAGAAATAACATAGTGTCTTCATCAGTCCACTACCTGTTGCTTCCATGAGCCATGTTTTAGTGCATGGTGGGAATATTCTGTAAGACATCAGGGATTTTAACTTTTTTTTTTATTTTGCTAGTTCCATAAATATTTCCAGAAACTAAACCGCAAACTACGCATAAGATAATTTGGAAACTCACTTCATTCATCTCTGGATTATTATTACACTAGAAATACTAGAAAGCATTAGGGGTGCAGAAAAAAATAAATTCTTTGGTGCAACGCGTTGCGGACGTGCCCGATTATGGAGCGATGGGGAAATGTCAAAAATCAATGTTCTGAATGTAATGTTATTTTAATAATGTTGACGTGTAACTAAAAAGGTGGACCATTTAACGGCAACACACACTCAAAACAAAAAAATGGCAGAAAAACCAATTCGTGCAGCGCCTACACCTGGAAACATTTTGGTTTTTTTTGGTCGGGAAAGGGGAACTGGACAAAAGCCACTGTATTTGCAGGGTGTGTCGAGTGCCAATGAAGTATTTTGGGAATGCAACGAACATGATTAAGAATGTTCATCTTCCCGTTGGTTCTTTGCGATCCAATATGTTGCCAGGTACATGTATAACCTTCCAGTTGACACATTTTTATTCTCTCAATAAAAGAAAATGGAAGCAAATTCATCACCTTGTTTTCATTATGGATCATTATAAATGTATAGCAAGTACTTGTCATACAGTGAAAAAAATATTAATTAATTGCGGGGTGCATTTCTAATCATTTATAATCGGATCGTAACCTTCTGAATCTGAATCGAATCGAATGGTCAGATGATGCATACCCCTAGAAAGCATATACGATTAGAAAGAAATATACTTGGAATCATTATCTCATATCTATTTATCTACTATTTAAATCTATTTAAATAAATAGATGATTGGATTTGAGAAGAAACATATGAGTGGATCCTAAGTCAATTAGTCAACAATACAGTAAGGTTTGGGGGGAGATACTTTGGATGAGATCATGTGTGATACAAACCTCATTAACCAGACAGCTGCAGCCTCATTTCATCCCGCTGATACGGGGGTTACTACTGGTTTTTGTAGTGTTTTGAACAGATTTATGCTCCTGACACTGTGGACGAGTACTGACCCAGCTCCCTCTCGGTGAGTGGCAGGTTCTGGTCAACCCAGCTCTCTGATCGGCTGAGGGCCAGGCCCATCCCGCTGCTGACCATCTGGCCCATCCTGGTGCCCATGACGGTGCTGATACCTCCGCTGACTGCTGCCCGGGTCAGCTCCACACCGCCCATCACAGCCCCCACCACAGCATCTTTGGCCCCTGTCACCGACTGGTACACCATCCCCACTGTGTCCGACACCACCTACAGGACCAAAGAAGAGAGATTATGAGCTCAGTATTATTACTTTGGATCTCCTTATGCAGACAAGGATTAGAGCTAGGATGGAAAAGACAGGATGTTTACTGAAGTGCAGGTACTAATTGAGGAAACGATTTGGTAAAAGCAGAAGCACTGATTCAGGGTTAAGTAAAAATAAAAAGTACATGCTCTGATATGTATAAAAGTTATAAATAGGCCTTTAAATGCTATTTTACAGGCTGTTTGAGTGTAAAATTAACCTCATTTCACATTCTGACTTCAAATAAAATAATAAAACAATAAACTTAAATGTGCAAATCAGTTTCCATTGGCCGCAACAGAACATAAAACATTATAGTACATCTTCCCTGAGGTACAGTCTCCTTCTCACATTGATATTTATGTGATATTCACTAAATCACACACCAAGGGATTGTCTTTTCTTTGTGTTATTATTCCATCCATGCAAATACATTAGATCCAAGGTTCACATTCAAAGTGTTTATTGTCATTTCAACAGTAAGGAAATATCTTTCCTATACAATGAAATACTTGCTTTTCTGTCCACACAAAGCCAAACATAGAAAATCTAAGTATAAATAGAAAATATATAAATAAATAAAGCAGTTTTTTTTAAAGGCAGCATGTGAAAAATAAACTCTTCAAATGTAAAGTGTGCTATTATGCCTTTATGAAAATGTAAGGCGTAGAAAGTTCAGATATTTGTGTTGAAATGTAGTGAAAAGGAAAAGGTGTCAGAAAAATAAATACTCAAGTATAGATCTGTGAAAACTCTACTGCAACAAAGTATGTGGACTGAGTTACTCTTCATCTCTGCAAATGCACTGACTCACTTCTTTCAATGACTGCTAAATCTAAAGATAAGAAAACATTATAATCAATAAAGCAATAAAGGACTGACAGGCTTTAAATAATCTGACCTAAAACTGTTTACAGCCAGTATACAGTACTGTGTAAAAGTCTCATGCTCTTGTTTTTTCAGGGTTGAGATGAGCACAGATATTCATTTCTAATTATTTTTTCTTCAGATACAACATGAAAATTCAGGAAAAAATGTATGCATAGCCTTAAAAAACACACAAAAAAACTGAACTGAATGTGTTCTAAAGGTTAAAGTCAGTATTTAGTGTGACCTCTGACCCCATGACAAGAAGGAGCACAAAGAGTTAGAAACATCTGGCATGTGTTGAATGAAACCTGGTGTAAAGCATCAGAAAATGAATACAATGAATCTCATATTGTCTGAACAAAAGAGTTAATGACATGCTAAATACAAAGGGAGGTCACACTAAATACAACCACTTTGGGTTTTTCTTTATTTACCCTGAAACTTGTTTTTATTGCTGTACATACTTCCCATATATCCAGACTGTATCTTAATATAGAGACTGACAAATGCATGTGTGGTCATTATAACTTTACTAAACTAACAAACCTAATATTGGCCCAGGACTTTTGCACCGTACTGTGTAAAACAGTTTACAAGTGTAGTACAGATACCTGAAAACTCCAGTGGAGCACAGTAACAAGGTATTAGTACTCTCTACACCGCTGAAAATCATTACTTATATTTAAAAGCTGTTGACTGTTAAAGCCATCGACTATATTTTTACCATCTTCACAGTAAGTATTAATAAATAGGCCTCCTATGAAATATAAGTACTGTTGCTATGGTTACCTGGAGTTTAATAGAGTTTGTGCGTTGACATAGAGGGATAGTTAAACTATTAATAAGAGACAGGTATTAGACATGTTAGAAAAAAGCATGTGGTGCAGGTATTATCACACAAATCTACTGCAGTTACAAAAAGAAAAAAAAAAAGCATCGCCAAGGATAAAGTGCATGAAAGAGGCTCTGGAGTAGGCTTTCATGTACCTTGTCTGCTGGTTGGTGAAGAATAGGCAGCGTCTCCTCCATCTTATCCAGTCCTTTCATGGCATATTCATTCACTGTGGCAACTGAAATAAACACATGAAGACTTTGGTTTTATAAGATCAAGAAAAGAAAATACTTATTCATCATCTGCTCATTGAATGAATTGGAAGCGATAGTCTAAATGTGAAATGGGGGTTTGTGAGAATCATGGAGCTGCAGTTTTTAAGATGGTAAAGGAAAGTAAATGTGTGTTCTTAGAAGAAGAAGAAGAAGAAAACCCTTGTAATTTTTATGTTGTTTAGTTCACCTCGGGAACAAGAGGACCTGACATCACTTTCACACCTTTAACATGCAACAAGGCTGCAATATTCTTAATGTTGTAAATTTATGAGCTCTCATTGCATATATATTACATCATATTTTTGTTGAGGGTGAGTGAGTAGAACGTACGCTGTGGCTCTATAATGTCCAGGAGAGGCTTGGAACCGGTGGTGGCAGCTGCTCCCAGGGTTCTTACTCCACTCTCTGCAGCGTCCATCACTCCCTTCAGCAAGGGTACGCTGTCTTTGGTGGTGCTATAAGCGCTGGAAACCACATCGCAAGCGGAACTGACCAGGGGCAGATTACTCACTCTGGATACAACATTCTAACAAAAAACAACCCAAAAAAAAGGATACAAAAATAGGGAAATTCAATCATGTCTGTATATAGTGAGAGTTCTGGTGTTACTGTTGGGGTTAGGGGTGATAGTTAGGGGTTAAAGATAACAATGATGCCCCTAAGCGCCTTATCAAAAGGGGAAATTGCATGCTTCAAATGAGCTTAAAATACAGTTGGGGTCTGTAATGGGTGTCATTGTGGGTCACAGTGCTCCTCACCTGCTGATCTCCATTAGTGTGTTCTGCTGCTGCAGCTCCAGTCTCATTAGTCTTCTCACTGTCTGCCATTGTGACGACTGGATTCAATCTCTGACAGGGAGACAGAGATTCACCTCACATTGCTTTATAGTCATAATGAAATCCTTTTTTCCCCCTCTCAGATATTCCTCTCTAAGTGGATGATGTATTGTAGAAAAGCGGCGTCTTATGAATTTGGAATTGAATCACTGTCCTGTCAGACGGTTTAATACACACAGAACGGCAACTCAACCATGATAAATTCATTCGTCAACACCATGATGCAACAAGAATGAAACTGCACTTAAAAAATAAAATGGTGCAACCAGGCAAACAATTCTAGTCTCCACACACTATGTCAAAGTTGAAAGAAAAAAAAAAACTGATATATTTGGAGAGTGGTTTTCTTGCTAATACACTGTGGGTAAAGCTTAAACACTAACTAATGAACAAAACTCTTTGCATTTGAGGAGCAGAAGTTAACATTGACTATAATTTTGCAGTGAGTGATAGAAAATATAAAACCATGGCTGGGTGATAATGAAGCTTCCTGATAAGAATTAAGAGCCTTTCATCACAGATATGCAAATTCACATTAAAATCCAAGCAAAACAGCATAGTGATATGCAATATTGATGTTAAGAGTTTAACCCTCCGGTATCTGGGTGAGCATATTATGCACACTTTGCACTTCATGTTACAAAAGTTTGAATTATATTTCACAATTTCTATTAGGTTATAATTAAAAAGTTGTTCATTTTTGCATGATTTTTTAAAATCTGCCCAGTAATTAAAATTTGCACACTGTAAACAAAAGAAAATTACTACACTAGCACCTGTCTCCGAAGTGTGCCAAAAATGCACATATCCTCTCATTATAACCATTGTCTTTGATCCATGAGCCACTAAGGCATAAATCATTTCACTTTCATTTTCACATGAACGCTTTTTTTTTTTACCCTGTGATGTCACTTTTGCCATTTTTGGAAGAGGGAGAATTTTTTTTCTCCACTAGGTGGCTGTGCACTGTTCCCTGCTCCCCTCTTCACCAAGGCTATGAGAGGGTGTGTTTATGTAGGTGCAGGTGTGTGTGGCTGCAAAAAAAAAAAAAGTAACCCAATTTTTACTCCACCCCCTGAAGGAGAGGCAAGGGATATTGTGTTTGGTTCGGTTTGTTTGTTTGTTAACACTTTTTCCAAGCAAAACTATTGGTTCAATTCATACCAAATTGGGTTTATAGATTGTCAGTGACCCAGAATACATGTGAGCACATTTTGGAAAAGTAGGTCAAACTTCAAATTTTTTATGATTTTTTAAAATCTTCCCATTTACTTATAATGGCTGAAATACGCGCGAGGGGCGGGGTTTGTTATGCCTGACACAACTTGTTATGTAGCATATTGAAAAAAATGTTTTTTTGCATCAAAACATGGTTTGTTTGTTTTTTACATTATAAACATGGCATTTCAAGGGTTACAAATATGACAATTGTTGAGTATTTGGTATTTTTCTTTATGGCTCAAGTTGATGAAATACAAAAACATGTAAAAGAGTTAAAAACAAACTGAATGAATTTTTTTTGACATTATTCTGTGACTGTGCCTATTACACACATGGTGGTTAGGAGGGGCCTCTCTGGGCAGGACACCAGAGGGTTAATACAAAATAACGCGCTCTAAATCAGCTTTACAGCGAGATCTCCGACAGCAGACATTTGAACACATCTCACAGTGTATACGATGCCATAACACCCACATCAGTCTCACCATGAATCACACTGGTGTTGGTGGTAATTAAAGATTCTCCCTCACACCTCTTCCTCGTCTCCCTGGAGGAGTTCAGACATGATGTGGAGATGAAAGCGATGTGAACCCTCTCCAGTAAAACTCTTTACCTTCTCCAACAAGTGGACACCGTCTGCCTGTGCTGCACAGATGGCAGAGACGCACAACACACTCCACCTGTCTTCACTGGCCGCTGTTAACAAGCATTTGACATCCTTGACCTGATGTATAGGGCAGAGGAGTGGAAGAGGTGCATCTCCCCCTCAGGCGGTAATGAGACAGGGGCAGGTGACCAGATGTAACCTGTTGTCGGCCCGAGACTGTTGACAGCCAGAAAATAAGTATCTCCCCTCTCTTAAAAACGAACACTGACGCCACTTCCACACATCAGTGATCTTCATATTGCTTATGCGCTTCACATATTCTTTGAGATGTCATGGTGAATAAAACAGCCTCTCTGATATTTCCATGACCTCTTGAGCAGCAGACGAGATCTCTCAGGGCTCGGCGTGATTGCAAATTGCAGTTTATTGCAACAGCTTGGTTGAGCAACATGTTTCTTTTTTTTTTTTTCCTTGAGAGGCAGCTCATGATGAGATCTTCACAAACTTTACAACAAAGCAAAGTCTGACAACGCACTACTCTGATATCAACTGTGAGATGAACCCAAGATAATTTTCAGCGGCACAGCACACGTTGCGCCGGAGATTGCCCAACGTTAAACCGTTTTTAGACTCTCAGAGACACTGATTTAAAGTGACAAATGATTGAAAAACACTTCCTTCCTCTCTCCTATCATACTCCGGCGAGGTTGTTCATGACAAGTGGAAACTGTGGCGCTCCATTTGTAGCTTACATTCTTTGTGACCTTTGAGATTGATGGCAAAGCTAGTATATCTGCAGGAGATACAAGAGTGATTTGCCATAGGGTTCAATGTTAGAGCTGAAGGAACTCTGGCTGCCAGTGGACCTACAGATTAGTCTGATGTGATGTACAAAGGAAAGGAAAGGAAAGGAAAGGAAAGGAAAGGAAAGGAAAGGAAAGGAAAGGAAAACGAGGGACAAGAGTGAAGTAAAGGAAAGAAATGAGGAAAAGATTGAAGAGCTCTTACATCACTCATCAGCCCAAATCATTTAGTCAGATACTTAACCCATAAAAACCCAGAGCTACTTTAGTGGCAGCTCCCAACTTAAGTTCTCTCTATATTTAACATTTTTATCGCTATTTATTATAATATTGTCCTCTGTATTTTACATTTTTCAGTGTAAATCATGCACTTTCCTATATTTAATTCACTGATCATGTAGATGTTCATGAAAACTCATAGTAAATCCGAAGGTTATATCAGAAACGGAAAAACTGAAGAAAAGTGACTTTTTTAGCAAAGATATCAATAATTAAATGTAAAAATAAGTGTCTCCTTCCACTGTCATTGATCAAACTCTATGGGTTTTACTGGTGAATCAATGTTGTAGAAGATGACAGTGTTTCCACCTTCACTATGGAGCCTCTGAACATCCATATCTGATGACGACGAACAGATGACAAACTGCATTTTACACCAATTTATTAAGATTAATGGATCAACAGGTATTAGACATTATAGATCAGTAGATGTTTGGGTCTTTATGGGTTAATAGAAGAAAATAAATATTTCTATCGCACAAACATAGTGAATAGAGCCATTATGATGTTCAATATGGAGCAAATGCCGCAAACTAACACAATGACACTCAGTTCTATTATATCCACTGTGTAGTTTCCTCTAAAGGGGGCGCACTGTGCTCCATCAGCTGACATTTCCTCTGTTTCTGGAGCTCAACCCCACCCCACATGACCAACCAGCTCCACATAACTAGACTTGAGCTAAACTACAGCTTTTTAACAGTCTTTCCCTTCATTTAATCTTCCTCATGTTGCTGAAATACAAACTTGATCTCGGTTCTATGTAGATACAGTTGTTTCCTGTGAAAATGATCTGACAGGGAACGTCAGCTGATTTCACAACACTGTAAAAAGTTTAGAATGAGAGTAAAGCTGTCACTGACCTCGTCGTGGACTGCTGTCACGGTGTCCTTCCGTGACCTGCGGTGTAATGATGGTCAGTGGACAGTCCAGCCCACGTCAAGGTCCCTCTCCACCCGAGCTGTGGATCCGCACCTCGTGGACGGGAGGGCGGAGAGTGGGCGTCGGGTAAACTTTCAGCCAATCATATCACAGCACGGAGGGAGGTCACAGCAGGACACAGAAATCACGTCTACGCAGGTCTGAACATGTCAGTTTTATTAACCCAATCAGGAAAGTCACCTTTTTTTTTAACTGTTAACCCTTAGATACTCTTTTACGTATTTTACGTACTTTTTAATTTTTTATTTTTTTTTTAAATAATTTTGGATGTGTTCATGCATATGGCATATATTTACACATACAGTACATGGTAAGATGATTTCTTTTTATTTCATCTTATCATTCCCACTTCACCTCTACAGTAAGTCTAAACTACACTACGGACAAATAAAAGTTACACTCATACTGTTGCGCAAAAATTGAGCAACTGAAACCAGTTCATAAATGTACAAATAAAAAGCACATTTTTGTGGTTTTAATGAGTAAAAATCCATGTTGGTGATGATCATTGACATATCCCAATCTGTAATAATTCAGCACAAAAAAAACTTACTTTACAATGACATGTATAGGCTTATGAAAATAATTCATACTTTCTATTGTTTTTTTTTTTTAAATCTGAAAACATGGTGGCATCATGACAAAAACCAGACATTAAAGGGGTTCAAATCTTAGAATTTAAAATAAATGAATGAATAAATAAATAAATAAATAAATATTTGATATCGATAGTTAGATGTTGATTGAAAGTAGCAATAGAAAGTAGAAAATAATGTTAATGTATAATATTTTCAGAGCTTGCCTTTAAAACGTACATTTTTGTGCTTAGCTGTATGAGTGTGACTAATGTTAGACCCGGCCCTAAGGGTTAAAGTAAGACCCAAGTTTTGTGGCAATGTCAAAAGGATTTTTTTCTTCTACATTTAAGTGCTTTATTAGCAATTATTATATTATTCTCTGTATATTGTATTTTTTTGTCAAAATCAGGTGTCTTTAATTTCATGTGGATGTCCATAAAAGCTCAGAA
>JAPQRQ010000019.1:21889361-21905657 GCA_037367365.1 Apogon talboti | reverse complement strand
TTATTCTCTGTATATTGTATTTTTTTGTCAAAATCAGGTGTCTTTAATTTCATGTGGATGTCCATAAAAGCTCAGAAAAAATTCAAATGTTAAATCAGAACATAGAAAACTGAAGAAAAAATTAATATTCAGCAAAATATATCTTTAAGTTAATATAAAAACAAGCATATACAACCAGTCATTTGTCAAACTACATGGGTTTTATTGGCGACTCAGTGTTGCAAAAGATGATGGCGTTTCTGCATTGACTACAGAGTCTTTGATCATCCAAATAAGATATATCTGATGTTGATGAATAGCTGAAAAACTGTAATTTAATCAAATTATCTAAGTGTAATGATAGCATTAGTGGTTCCAATGTTATAGAGACTGCATATTGAGACTATATTTCATTCACCTATTAATCTGCTATTGACTTTTTTTTCTTGGCATAGTAAAATATAGCAATTCTCTCAAATGTTCCTCTTCTAGGTAAACAAAAATCAGGCTAATTTCTTATTGATTTCTTTTTTTATCCTGCGGAGTGATGACAGATCACCAAAAATAAACATAAAATCAACTAGACCTAAGATCACAGAATAAAAAAGTAGAGCATTATCTTATGTGTGTCATCAAGTTCATGTCCACAGTACAGCCCATGACTGAGGAAAAACTCCCTACATCAGCCTAAAGCTGAAGATATGGGTATTGAAAAGAAAATATGTGAAAATAGATTAAAAATTAATGAAAATATGCATTGCAGAGACAAATGTGTCAGGGGTATAACATAGTGCATCTTCTTTGTAAATAATAGAAAGACATATGGGTATGATTAGTGCAGGTTGGTACAGGTGCAGGTACAACATTACATTCCTTATATTCAGGCCTATCTTGTTTTGCAGTCGTGAAGGCTCATTATAGCAGCTGAAATAGAGAATACACTTTTCTATATCCTTGATGGCTGCCTTATCAAGGATAGGTATATAACTCAGCTCACACCCAGCTCAAGGTCCACTTACTGAAAAATATCAGTTTCAATTTCAATCAGTTTCTAAAGATGACACACTAAGAGCAACATCTAATAACTATTGAATGACGGGTCTATTATATGTGGCTGTAATGGAAGAAGTTGTCATCAAACTGCTTTTAACTCTTGTGTCACAGTTTATGGTTTGCATCAGATAGGGCTCATTTTCTGCATCTGGCAGGTTTAATGAACAAGTCATTATCTAAAACAGTAGTTCTCAAAGTTTTTACAATGGAGTACCCCCTGAAATATATATTTTTTAGCCAAGTACCCTAAATTCTCACTGCAGCATTTTTGATTTGATCAAAATTTGTTCCTGTGCCAAAGTTGTCTGTTTTAATTTGCAAAACTTTGTAAACAAACAGCATATATTAAATTTAATATAATGAAAATAGCAAATGTTTAAAAGCAAATGCTGTGTGCAAAATATAAACTGAAAAGCACCCTCATTCATTGATAAGAAAAATAAACTAAATGGTTATTAAGGACTAAACAAACCCTCCATCAACAAAAAAAAATAATTACATAATTACTCAAATAAACTCATCTTGAATAATATAAAATAGAAATGTTCTTAAAATGTTACCAAAGCTTAAACAAGAATGAATGACAATATGATAATATAAAAAAATGAAAATACTGAAATGAAATAGGGTCAGGAGTGTCAACTTTATTATATGAATGTATTTATTGTGTTTTGCATTTCAGCATTCATTCTCATTATTTATTTTGTATTCAGAACATGATGACTTATTTAATGTATTTTTCCCCAAAACTTTCAACAACCTCCTGGGCTTCTTCCACACACGTACCCCCAGTTTAGACTGACCTAAAACACATACGTCTGGTTTTATCTGATGACAGTTGTCTGTGTCTCTGTGAACACACCCAGTATCTGAGCACTGAGCTGTGCTGAATAGTCAAGCCATCACGTTAACTGCAATTGATGTAGTAAACCCTGAGAGGGCACTCTTTACCCATTAAGCCAGCACACTTCTTTTTTTTTTCTGTAAGATCTTTTCACTGCAGACTCTACAACTCCACAGCAGAGAATCTATTAAATATTAAAGAATGAAATATTTAGAGAAAAAATGGGCTGAGAACAGTGAAGGCGAATGGACAATAACAATGGTTGCATTCATTAGATGGACTCGTTACAATGCCCAGGATGTGATTTTCATATAAACCCTCTTCTTTAGGTGGAATTCACACAATGCTCTGTGTTTTGTCACTATCGAGCCAATACAATGACTTCCCCTGCTGGTTGGTGTGTATCATCATCACTGGAACTCTATTAACTCCCTCTTTTCATTTAGAGAGGATTTTCATTATTCAAGCCATTACAGTTTTCATTATGTCCCTTTGTGTTTCCCCAAACGCCTTCACCGGGCTCCTCAAAGGAAGCAGATTTGTTCTAATGTTCCTATCAGGAAGTGGATGAATGGGACCTGTTGGAGCATTGTTTTGGTCAGGTTTTCAATGCAGAGAGCGCCGGTAACAGTTTGAGTTTATTACACCAGATGTGAATATTTGACTGAAAGGAAAAAAAACAGAATGATGTCCGAAATATAGGCGTGTTTGTCTGGGCCACAGTCCTATTGTCTGAAATGGTCATAACTGACTGGACAATTTATTTCTGCGGACTAAAACACACAAATCCACTTGCATTTGCACCAGTGGACCACAATCTTCCTTCAAGTGAGTTTGCAACATGCCCCCTCCGGGCTCTCATCTGTTCCTACTTAACTCTTAACTCTGCTTCACTGGATCGGTTGATTGAGGCCAAAATTGTTCTGGATATTGAGTAATTGAAGATTAGCAGATAACGGGAAAATCATTCATCCCTCAGAGTAAAATGATCACTCCACTTTCCCCCCCTTCTCCTCCCTCTCTCTTTTCTTTTGCTGCCTGAGGACATACCTTTTAAGATAAGAGCAATAAATTGGCAATGTGACCATATTTTCATAGACGTGAGAGCAAAACCCACAAATCTTATTTATATAGATTTATTCTTTAATATGTAGTGCTTTTGCTGCAGTAAGTAGATGTGCCGACTTTCAGTTCAGTCAGATATACTGGAAAAATAAAGGCACAAAAAGGCAATTTAATACATTTTTTCACATGAGTACTTAAAGTTGTTAAAGATTGTTTCAGACTTTGCGACAAATTACATCATAAACTGTGCTCAAACTAGTCTTTTAGAGATTATACAACAGATAAAACACACATATATACAGTACAGTAGAAAAACAATCATTAAAGCATAAGAAAGTAAACAAAACTCCAAAGGGATTGTAATAAAAGCTGTACATTATTTTCACCCAATGTGTATTTTAAGTCTTGGAAGTGGAATATTTGTGTAAATAAGATACCGTCATCATCATCATCATAGGGCATTTTTGCAAGGACATGGTCTCTGCTAAGCAATTGAATAAGCAGCACACGTACACTGTAATGAAATTCATTTCCTCTGCTTTCTGTTTACTATTAAACCATGTCTCAGGTGTATACCGCTAAGAGTTCACATCATTTATTTGACTGGAGTTTTCATTTATTTCCCCCCTTCCCAGTTTCACCTTCCGCCGGTCATTGTCAAAGCCTTGAAACTGCAGAAATTAGCCTCCGTCTATTAATATCTGACCAGCTCTGCTTGGTTTCATCTGCACCACACACCACTGGAATCTTATTTCCAACATCCTGCAACAAATTTCCGGACGCTTGCAACATGAGGTATCGGTAACATACAACACGGGGACAAATCATCTCCAGGTTGAAACTTGATACAAACCTTTGCCTTTACTATATTCTGCCCAATAGCATATTAATAAGGTATAACCAGGGCCAGGATAATGCATGGTGGACGTATCCATCATGCTGAAACAATAAAAAGACCTTGAGTCACATGTTGGTCAGCAGGGTATTCATTATTGGTGTTCTTTCTTAAAGAATATATTGATCAGAATATCATGCGGAGCAGATAAATGGGGTAACTGACATACTATACTACTATATCGGATTGTTCTCTGTAGTATATATAAGGTATTTGTTAAAACATGTTGTAGACCTTTAACAAGGTAATTTTTGCTGCTGCGCTCTTTTTTGCCCAATTAGATTAAACCAGTAGATCTCTAAAACATGCTATATCTCCTTTCTCTCCAAACCTCTAAAGCAAAATATGCAAGTTTAGATCCAGTTTATTGTAATGAAGAAACATATGTTCATTTATAAAACGAAAGCCCAAAATGAAAGCTCATAAAAGCCATTAAGTTTATGCTTTAAACTTTTTTAGTGAGAGTAACTGTCTTTAATCTTCTGTGTAAAATTGCCCTGCAAGGAATAACTTAACTGGCTGTTTTATGACTGTTGTGCCTTAGGCTTAAAGGATATTGGAAAAGTGATTTGTGCAGAGCCTCCAGCAGATCTTAAAAACACATAACCTGGAAGATTTGTAGCTACAGTGGGGGAACACGGGAAATGCCAGGTCACTGCGTGCAACACACAGGATGAAAAGAAACAAACACAAGAGACGTGTCAACAGGTGGTGCCAGGTTGTTGTTTTTTTTTGTCTGTTGAGAATGCACAATTTCTTCATACTGTGTTTATGACTTTTCCATCGCTTTATGAATACCAGCGTCTGCCACTGTATTCCTCCGAGTCTCCCCTTGTTTATTCTGGAGAGTCTTTTTTTTTTTTCACCCTAGAGCCCTGACAACGGGTCAGCAGCCACAGCGGAGGTGGAGGGACAGGGGCTGAGCGGACTAGCCCTCAAATATTTATGCTTTTTTAGTGCTGTGATTGTATGAGTTTTGACAGAGATAGCACATCACCGTGACCCTCACCCAAACAAAAGGTCTGAAATGTTACTGTGTGTTGAGAGGTGAGGAAAAGTGCGTGTTACTTTTGATTCTTCACTTCCTTTTTTTCCCGTTTATTGTCCCTGGTTTCTTTCAGTATCTTATTTTAGCCTCTTTTATTCTTTTTGCACATTTTTCTTAAAATTCACTCGCACTAAAATACTCCTGGCCTCTCTCCTCTCCCTCCCATTCCACATCCCATCTCATTTCCTCTACCTTGTCATTTCTGCACCACATTCACAATGACAGATTGATGACTACCTCTGCAGTACTTCACTGTAATAATCACCGTCACCTAGATTGGTCCTACCTAATTTACAGCACACTGATCAAGTCTGGTTATATACTGACTGTAAATATTTTTAGAGTTAGACCATCTAAAACTTATCAGTCATCAGCACTTCAATTTATTGCTGTATTAATTACAATGCCTTCTTGTATTTAGATTTAGCAGCAAGTGAGAGAACAGGCTCAGAGCATTTTCAGAGATGGGAAGTAACTCAGTCCAAATACTTGGTTTCTTGGTTTATTTTACTTGAGTATTCATCCAATGGACAACTTTTTAGTTTTACACCCTACATTTTAAAAAGGCTGTATGTAGTATTTCTACTTTCAAACATTAAAAATTCAGACTATGAGATTCTGCCAAAGATGCCGATGTATTAGATTGTAGAAATGTACACTGAATGTATTCACACTGAATTTCAGATAGATTTATGTGACCACTAGAGGAAGCAATGAGTCATTCTACTGATCTCCCATGGTGAGGAAAACTAACCCCACAAGGCCTTTGACCACAGCATCATGAAACGATGAGAACCACAAAAAAACAACTTTTAGAATCAAAGAAAGTGTTTTAACCTCTGGATGCAGCTCTAAATGTAAATAATGGAATTTGATGATGAAATTTAAGCTTTTCTTCTACATGGGTGAGTTTGATTATGAGGCTTATGAGGGTATAAAGTTATTATGGGATGTTATTATCTTTGCTAAGTTCACTGTTTGTCGACCCACTGTTCAGACTAAGCTATGACGGTTCTGACTTTGATTGGACGATTCCAATCAGATCTTTAGTGCAGCTACTGATAACACAAACTGCACAGAAATCAGGGCTAAGCTAACACAGCTACAATGTAAACTGTCAGTCACATAGTGTTATTTGAACGACTGTCAGAATAATTGGGTACGTTTTTGTTTTTGAAGAAAACATGATAATAGTGGATACATAGCATTAATTCATTGGTGTTTTTTGTTTATTCTGGTAGACGACTTCCTCCTGCTTCCTCCTGCATTTGGGGAGAATTATCAATCAAATTCATTTTGCAACATCCACCTAAATGTGATGCATACAAATGAAGACAGGAGTGAAAAGAAAAGTCAACATAGTGTCTTGAGATCTGGTGCTGACACTGAAAACTGATTTGTACATTGAGCAAAGGTCATCATCATCTTCAGTGCATTCATTAATACCTTATTTGAAGGTGGAATGTATTGATAGTCTTTGCATTATACTAATGTGCCATAAAGTTCAGCTCACTTGGCACGGAAACAGCAGGTAGAATTGTACTTCAGATTCTACTTTTTATTTTTACACTTCTAAAATTCTTTTCTACACAAGCATCTGTACTTTGACTCGAATCAATAATGTGTCTTATAAACTTTACTGTTTTAATGAAATGTAACACTATAGAAAAATATTAAACTGTCTTGGAGCAAATCAGCATATTAAGATAGTTTGGAAACTGTGATGTGGGCATTTAAAGATTATTATAATTGTGGACTTATGGCAAATTTGGCTCAAACTGACATTTGGCAGCAGAAAAAAATACAAACTAGTTTGTTTTAGTTAAAGCTTGAAATAACAGAAAGATGGAAAAATGAAAGTATTATAAACCCTGTATACTGGTATAGTTCCAACACATTTTTGTACAATAAGGCTGGATCAGATGGGTTTTAGATGCACCAGATAAATCTGAGAAAAAAGCAGGTCTTGATGAATCTTGAACTGTAAAATTGTACATGTATAAATTTACATCCATCCTGTTGTGTCCATTAAATCTGGAATAGTTATTAAATATAAAGAAAGAATTGCATTGGAGTTTAGCAAGGATGAGTTAACAGATGTGGATGTCAGTATTTTTAGTTACATTTTGATATCTTTAAGTAAAATAGGACATGAAATTGTCCCATGCTTTTTTTTTTTTTGCATCAAGTGGTGTGAAGCAAAAAAAACAACAACCCTGAAAGTTTCACCTCTTTGGATGCTAGTTTTACTTCCTAAATAAGTATGTTGTGTAGACTCTTGGTTTGAGGAGGGGTTCATGAGCTGGATCTTATATTGTACTGTGATAATGTCGTAAATGCACAGTATGTAAGAGCTGGCCATATTTCATTGATAACCCAGTTTTGTTTAATGTTTTACAAATAATCTAAAAATGTGATGTGTGAAATTGTGGGTTGTAATTTTCTAGTGGTGTTAAAAATGTTACGCGGTTAAATGTTAGCGCACTAATGGCAGCTGAGTGTGTGGATGTGATCACATGAACAGTCTGTGTGTCTTTGTTCACAGCTTGGTGAACCATGTGATTGCTTTGGTGAAATCGAAAATGGTCACACTGGCAACTGAGGTGACTTTATTTTCGTATTCATTTTAGTGCAGAAATGGAAGTTAGCAGAGAAAAGCTCCCGCTGTGAGGGGTTCATCTAACTTTAGCATCAGCCTCCCCCCTGCCTTTTCTTTCCCTACTATTACCAACAAACACACATCTCCTCTCATGTCGTCTCACCTCAGGAGGGAGGATGGATGTGCTGCCCACCCTCTTTCCCCCCTTGTGGCTGAAAGATTAAAAGTGCATTCTCCATCAAAGGTTGGAGTTTTTTTTTTCTGCTAAGCTTTTCTAGCATTCTCATGGCAGCTCTTCTTCTATTTATCTGGCTCAGGTCTACTGCATGCTTTGACACAACGAGTGGGATGAAAGGAAAAGGATGAACACGACGAATATTCCTTTCTTTATTTATTTATTGTCAGCACACAAACTTTGACAGGAGATGAAAATGGCTTAAGCTCTTTTGTCGAACACGGCTCCAACTTCCTCTGTCCTGAATTATTGGTATGCAAAGCAGCTGGAAACAGAATAATAAAGCTAATCTGGGATTTCAAAACTTTTGGAGGGTTGTTTCATATTACAATAGAGCACTGTCAGCACTAGTTACAGCATGTACACCGAGATTCACCCTCCCTGCATCTATGCTGCAGGGTTTCCCCAGTATAACTTCAGGCAGTGATGGATGAAGTATTAAAATCCTTGTGGAAAATACTATCATGAAAGTACTAAAATCCTCCACTTTTACTAAATTAGTTTCCATAGTAAAAGTAAACACTCTTATTATGCAGAGAGAGGCCTGTTGAGTGTTATTACTACTGATGGATTAATGTGTTAGCATCAGTTTAATGTCACAGGTCATAGTGGAGAGCCAGCGTGGTACAGAAATGAAGCCAGTAAGGAGAACTCATCATTATTCTACTGTTGGTTAAACTATTTCTGCCTGAATAATAATAGTGCTGTCAGAGCAGAGTCCTCTGTTGCTGCTGCAGTCAGCCACATACAAAGGCTTTCAGCAGCCCTCGTCCGAACAGAGGGAACTTTATTTAAGTTTTAATTGCAGGAGCTACAAAGTCACAGGCAGCCTGGGATGATAAGGTAAGCGGGATGAACAATGTAGCGCACTGCTGTTGTGTGCACAATTTTTTGGCTGTGTAAATGGAGATAAGAAAGACAAAACAAAACAAACAAGCAAACTAAAACTACGTCCTACAATAATATCAATGTCAGGCAAGAGAAGGCCATACAACAACAGTGCTTAAAATGAGGATTTTTGCAACAATAGCCATGTAACAGGAATATGTGGAGAGTACGTCCAAAAAAGTCCCAGAAGGCATTTCTTTCAACATAATCCTCCAACACTTAAAGTTGCTGACAAAGGCTTCTGTTGAATATTGTTACAGTTATTATATTAACAGCTTTATTTACATAATGCATATGAGGTAGAAATGGATTATCAAACAATGTGTGTGTTTTTATTTGCATTGTAAAACAGTTTTTATGCAGAGGACTTTTATTGGCAAATTTCTCCTGAGTCAGAAGGTGAGTCATTAGTGATTAATAGATTGTATTTCAGCTGAGACTATGTTTCCCTTAGGCAGACACGGATACAAACCGACAAACCTATGAAGTCACTATTTCAGGAACAAATTACTTATGAATCACCGCTCGTGTCCACAGATTCTACCAAAATTTCACAGAAAACGTCTTCAGCGCCTACATCCACAGACTGTTTTAAAGCAATTCCAGATTCCAGGATGACTAATGTTCAACTAAGTGTCACAGATTCCTCCGAAAAACACAAACCCCTCAGTGTTTTGACTCACAGTTATGTTTTTCTGGAGGCTTATTTAATGCTGCGATTTAATGAGTCTAAATTATTCCGCTGTTGTGTTCATTTAAACTCAATGAAAAGATGCAAATGCAGAGAGACCTCTCACTCACGAATGGAAGCTGTCGGTGGAAAACATTTTTCAAGTTCACTGACTTTTTTTTATGTAATTATAGTAAGTTAGACTGTCAGGATTTCTAATTACAACAAATTGTTCCTACATAATGAGTGTGTCCTGAAAAATATTTATGCAGAATTATGACATTAAAGCGATGCCTTTGCTGGATGCAAATGGTGACTGATTCCTTTACCCTGCTGGCAGGCTAATGGAAATTTTTCCCATCTAAAACTGTCTGCTCTGAAGTGGCTTCACAGTAAATGTTGCTGTAAATTGCCAACACAGTCCTGTGTTGTTAAGACAGACAAAGAACAAAGATGATGGTGTTTATAATTCATGAGTTGTACCACTAATTCACACTTTTAACCCTTCGCATAGGTTTTGGGGTTGAATTTGACAGCAGTAAAACCACATGCTTGAAGTGACGCAAATATGCAAAAATAAGTGTACACTTTGCTGAAGGTGCAACATATTATTTTACAATAAGGCCATGTTTGGGTCAGTTGGATCAGATGGGTTCTAGATGCACCAGAGCAGGTAAAACCAAGAAAAAAGTAGATTTAATTTATCTCAAAACTGTCAAATTGTACATGTGCAGCATTACCCTGATCATATTGTGCCCATTTAATAATAAAAAATCCATTAAATATGCAATGTGTAAATACCCTGTTGCCCATAAATTCGGAATAATTTTGCTTTCATATACATTCCTCTTTTTATTCCAGTTTATACACATCTGTAATCACCTCTGACCTGGTATAATGATTACATACTGAGTCCCAGTTACACTTCATCAAGCAAAAATAAATCACATTGTCACATTTCACGGTAAGAGGAAAAAATATTTTTTCCAACTTTATGGGAAACAGTGGAGGCCTTGCAAGGGGTCAAGTTAAAAAATAAAAAAAACAGGTAATAACAAACATGGGCATCCATACTTTCAGTTTTATGCCTTTAAGTAAAAGAAATTGTGCTATGTATTTTTTTCCTCTATAAACAAGTGGTATAAAACTAAAAAATATTCTCTTCCTGAATCTTTCACCTCTATGTTGGAGAGGTTAGTTCTATATCCTAAATGCATCTCTGGTGTAGACTCCATTAAAAAAGTGAAAACACTGTACATGTCCAACATAATGTTGATTCTGTTGTGCCCATTAAATCAAGGAAAGTCATTAAATGTGAAGAAAAACATCAGTGTTTATCACTGAATGGCAAAAATAGTGGGAAATGACTGTAATTGATGTCAGTAGTTTCAGTTTCACATTTAAAGGTAAATGAGGACATGGAATTGTGCTAAATACACACATTTTTTCTTCTTTAAACAAGCTCTCAAAGATGATGGATGAACGACAAAAAGGACTTGCTGTTAATAAACACATAAATAATGAAAAATCCTTTTGAGACACGTCTTCCATAAATATGATGCTGGTGTTTGATCATAATTCATGAGCTGTTCCTCTAAAAAAAGATTCACTTTGTGACCTCTTTACTTCACTCTCAGGTACTTTCCACTTAATGAACCACTTGACTGTGAAGCAATAATGGGAATAAATGCTCAGTATTATCAGAGACTGGCTTGATACAGTCTTGTGGTTTTGTTTTAACGTCGGGGCAGAAAGCGAAACCTTCAGATGCTTTGGCGTCATAGACTGTGGTTTGTCTTTTAATATAAAGGTTCGTTGAAACTCAGATTATTGGAGAACACTGGTCTCTGTCAGGTGTGCGCCTCTGGTTGTTCCACCTCAGCCTTGTGTCTGACTGCATACTCACTGCTCATTTCGCCACCGGTAAGTCCAATCCGAATAGTTGGTTCTTTATAACTAAACAGGAGGCGTTTGTGGAATGTGACGCCCCAGAATTAAAGCCAATTAAGTCTCTAATCAGTTCCATTCCAGTCGCTGCGCAATTCTGCTTCAGGTTTTGGCACTAACAGGCTTCAGGAGTCTCTTGTGGATGACAGCAGGGAGCAGTGCTGGAGATGCTGTAGCTCACACTACCGCTAGAAGACAAACACCGTGGTCCTCCCACCTCACCAGAGCTCCAGAGTGCGGCTCAAGGAACGGGAACTATTGTTACCAAACCGATGAATGGGACTGTGCGCCGCGCCGGATCCTGACGCCTGGCTCTTGGTTTTGGAAGAGGGGGGCGCGTAAAGCAGACAAGAAAGAGAAGAAGTCACAGTCTTGTTCTTTCAGGGGTGGAAAAAAAAAGACGCTGCAATGACAGAGCAGCAGTCGTGCGCAGCGGCGAAATAGACGAACTATTGTGGGGACGGAAGATTGATAACGCAACTGGGCTGAGCAGACAGAGTGAGAGAGCGGCAGATGTAATTCCCAAACGCTGCATCTGGGTCGGTGCCAGTGCTCTGTGCTGGATGGGTTATTACCGCGTTCTCCTTTTTATCATTGACTGCTTTCAACGTTTCTACATTACTTGGGGATCTCGGACGGCTGTCTGTCTGTCTGTGAGGGGAGTACTGCTGCAGAGACAAACGGGGAATGCCATGTGTCGTTGCGCGACATAAAAGCTCTTTGTGGGCTGTTTTGCACCGGGGGACAGGTGGTGCCGTGTGTTTTGTATGTGTGTGTCTGTTGAGACTAGCAGGGGGGCGCGGACATACAACCCCTGAGACAGTTGTCTTAGGGATGTCAGGCCGGCGGACGGGATCAGTTTTTGCCAGAGACAGGTGCGACGGGGAGGAGTAGTTTACAAAGCCCCTGCACAGGATCTGGTAACGCACTAACGAGCCTCCTCTCCTCTCTGCTGATCACTCTCGGATTTTTTATTTTTTTTTGTATCCAACTGGAGACACAATTGAACCACAAAACTGTTATCTGCGAGGCGCATTTACCCACTAAAACCAGAGGTAAGTGACCCGAGCCGTCCGGTGTGGAGGTCCGTGGGTGGCGGTGCGCACTGGACGCGGGCTCAGTCGCACCTTGATGCCTTTGGATAAATGACATTACTCCTGATTGGAAGAAGTCGTTTAGTTGTGTTAATCTGTTCATCCAGACTGAATTCTTTCACATTGCCGAGATGATGCGTGCTCTCCTGCATTTCGGCTCAATATTTTATTGTATAATTCTCAATTTCATACTGCGTAGCTCGCAGCCACGCACAAAACAAGCAGCTTTCAGCCTGAAGAGCCTGAACAGGAGCCCCACCGTCCATCTATTTCTAACTCAGGTCGTTTGTAAGGAAACGGCTGACAGTTTGTACATATTATGACACCTATTTTCTACAATTTTCCACCTATTTCTACCACTTTCTAACATTTTAAATCCCCCTCAGTGTCATTCATCCACCTTAATTAAGACGGTTTTTTTGCCTCAAATGGGAAACTTTCCCGGCTCTACACTGTGGGATTTTTACTATTTTGTCTTTTCATTTGGATTTAAGCATTCACAGAAAATCCTATTTTCAGATCCAGTGAGTTGCAGAGAATGTGTGATTGGTGAAAATGTTCTGTCATTCAGTCTGTATCTGAGTGGTTGTATTTCATTTGCTTGTGGTTGTGCATGTCCTAAAGTCTTCTCTGCTTGTCCTCTGGTGTCCACTTGTAGTCCTGTCCTCAGCCTCTGCCATCTCTCCTCCCTCTCCCTCCTCTGTCTGTCTGTAGTAGCTGCTATCTTTACAGTACATTGAGATGGTTGGCCGGATAGTGTCAGAATCAGATTTTTTTTGGCTTTTTGTGTGAGGGCCGCTAGTGCTCAATGGCTGGCTCCAAGTCGCCTAAAGTTTCTCCATTTGGGAGCAGCGTGTTTTTGTTGTGGCCCCTGTTTCACATTCAAATTACCTTTCAGCTGCCTTTTGTGTAGCTCTGAGTTTGTGGACTGGAAAGAGAGACAGGGAACTAAGTGAAGTCCCCAGAGGTCAGAGCATTCCTATAATGAGCCCTATGTGCAAGACGACAGAAGAGGGGAAAAGGAAAGACACATCTGAAGAAAGTGAGACAGTCCTCCTTGTCCGGTGCCGGGCCAGACACAGCCGAGGGAATACCGGCACCTCCACTAACCTTTATGTCACTCTCACTGTGTCAATCAGCCTTGGAGGACAAGAGCCTCTTTAATTCCCCTTTCCACTAGGTTGTCACTGACTCTGACAGCCGGGGCTCCGAGGTCCTGCTGCAGGTTACATATAGATCCTTTCCTCCACTGCTGCTCAGATACTACAACATCAGGGTGGCGATGTCCTGCATAAGACTGTCGGAAACCTGTGTTTTTAATGGTAACACTAGGCACAATAGGCCCTGAAAGGCTGGAGAAACAGAATAAGTTAATACGAAACATGAGGCAGATGAAAGAATGACGATCATAAACAAGATACTGTTTAATCATCTGAGTATTGCCACTTCTTTAGCATGACAGATGAGGTGTGGTGGCCTTTTTTTCTCACGTCCTGACATCCTCTTGTTAGCCCATCACATCACCAGTAATTACAGGAGAAGTGCTATCAGAGGGAATGAATTAATAGACAACAGAGGAAGTACCTGTCTGATACCATCTCTGATCTCCTCATTGTACCGGATCCAGTTTTCATTTGTTTAAAAGCCACGGACAATACAGTCAGCAGTGTGAGACTTAGGAATCATACCATGCGTGAGTTTTTCGAGGGCTTTAGGTCATGCTTAGAAAACCTCAAAAGAAATGGAAATCACATATATTGCTTTCACCGTCAACTCTACGGGGTTAAGATCATGACATTAGCTTCTTGCTGAAATTAGGAGGAGACACACCTTTGAACTGCTACACTGACACATCTGTAAATGAACTGTACCTATTATTGCAAGTCTTTTATTCTTTTGACTGTGAAATAATTCTACTTTTATGATGATATTAAAAGACTCTCCTCTAAAGAGTTTAATTGCCTTTCTCTAAGCAGAGGAGGGGGGATAAATGTTTTCACAGTTAGAATATAAATACCAAGATAGCAGGACGGTGTTACTTCTACCAAAGGAAATGACTCAGCAGGGGGCAAGATTGCACTGAGAATTATGTAAGGCAAACATAAGGAAAGTAATCGAAGGAACAGTGTACCTGATGTTAGAGCTGGCATCCTGAACACTAAAGGTGATTAGTGGCAAAACCCTAGCAGTAAAAGACAATAGCTCTAAGTAAAAGCCTAATACAAGACTGAGATTTTTCTGTCAATGGAAACTTAGATAACAAGGCTAAATGTGTGCCCAGGAAACCAGGCAGGGAGTTTGTACCATTCCAAGGTCCCAAATGCTGATGTCACTTTTTGGCCATGTTTCTCTGTCCCTATTGCTTCTCCTCGCAGCTTGACAAACTGCTCACTGGAGCTTGGCTAATCCTTGGCTAGCAGCGCCCAGTGATTTATTATAAAGTTAGTTAATTTGGGGAGATCTGCAGCATCCCTTCAAACACACATGCCCTTGACAGACCCTCACTTTCTTTACTGTGAAGTTGGAATCAATTAGTTTGAGGATTCGTTTGATGTGAGTGTGTGTGTGTGTGTGTGTGTGTGTGTGTGTGTGCAGGTCAAATGTAGAGAGAAAGAACTGAAGAGGGAAAACCAGTGGTAGTTTGCAGACAGACTGAGGAACATTGTTCATCGCATTGCGTCTGTTTGCCTGCCTGTCATGTGTAGATTTGGCTTGTGTGTGTGTGTGTGTGTGTGTGTGTGTGTGTAAGTCAGTGCCCTTAACAAGTGTGATTCAGCACCGTCCAGTCTTGCTTGAATGGGCGCCCTGTTTGCCCCTCGTTTCTGACACCAACAGCCGCTCTACACCCCTTGCCTCGGAGCAAGTGTTGTGTTGAATGTGCTTAAACAACAGGTGCCTTTACACAGTGATTTAATCCCTCCACCCCACCTCCCTGCTACACCCTGCTGAGGTTTACGTCACCTGTAGGCCTGGGGCAAGTTGATCATAAAAACCCACAAATTAGTCAGTGGGAATATAAGGTTTTTCCCCTCATCTGTTGTTTTTTTTTTTTTTTTATTTATGACATCTAAGCTGTGAACTCAACCTCTGCGGTTCCGTTATTGATACAACATGTGTTGGTTATGTTCACTGCAGTATCACATTTACATTTGCAGTTATATTTTTTGAAGAAGCTAACATGCCTTTTCAGAAATAGTCAATGATACTGTGATTGGCACACAGTCAACATGTTTCATCTGGACTATTTTGTTGGAAAGGAATAAGAAAATATGTATTTTTATTTCATTTGGCCTTTAAATATCCCTCTGGCTTAAATTCGTCTTTGGCAAAGCTAAGTCATAAGGGTAAACACTGGATTCTAAGCGGATTTCAATATTGCACCTACAGTATGATATGCATGAACACCTGCGTTTCCTATCGACTCCCTCAGGTTTTTCCATTCTGTCTAGTATTTCTCTGGATTTGTGGCTAAACTAAGGTGGATCCATTAGTGGTGTCCTGGGTGGGTGCAGAGCTGTCAACATCTACATCATTCTAGTCTGAGATTGACAGTTTGGTGGGAAATATTACTCAGTTACAGACCGGAGTGGGTTGTGTTAAACCTAGCACCCTATCTACTTGTTCTATCTTTCCTTCATTCTTCCTCCTTGGCATTCCTCCCTGCTTGTTGTCATTCCTACACTGTGTCTTCATACCACTGCTGCACTCATTACCTTTCCTCACCTCTTTCCCCTCTCGTCCTTCACATTCCGCTTTCTTCCCTCCGCCCCCCTCTGTCTCCCCTGGACCTTGATGTCAAGGCCTCTCAGGCAGTGTGGTCTCTGTCTGCAGGCTGTCAGGGCAGGGACACTGCCCACTGGGACCCTGAATGGGACAAATTGACCGTAACAATGTTCCCACTTAGCATGTGGAGCTGGGAGAAAGAGAAGGTGAAAAGGAGGGCCTGATGATTGAGGGGCAGGCCGGCCGCACCGGGAGG
>JAPQRQ010000019.1:21877484-21889306 GCA_037367365.1 Apogon talboti | reverse complement strand
ACTTATATTAAATCTCACATCTCACGTTTCTGAATATTCTTTTCACCTATTCTCCCTTTCTTGTGCAAAGATTCACATACGGATACCACACACACATATACGGCTTTGCTTGTTGTTATTTGCCCAAGGCTACTGCAGAGGTTTCCATAGCAGCAGGATAAACACGTTTGCCTGTGACCCTGTAAACCCTCACACACTCACATACACACACACCTCTCTTTTTCAAGGCCCAGATGCCTTCCCGGAGGTTTGTCAAGCCTGGCAGTTTGATCTGCGCTAAGGTGCTACAAGGGGTCAAGGATCATCCAGCCCCCCATTAAAATGCAATAAGGGCTATAGCCCAAAGGGACCACCTCCGCCATTTAATCACACACTGCTGCTCCCTCATCATCTGCTCTCTCCCTTTTATCTTTTAATCACTTGTTTTTCAGTTCTGTCTCCCTTTCACTCTCATCTCTCGTCTACTTCATGGCTCTTAAACATCCAGCGCAATGCCAAAGCAGCCAAAATAGATGAGAAAGTTCAAAGAAGGAAGACTGATATAGTCAATAATAAGCGCTCTTTCATTTTTCTTTGAAAACTCTCTCATATAGCCTCTCTCATTGGCAGCCACAGGCTAGTCTCTCCTCAGAGTTTGTAACGTCTATGATTTCAATATTTTTTGTCTATGCCCTTTAACTGTGACAGAATGTCTTGGAGAAGTTGCAGCGGTATCATGTTGTGTAAGCCTGAGGTGGCTCAGTATGACAGGAACAAAGAATGCAGCTGCTATCACCAAAGGCCAAGTGGCTTTTGAATAAAGATGCTTCCCGTTGGTAAAACTGGCATTCCATGTAGGCTTATTGTACCTCCACAGGGAGATGTGTGTTCCTGCATGTGTGCCTATATGAGTGTGTCTGTCCCATATCTGAATAACGTAGACACCGGGGATTCTTCTATTCTCCACAGCTTTGAGAAAAAAAGACATTTCCATCAGTATAAACTCCATCCTGCTGGCAGCAGTCCATGGGTGATACTGTGGGAGACAGAATGAAAAGACATGATGTAGACGGACACAGACGTCTACTTCCTGGTCATGAATAAACAGTTAGCGGGTGTGAGCAGAATCTTTTTCACGGCCTGTTTGCTTGTCATTAAGGCGGGTTCACATAGCTGTTCCCCCTTTCTTTTCACTTTCTCTCTCTCCCACACACACACACACACAGACACAGACACGCACACACACACAAACTTTGTCACACTCATGAAATCAGAAGAGCTCCAGTATGTTAACAAGAGGCTAATGAAGGGCCACGGTCAGGAAGGAACGGCAAGACTGACACCATAAGCCACCCGAAATACACCAACACACAGTGGCACACTGACACTCAAACATGAATATTTCTAGACATACTCAAACTCTACATACACACACACACACTGAGAGCTACCACAAGCCCAAAGCCTCATGCTGCATATTCAGTGCCAGCAGCCATACTGCAATTATATTATTTTCCTCTGACATGATATAAATAGAAACAGCTATTTCTATGATAACATTCAGCACACACATGTACACCTCTTCCATTTTGTTTCCCATGCTTGCCAGGTTGCTATGATCACTAACCAGATAACTAATGGGACACAGTTTAACTATAGGGGGGAGACATTGCGGAGACGATGCCGGTCACATCCTGAATCATTTCCCGCATCAGCACAGCGTGAATCCAAAAAAAACGTGTCCTCCGGGCTAGACGAGTATTATCCTGCTGCTGTTTTATAGCTGATTCATTTCTTAGGGGAACTTGCAGCATAAATGGCCCAATCCTGTAGTTTTATGGTTGCAGAGAGGCAGCAAAAATAAAATGTGAATGTTGTCTGTTCCTGCTGTTGATAGAAAAGTTTACTGGTTGTGGCTTCAGTGTTTGCTTTCGTTGCTGTGGCCGCTACTCGTTTCGTCTGTGTTTTGGTGTAAGTTTGGGACTGTACTCCTCAAAAAATGTAAATGTCTGCCTATTTCCCTGCCAAGCTACCACTTGTATTGTGCTTTGAGGTAATTAACAGCTTAATGCATTCAGTGACCTGAGGGAGCCAGTCATGCTGAAAAAACTAAAAGAAAACTCTGGCTTGTTGGCAGTGGGCGCAGGATAGTTGGCGAAGTGGAGGGCTGGAGCAGAGACTGTGACCTGTTGTGTCTCTTCACTCGGTGATGGTGAAGAGAACAGAGCGCTAGAGCAGATGAGGCAGGAGACATGTTGATGGTTTCAGGGTGAAGCTGAACTGTAAGGTAATTGGACTTGGGGAAAAGAGTCACAGAGCTGAAAGAAGGCTACAAGCTGAGAGAAGAGGTAGAAAATGTGAGTCTTGTGAGGATGCTTGTTCAGCTTCTGTTGCTGTTGGAAAGTGGGTCCTTGAACACACTAGCCTAAATTAACGGCTCAGAAGCACCAATTAATGTACAGCCTCGCTGTAGGTCTCTGCAGTGCAGAATCAAAGAGGTCTTGCTGTGCTGTGCGTCTGCTCATCTCTCAAGCATGTGTGTGCACACACATATACACAATTACACCCCTCACACAGTAGGGATTTTAGCCAAGAAACTGGAGCCAATGAGTGAGAGACAAAATGAAAGCTTTGCTTGGAGTTAAAAGCTGAATGTCAAGGTTAAAGTACAAAAGAATGGTGATTTGGTCTTTGTTAATAAGTGACACATAGATGAAGGGAAGGTCAACTTTGATGTAGTTTTGATGTGGATAAGAAGATGAGGAGTTGAAATGAGTGAAGGAGGAGGAGGAGGAGGAGGAGGAGGAGGAAGAGGATGACAAGGACACAGTGTGCTCTCTGAGGGCGGGAATCAAACAATCAGACCCAGGGCCCATCTGGAGGCAACAGGTCCGGTGACAGCAGGCGGGTTCTCAATCCAAGTATCCCGGCTGTGGGTGACAGCCAGTAAGACAGCCAGGGTCTCCTCAGGGTCCAGGACCCCTGAGTCCGAGCCGATCCACCCGCAATCTGTCCCCTGATACTAACCTCTCCAGCATAATAGAAAGACTTGTTTGTTATGATTGGTTATGGATTATAATGCCTCTAAATTGAAAGTGTATGGTTGATTACAAGGCATTAGCACTTCTGTCAGAGATGAGTGGATTCTGTGAGGATGGTTGACAGTCAGTATACTGAGGAGTTATGCAAAAATGATAGAAAGGATTTAAGCTTCTTCACAGCAAATCTGCTAATGCAGTACACTATGTCCCGGTCTGAATTCATTATCATTAATTTCACTTGATACGGCGAGTGGTAACAATAGCAGTCACAAATCAATAAGCCACAAAAGCAAAAAATAATTGATATCCTACACACATAACAGCTACTTCTAAACCCTGTGTGCTGTTACAATAGGACTGTTGATTGGCAAGTCCTCTGTGCCTGGCTTTCTGTGGTTGCTGTGCATTCAGAATACCATAGCTAGCGTGCTCACAGTAGCTAGTGGGTCATTCGTATTTGCATGTAAATGTTTTTCACCCCTTGGCTTGACTGGTGGGGCAATCAGAATGGCTCTCTGTCTGCATCACTTAGAGGGAGGCTGCAATGACTGACTGTGACATTCAGAGCTCAGACCAGGCTTCACCCTTTCCTTTCATTCGTTTGTTCGCTCACATGTTCTTATCTGTGGGAAGGAGGAGAAAAAAGGTTGCTTTAGTGTACAATTATATTCAGAATTCCTCACTTAACAGCTTGATTTGCGAATTAGACCATGTCATTCACCATCCTCCTACCTCATCGTCAAGCTCTGGAGCCTGAGCCAGGCCACCGCATCGTCCCATGGCGCCACTGAGGCTTTCCTTGTTCAGCGCAGCGTGACACACATGCACATACGCAGACACACACCTCCCACACGGTGATGATGGATACATGTGCAAAGGCATATCTGCACGACGGAGGAGTGTTTGTTCCTGACTCATGTAGCACATCCCAGGGTTTGGCAGGGTGTCAGGCATCTATCTGCCACTGTCATCAAATGATACATAGTTCTTTAGGTCTCGGAGACCAGTTAGCTCAGTTTCCTGCTCACTGAACAAAACGGGCAGAGGGGACAGGGACAAGGGAACTCTGGGAAGGAATGTGAGTTTGAGTGAATTGGTTCAGTGAGGAAGAGGGTGGGGTAATGAGGACACAAATAATTAAAACATTTATTTACCGGGGGGAATGTTATGATATTATGCCTGTTAAACTGACATTATTAAAAACTATCATCACTTCACCAATTAGTTTCCACAGGATTTATGAATTATTCAGAATTAAGTAAACACTTCATAAATGATTAATAAGCTGTTATAACAGGTTACAAAAAAGGGTAGCGCTCATTCATTCATTTTCTGGGGCCACTTAATCCCATGGAGGGTTGTGGGGGAGGTAGAGCCCATCCCAGCTAATACTGGATGAAGGCAGGTGCGTCACAGGGCTGATACGTGGACAACAACAACAACAACAACAACCCTGTAACTAGTCAAACTACTGATGTGCATTTTGTTGGACTGGAAGGGCAGCAATGACACACTTTTTGCTAAATAGTGAGCCGCATTTACTTTATTGTCAAACTTCTGATCTCGTTGGTGACATATAGTGCATTTTCACTGAGTGGTACGATTCAGGTCGGTACAGTGTGATATTCTCTTTTGTGTGTTTCCATTGTAAAAGGGGCCCAAACAATCATCTCGAACAGTAGCATTTCTTAGGACCTTCCATTGGTGATCCATAGGAAAATTGTAGAGTACAGACGAGGCGGAGATAGACTGGTGTCACACTCTGCTGATTGGGTGACAGAAAACATCACTCCTTGATGTCTTCATGTTAGTTGTCGTCGCACTGGTGTAATGTCACACCAGGCATTAGGCCCAAAACCCGCACATTAACTTCCATTATCTTTTCCAGCAGCAGCATTTACACCCAAAATTTATCAACAGGTTGCTATAATTCAACCACCGTCAGTTTATCATCCTACTTAAAAAGGATAGTTTGGCTTGTTTTATCAAATTCATACACTAAGGCAATTTAAACTTTAACTTTAACTTTCAGATTTAACTCACCACTAAATTTAATGTTTCACTTTACAACAGGGGTTCCTATGGTCGGTGATAAATGGTTGTAAGTCATCAGCAAATGGTTTTACTTGCTGAACCATAAAAAGTAGGTTCAGCAGCTTACAAGACCTGAAATTACCCAAATCTAGTGAGCCCAAATTAATGTATGACAACTGTGTGATAATTTATTTAATTCTTTGTTAATGAGTGTTAACAGCCAACTAATTCTAAACATTTATTCACAAGTGTAGTCATATGGTAAAGTCTTATCAAACATTGTTTGCTGTTGTCATGCACTAGATTTGGACTTTTTGTGCATATTTTCTCATCTCTACCAATGTGGGATTTTCTTTGTATATATGCAGTCTAAATAAACACAAAAACTATTTCAGAAGTTTCCCCTTCCAGTTTATGCTTTTGTATGTTTGATGTGACAGCACTTCAAACGTTTTTCTAATCCTCCTCCTTGAAATGTGAGTGGTTGGTTGTTTTATCACAATTATGGGATGTTACTGTATGGGTTTGTCTCCTGCATGGTAAATGTTACTGTGGTAAACACTGCTTTGTAGCTGTTATTACGTCTGTCCTCTAGTTGTGTATCGCCTCCCTCGGAGAACTGTCTGGATATTTGTGTCACTTTGTAGACTTAGAGTTAGTGTGGAGTAACTGTCTGCATGTTTGTGGGTTCAATGTCTCTTGAACTCTTCATCAGTAACCCTTTTACTGATAATGTACAGTAACTCATGTGGAAACTGTTCTTTTTGACCCTGTCTTTACCTGCTGGTTTCATCACTGTGCAGCATCCTGTTGGGTGCATCAACACACACCTCACTTGTTACACGCTGTGGCTGCTTTAACCTTTTCAACAATTATCTGCCTGGCTTTTATAAATAGCCTTGCTTGTTCTGTCTGTTTCATTTCAAACTCAGCCATGCACTCCCCGGGTCCTCCGCCGCAGCGCAGGGAAATTCGATCCCAGAATCGAAACCGAAGCAATAAACAAGACAGAAAATGCCTGAGTGCCAGCTCTTGTAGGCTTGATATGTGTCATGTACCATGAAACATTTAGGGCGCAGTAACGAGGGAACGGCGTACAATGTGTGTTTTGTATTTGCATGCACGTCGGAGAAGAATAGCAGTAAAAGCCATGTTGTTGCTATAACAAGTAAACAGAGACTTCAGCCAAAATCACCCAAATCACAGAAACATCCAGCTAATGAATAAGCATTCAGATCTGCCTCCTGCCTTCCCAGCATGCCTCTGACTTATAATGGAACATTTTTTCCCCCTCCTCAATTTTTATGTTATTGATGACTCTCACTAAGCACGTCTTTAATTGTGCTGCCCTGGGGGGGGTGAGCTAAGTGCTTAGTTACCGAAACACTGGTGAGCACTGCTCCTGCCAAATGTTAAAGATGGCAGTTATTCCTGAGTGAGGTTTTTAGTTTTATATCATTTGCCTGCGGGACAGAATATCTCCTCTCTGGTGGGTGGTATTTATACACTTTTTTTGCCGTTCCCTTGTTCTCTGTTTTTTTGGCTCGGGCCAGCTCACCTGGCATAGAGATCCTCTGTGCTGTCATCAGCACCATTAAGGCCGCACAACAAAGTAGCTTTGAAGCTCGGCAGAGCTTAGGCTGTAATAGGGGGACAGCTTCAGGCTCACACTTTAATGGAGGGAAAGCTCAGGGGCTACGCTGTTTGCTCCTTCGTTCAGATTTCTGTCCCCTTTCATAAGATAAGGCTGTAAAGACGTCTGGACCAATTACGCTGTCCGTCTGTTTGTCTGCCTTTCTTGCTGTGTTTGACCAGGCATGACTTGGCATTAAAGGTTAAGCTATCTCTGTACAATCAACAAACACTGAAATATGAATCTAAAACTATACACTAAGGACAAATACTGTGAAAGTGGGGAATGTTTCACAGTAAAATCACAACTCTCAGATCTATTTTCATCATAGAGGTAACAACTGCTGGAAGCTCAGTATTTATTGCTGTTTCTTCTGGTAATTGGATGCATTATGCTCATTTCCTTTGCTGCTTTTCAAATCTTAATCAGATGGTTAATTTACTGTCGTACAGGCTTTAACCAGCTGCCTCTAAACATAGACACTTTGCTCTCTTCTCATCCCTTTTGCTGTGTTTGTCTCCAGCTTGATCAATAGTCAAGACAGTTTCGTGTGTCGACATCTGTATGTGTGTAGCCCTGTTTGTGTGTAAGGGTAGGTGGGTAGGTTAATATGACAGCGGCCCCTGCTTGGTCTGGCATTAATACAATGAGGCCAGTGAAAATGTGATGGGGGATTATTTGTCTGACAGGTCTGAGTCAGTCCACAGAAGAAAAGACCTCACACATCCCTCTAGCTGCAAAGAGCCTTCATTAAAATAATAACACTCCATGGTAAGAACAGGTAACATGCTTCACACCTACATGACATGCACACTCATTTACACACATAATGGCTGCCTGGCTAGACCCTCTCCCTCCCTTCTTATTTATGTATTTGTCTCTTAGAACTCACAAAATTCACAGAAATGAAGGAGCTGATTATGCTGCTCAGCATTTCCTTGCTATTGTCAAGTTGGTTCCACTGCACTGATAAGGTGTAATTGGCAGCATGGCAGATGACTTGCCTCTTCCTTGAGAGCTGCCATCCAGGCTGAAGCAGGCTTTGAGACCCTCTTTTTGTTCCCATGAAATGTCTACATCAACGTCTTTGTCTGGAGGTAGGGAGATTTCGTTTGCATCTGATAATCCCTTTTTTACTCCTGAAATTAGTTTCTCTCTCTTGAGGCTAACATGCTGAAGCGAAATTACAAATGAGTGAGGATTACCAATGTAAAAGTGTGAAACAGAACAGATAGGGAAATGAGTGGAAAGTGTGCATGTGTGTGTGCATGAGCCTGTGTGTTTTTGTGGAGGAGGCCTCTCTGCCAGTAATCAAGGACTCTTGCTGGGATACTCACCTCATTGAAATGAATAGATTCCTGGATAGTGGATATAGAAAAGAAGGAGGGGAGTGGGGAGCGGAGAGTGGAGAGTGGCCGCCGGAGGGCTTGTCAGCCATTACACCCAAACATGTAACGCACACACATCGTGCTCTGTGAGGGAGCGGGGCTCAGATGCTCATTAATGCACCTTAGCACCAACGGCTACACCAGGCAGTGAGCCAAGCCCAAAAACAGAAGCTAAGAGGTTATGCCCACCATGGGCCACCCTGGGCGGGGTAGAGGGGTAAATCTGAGCCTCTGGCAACTTTCAGATATCTCTCATTAGTAACCATACACAAACTAATGAAGAGCCTGGAGAAAACAGAGAGAAACAGAGAAAGAGGAGAGAATGAAGCGTAAATCAAACTGTACAAAGAAACATGCTTTAATGTGAGCACTTGCATACACAGCCATTTGTGAAAAAAAAAAAAAAAAAAAACCTGCCCAGTTAAGACTCACTGATGTTTTCACTGAGGAGTTGATATTTAGTTACACTTAAGGCTGTGGAGAGCCTGTGAACGTGGATGTAGTGTGGTATCTTACAGCAGAATATTCTCCCTGAGCCACTGCTGTATTTTGGTGAACTAGTTCTCCATCATGTAGCTGCCAGGGGACACGGATACACAGGGGAGACTAGTTATAGAAATAGCCTGGGTTTTTATTCATAAACATCCCTGTTTCGTGGAAACACATTGTGTGATTGCAGGTGGAGACCAGAGCTGTTATCCAACCACAAAGACAGCTGGCATCAGCATGATGAACAGGAGAGTAATATTGATCTTGTTAATGCTTTCACAGAGGCAAAATATAGTTATTTAGTCTGTGTATACATGAGGACATTTGGTTATTGTTGCCAAACGCCTCGGTAGGTTTGTTCAGGAAAGCTCAGAGCGAGGCTGCTTGTTTTTAAGGCTCAGCGAGTCTTCGGCCAAGGCAGCTAGTTTCTCTTCCAAGTCTCCTGAGACTCAACCCTGAGGACCTGGACTAATTCTTCTGCATCACATTACCATTCTCATTAATGTGACTGATTATACACTTGGAAAGAGTGGGTCATAGTCGTGAGCCAACCAACCAAAGTGTTTACTGGCGCACCAGTGTGAAAAATCAGAATGCCCACTCATGTTGAGTCATTTGTGTTTTAGATCATTCTGACGGCTGCGCACAGACCTTTGACATCTCATTCGCTGTCAGAAATGGATTTCCATCTTATTTAGATGCAGACTTAGTGTGCAAGTGAGCGCACTTAGAACACCATCTTTTGTCAGGGCATTTCTGCACCTTGCAAAGTTGTTTTTAAGGTTATGAGTGAAACTAAAGCTGAACTAAAACTAAAACTAGAGGGATTTTTTTTCAATAGGTTGGATATTTTGAACAGAATATATTTAATTAACCTTTTTTGACTTGTAGTTGAGTTGTTAAGAATAACTTTATCTAGCAGAGTACTCTGCTGAGACACTTTGAAAGAACTACAATAAAATGTTTTGAAAGGTTTTTAGGCAGAAATGCATTTTGTTAATCAGATAGCGAGTAGATCCAATTTAAGCCTTTGCAAGAGAAAACAGCAGTGTTCCTGAAGAAATGTGTTTTATTGTAAAGCTTTTCTTTTGTGTTTATTGTTTAAGAGAGATCCCAATGCACAGTGCACTATGATAGCCCACTGGAAAGTCTGACAACAGAAACAGAACGAGGAAATATACTGTCTTGGTGTTGTCAGTGTACTAAGTGGCACCCCAGATTGGATGAAAAAAGTAATAATGCTTAATGTATAAGCCATTTCGTAATAATTAGATGCTGTGCAGGGGCTGTTTAAGATGCAGACAGACTTCAGAGGGAAGGAAAACACAAACCCCCAGAGCCCTCACACTGTCCCGGCTTCAGCCTCTATGTGTTTCATTACAACTGGAACACAACATAAATAGCCTGTTATTTTCAGAAAAGTGTGCTTTCCTTAGCCTCCCTCAGAATAGCAAATTAAAACTGCTGCAGGCCCGATTGTTGCTGTGTTCTGGCGTATTTTTAATCAATGCGCTCTTTTTATAGACTAATGCGACTTTATTAGCACTATTATCTCTAATATATAAGGCAGCTGTAATATAGAACAGTATAGATCCCACCTGCTTAGTTCAGTTAAAGTCAAGTCAGACTTTATTACAGACTGGGGTTAAACCATAAGATTAGCAATAATAAAAGTGATATTTTAATCATGCACTTAATAGGTTCTTTGAAACTACTCCCAAGCTTTGAGGAAGTGTTATTCATATACTGTGGAGTAAATGGCCCAGAATTCTCCTCTAATGTAATGGTGTGTGTCGGTGTGTGTAATGCCGACTGGGTTCTTAACAGGGCAATAAAAGAGTGTCTGCTATGGATGTGTGATACCTTTTGAGAGAGAGACTAGATATTATCAGATCAGGCTTGACCATTGTTGGGCTCCACCCTTCGTCTGCGGACCTATATAGGAGAGAACACAGAAAAATCTCACGGGGAAACTTGGAAAGATCTACAGTACCCACCTGCAATGCACATGTGCTTTCAGCGAAGGTGGGTATGCAATAAGTTGAATATTATTTCCTGAAAAACATGATAATTATAGTTGACATTCACCTCATCATGTCACAAATCTGACATAGCTCATGTTTGAAGACAAAATACTTTTGTCAATTTACTTGTTCCACTGTGGGCGTGAAAATCTGAAGTAGAATCTTTAATTAAAATCAAAAGTTCAGTCTATCTGTCTACATCAAGCGCACGATAACAAGATTAGAATTCATGCAAGATAGAGAATCAAAAGAGGAGCATCATACAGAACATTACTAATCTTACAGATCAGCTAAGAAAGGCAGAATCAAAAAGAGCAGATCCTTCAGGGGTTTCCACAGACAAATGAGCTAAACTTGTCTGAATATATTTTTTAGCTGTTTCTGGTGAGCGTCGTGGCAGAGGTCTGTGAGTGAAATCTGCTCTGTTCTCCTCTACAGTGGAAACGGTGCCATCATATCTCTTGTAAGAGTGGGTTTTCATGACATACCACAGTCACCAATACCCACTGATTGACAGAAACACAACTCACTGAGTGGCAGCGTTCAGACCGAGTGCTGCGAAAACACAAAATATCACATCTAAAATGGGAAGGAGCTGATGTGATTGCATGGAAACACTGTATCTGAATCACTTTCACAGATTCATCTCAGTATAACATGTCTGAAGTAAAGTCTGACGTCTTAGATCTGGCTTTGTGTTGCAGTGGCTGTCTGACAGATACCTGCTTAGTAGCAGCTGGAAGTCACTCACTACTGATGATCTGGATTTTATATAAAATGTAAACGTAGGCGATGTATTTTTTGTATAATTCACATATTTCGATTACTGTGAAAAGTGTCAAGGCTTTGGTATCCCTTCAGTCTTTGCTTTGCATTTCCTCCGCATTAAAACAGATGCTGCGACACAGACTACAAATATTCTAATATTTCAAGCTCAAATGTTACATATAAGACACCAAATTCACACAAAATCACAGTTTTCCCCATTAAATGTACTATTGCTGCAGCTTGTTTTGCCACTTAGGCTACATCCTCACTAATACGTTTTTGTTTTAAAAGGCATAACTTTTCATATATTTGCACCACTTCTCTGGAATTTGACCCTTTCTAAAACAGAGACTTATTTAAATACTGTTGGCCCTGTTTTGGTTTTGGAAATAGATAGATAGATAGATAGATAGATAGATAGATAGATAGATAGATAGATAGATAGATAGATAGATAGAAACAGACC
>JAPQRQ010000019.1:21848736-21865362 GCA_037367365.1 Apogon talboti | reverse complement strand
CCCCACCCCCGTCTCCCTGCCTCCTCATCCTTGGTTCTTCTGTATGCTGCAGGAGTGCTGTTTAGACTTTGCAAAAGCCCCTGATAAGAGGACTGTACTGCGCGTATAGATCTGTTTTTTCTTCTGTTTCTGGGTGGAGACAGACAGTGATGGATGTGTAGACAGAATGACGAATGGACAGACTGAAAGAAAAATGAAAGATGCAGACTCTGAAATAGTGCTACAAATGAAGATATTTGTAGCAGATAAACGTTTTACCTGCATATCAATTTTCTATGCATGTATATGCATTTAGAGTCACCAGGAGCTCCAACAGTTACAGTGATGTGTAGTACAGCACCTTTAAAATGAATAGGATGAATGTTGTGTTCTGTGTCTTATGTTCAGATCCATTGTCTTTTATGGACATCTATGATAAAAGATGATAAGATAAGAAGTTAGCAATGAACCTCAACTTTAAGTTCAACTCACAACTCTGAAATTATATTGTATTCATTTTAATTGGCTGTCTTGCTCTTCTTTTCTTTACAATGCTGCAGCAAGAGACCTTACTTCTACTACAACGTGCTATAAAAAATTCCTGTGATCTTTATATGTGAAAAAATGTCTTTATGTTAGATAGTTACTGCAGAAAATAAGTCTGAATGTGCCAGCACATTGGCTCCATCTTTTCACCTTATTTGCAGAGCCCTCCATTTAGTAATTCTTTCATTAGCACATTCAGAGATGAGCCAGAAAAGCTGTGTTTTGTTGTCTCCGTTATAAGTATGGTATTTTAACCCGCAAAAACATAAACAGCCGCGGCGATTTAAAGCATCTCTGATCTAAAATATTTAATAACTTTAGAACCACTAATTCTATCAATACATTGAAATAATTCAGGTAAATGCAGTTTCTCAGCTTTTCAGCAGCAACAGATGTAACTCATTTGGACGTTCATTGTCTCCACCATCTTCTTCAACATTAATTCACCAGTAAAACCTATATAGCGTGCTTCTTTTTATGTTTAGTTAGTGATATATTTTGCTGAAAAAGTCGCTTTTTCTTCAGTTTTCTCTGTTTTGATTTAATAACTTTTGAATTTACTCAGAATTTTTAGGAACGTCTTCATGATCAGTAAATTAAATATAGGAATTTCACTGAAAAAAGTAAAATATGGAAAATAGTATTATAATGAATGATGATAAATCACTGACGAAAGGTTAAATGTAGATAAGTGACCACTAAAATAGTTGTGGATTAGATATCATGAAAACAAACCCTTAATAAATGAGCATCAGATAGAATATAGGAAACTCCTCAAGTACTGAACATCATAACTAAAGAGCGATTTAAAGTAGACATATTCATGTTCCAGTACGATTCCAGGTGACTGAGGGCACATTACAGAGCCATTTAGCAATGCCTGACCTTTACCAATTACTGAGCTGCTAGAAAATAAAGAAACTGATGTAAAAGTTTTCCCGCATTTAGACTGCATTCACTTTAATGCGAGGACATTGATTTGCTGAGATTTCATTTACTCACAGTCAATAAGCAGTGGCTGGCGGTCAGCGGAGATAAAGTTTGACAACAGAAGAAGACAAGCACATTGAAATGTTACTGTCTCCATGAGCTGCTGTTATTGAAAGACCGAAACATTGCACTTTTTCTCTAGGAATTTGAGACCATGGGAATGCAGGAGTAGCAGATGTTGTTAGAGAAGATGACCTGGTTTAGGGGCGATGAAGAGACAGGCAGCAGCAGGTGATGAGACAGGTTAGGTAGTTAATATGACGGAGGTAGGGCTCGCCACCGGGACGGGTGGGCTGAAGTTGTTCATGTGGAGCACAGACAAGCTACTAGAGATGCAAGTAATGTATCAGACGAAATGACATGTACAGTTAGAATAGGAGCTGAGAAACAGATAGGTGTTCATTAGTAACAGAGCAGAGCAACAGTTTTCTGCCTTATCCTCCACACTCTGCTTTCTGTCTGGCTGACACTCACCAGCTTCAATTTAGAGTTAAAGTAACAGGAAGAAGATAGAGACTAAAATCTCCAGAGAGGATGAGGAGGAGGAGGAGGATGGTGGAGTGGTGAAGGTGCTGATATGCCCCAATCTGCTTTCACCTTCTTTCTTTGTTCCCCCGTTGAAACCTTTTCTACATCTCTCCTCCCTTTTTTTTTTTCTGCCGCTGTCCTTCTCTATCCTTTGTTTTTATTCCCAGTTATTCTCTGAAATTTCCATACTCTGTCAAACTTTGGCAGCGGGCTTTTCCATTCTCTCACAAACAGACTATCAGTCCTCGTCCCCACTGGCAGCACATGAACAAAACCTTGTACAAACAGCTGTTATTGTATTTGAGAGCAGGGTTTGGCAGCTGTAGATTACCTCTCATCACATTACGACTGTGTTGCATTCAAATCACGCCATTTGATTATAGATAGAAGACAGATGAAACAGGCACGATAGAAGGACATCCGGTAGTGAAAGCGTCGACACATATTTGCACTAAATGAAAACACTTCACAGATCTACCAAAAATTTTGAGCTTAAGAAAATATGCAGGGACTGGCTCATATGTAAGTATTATTTGGGCCTGTTTATGTAGAACTCTGTCTAAAATGAAGCTAAAGGATATTAAAGTATTTCAACTCTGATGCTCCAAGGACAAGATGACAGAAGAAAAGAAAAAAAAAACAAAGCTTTAAAGTACAAAAACAAAAGACACAGAATGGGTTTACACAAGTCAATGTTTTTTTCTAAATGAAAAAAACACAATGATGATTTCTTATTTAATTGTATTTTTATTTTCTTACAGTAGTTATGTAGTCACTTAATTCCCAAAACCACCAATGCTATGTACCCACAGACTCTATCACTCACTGAATTATGTATAAAGCTTATTGTTTACACATATTATGGTATCATCTAGATTTTTTCTACACCCCCCCCCCCCCCAAAAAAAAAAACAACTCGTAGCCGATTATTTTGACTTAGTCAGAAAAACAGTGTCTTAACTTAACTCATGTGCTATCAGCTGATAGTTTACATTATAATTCTATTAGCTTAGCTCTGTTTTTAGACAGAAAAGAGCCACAGTAAAACCATAAATCACCTGTTTTCTGCATCGTTCCATAGGGTAAAGATCTTTTAGGAACTGTCCTAACAAGGGATCAACGTGGATCAACAAATGGTGAATTTCGCAAAGATGATAATAACATCACATAACAACTTTATACCCTCATAAGCCTCATAATCAAACTCACCCATGTAGAAGAAACACTGTGATTTTATCATCCAACTCCATTCTTTTTCATTAACAGCTGTGTCCAGTGGTGAAAACAACAGTTTTCCTTAGCTTTTATCATTTTGTCACTTTATTTGACTTTAAAGGTTGTTTCATAGTGGTTGTCATTCCGTCTCGTTACTTTGTCTGATGTTTTAGTCAAAGGCCCTGTGGCATTAGTTTTCCTCACCGTCCTTGCAGGGTGACTCACTACTCCCTCTAGTGGTCACATAAATCCACTGGTAAGTGTAAATGTATTCAGTTTTCTATAGTCCAGTCCACTGGTGTCTTTAGTACAACTTCACAACACTCATTCTGAACACTTTAATGATAATTTTAGATATTTTTTAATATTTCAAAGTAGGAATTCTACAAAAATCCCCTTTACGCTGATTAAAAAATGGATTTCCCTGTGTTGACAAATAAAGTTGATCTGTATCTATGAATTGAACCATGTCTGTGTGATAAAGTCAGGGACAGCATGAGAAAAATAAATCCAGCTAAACACTGAATGGTATTAGATGGTACTTTTGTTTGTGTAGTCACTTTCAAAGCATATCATTCCCTGATCTTCATCACTAAATTAACTGAGCATGCGCTACCGGAACAATGATTATTATAAAAGGAAAAAAGAAACGCCAGTGGCGTCAGTTTACTGTTTCATCTCTTAGGTCTAAAATTAAAAGGCCTGAAAGTATGTGAAAGTAGCCTCAACATAGTCATATCTGTATCATATTTCTGAGAATAACAGTCATTTCTGAGGTAAGCTAACCAGAGTTGAATCATATTTCTGTGAAAAACTATTATACTTAAACACATTCCTTAGCAGGTTTGAAGATCCAGACAGGTGGGTGTGTGAGGCTTTAGCACTGACTCACTTGTTTTTCCATTGTGCTACTTCAGCAGATCACAAAAAAAAAGCAGTAAAATGGATTTGGAAGAGTAATTTGACCCCTGTCAGGTAGTATAGCCTTAGGTTGCAGCGTTTTCTTTCTTTCTTGTTTTTTCTTTCTTTACAAGTGAGAGTAGTTTACCTCACTCCAAAAGCTCTAGAACAAAGTAAGTTGGGCCTAAGCCAGCAGGTAACATGATCCGCCCTCCGATGATTCCCAGGCTTTAGGGGTCACACACACCAACAAGTTGACTCAAAGGCGATCACATCAGAGAGGGGACCGTTCCCTCTGCATTGGCGAACGGAGAGAAACCTGATACGAAGGCGCACGTAAACACACACTCATGCTGGCGCGTTCACTCTCACAGGCACGAGAGTGTGAAAGGGACAAGGCTGAGTTAAGTGTAAGGCCCCTGTGAGGGAGAGCGTGTTCAGTATCGATTAGTATTTGATCCCTGCCAGTCGCTCCTCTCCTGTTTCTCCCCACAGGCTCCACACTGACCTTCTCTGACTGTCTGCTTTCACACACACACACAAATGCGCACACACACACTCATGCACAGCAGGCATTGCCATAAGCGTGATAACTTACCCTTGATGGAGATGGTGTGGGGGCGTTAGGGGCGGGAAAAAACAAAGGGACAAGAAAAGAATGAAAGAAAGGATGGTCGAATAAAGGGAAGGATTTAGCTTTGGGCATGTGATGGAAGACAAATGGAGTGACTCAAAAGGGTCCATTATGAGTTTGGGGGTTGTGGTTTCGTGATGGATGGTAAAGATGAAGCCGTGATAGAACGTGAATAGATGAAGGGAAGCATACTTGGATCTGGCAATATGCTTAACCAGCTTATAGTGCTCCTGGCTCTCTTCCCCACTTCTCTCACACTTTGGGTGTGTAATCTGATGTACTTGGATAGCAGTTATTATCATATCTGTGCCAAGTATGCATTAGCGCTCTCCTCTAATATTGTTATTAAGCAAATTCCTCAGTCATTTTACATTTCTGTGTATCTCTACCTGCGACTTGAGGTCAGAGGATTGGAAGTAATCTGTTCTCAGCCCATCTCCATATTTCTCCACGTCCCTATCCACTTCTCCACTTCTCCTTTATCTCAGCCTTACTGTGCCCCTAGTCCTCTTAATCTATGATCATCTCTTGCTCTTGTTTCCCCCGTATGCCCTTTTCCCTCTTTTTCTCCAATACATTTCCTTAGCCCTCCTTGTCTTTGCTTCCTCTCAGCCTCTATAAGTGTTAAAGTCATGTTTTATAGTTCTATTTGCTGGCTGGCCCAGCCGCTGTAATAGAATTGCTCCTTCCGACATGGACAACAGTTTCCAGGGTAACAGAGACAGGGGGAGAGAGGGCCATAGAGTGCACTGTGGTGTAGTCAATTTTATCACCGGAATGTTTCGGCCCATTTCTGATCCATTTCTGGAAACCTGAGGTTTGGAGATGAAGATGTACGACAGTGACGTTGCTATTAAAGAAAAATAACATTATTGCAGTTCCCTAATAGTGTGATTGCGTTTACTTTTCCAGAGTGAGATAAGTGTTTGTGTTCACTGTTGTACAGGTTAAGCAGGTGATACATTGTCCATTGTCAGATTTAACCCTGACCGGCATTTGTAAGGAGACGGAGGGAGCTGGAATGCCTTGCAGCAATTCACTGGCATTTCCCTAATCACGCCATCTCATCTTTTATTACCTCAGAAAGTCGTTCTCCTCTGGGGTGCTGGCACTGCAGATGTTCCTACTGCCTGCAGTATTGGACATTTTATCAACGGCAGCATAGGGGAGAGGAGACAGAGCATAATATAACTGTCAGTAATATTCTCACTTTGCTCCTGGGAATTAATATTCACACATAAAATTGCAACAAACTCACAGGTCTCCAGCACCACATTAAGAAAAATATTTTATAGCCAAGTCTTTATGTCACCTTCAGAACAGAGGACAGAATCACAGAGGGAAAAAACCTGTTTGTTCTGTTGTAATCCACAGGATGGGGTTCCCTCAACAACCTCTCATGTTTACAGGAAAATAAACAATAATCAATGCCAGTCATGATGCTTATTAATACGTGACTGAATCAGAATGATGTTATTTTTAGGGAGCACTTCAGAGTAAGAGAGCTAGACCAGAATCTGTGTTTTTATGTCTTTTATATTACACAGTTCAGAACTCTATAGACTTAAAGGAGCATATTGTTTGAAACAAGAGTTCACCGAAAGTTCCAAAAGTTACTGTTTTCTCTGCACAGATAACAACAAGATCTGTAAGGACAACACAAATAAACTGTAAATGCAGCAGCAGCAGAGAGAAATACTAGAATTCGCAGATACATAGCCGCTTCCTGCAGCTCTCTCCTGTTTGTCCTAAGCACAGACTGAGTTTAATGATAGACAACACGATGGCGTTCCATGGTGTCACGGTTAAAGTTAAGCTGAAATTTGCTATTGATGACTGTACGAATGGATTCACAGCAGGGATTATTCATTACAGATTCCATTTACGTGTTTCCATACCCCCTGTCTAACTGGAATAAACTGTATTATGCCAAAATCTCATGTCATGGGCTACATTTTCTAAATTCTTAGCACAGAGCCAAGAGGAGAAAAGTCAGAAGCCTTGTTCATTCTTGGACCACTTGAATTACAAAATATTGAAAGGTTATGATGAAATTTTTGCCCAGTGATGCCAAAAACAAAAGTGAATCCAGCCTTCTCCATGCTTAAAGTGTATCTTTATCTAAAGTTCACCAAAAGTCCTAAAAGTTATTGTATTTTCTCCACAAACAGTGCTCAGAAGTCTGTAGGGAAAACTAAATTAGCCGTTCATTTTAACAAATGTCTCAGCGTAATAAAAGAAACATAATAAGGCCACATGTGTCTGAGCTTTATTTTTATAAACCCAGTTGCTGCATTTGTAGAAATGTTAGACATTAATCACCATTCATCTTGAAACAGAGAGAAATTATCTTTTTTGTGGCAGCTTTAAAGCTTTTTTTTTTTTCTTTCTACAGTGACCCTTCACTGATGTCGGAGTATTTTTTCAAGCTGTCCAAAGATAGACGCATACAAACAGATACACATGCCACATCTCCACTATAATCACAGGGGATAATGTTTGCTGGCCACCTCTCTGGTGCCAATAGATCCCTGTTTGTTATTCCTGCTCCCTGTAATGTCATCGTGTTTCTATAAAAGGGGATGAGATGAGGGAAGAGATAGTGTAACTCTGTAGGCAGGCCCAGCCACTCTACCTAGTTTGCACCAAATGAGAGGTTGAAAGAGGTGTGTATGCATTGGGGGGGAGGGGGGCGAAGCAAAAAGGGAAGAGTGGGGCAACAGAGAGAGGGGGAGCACAGCTATATTTAGTCTGACCTGAGTGCCCGTGTGGAGTGTGGAGTGGGCCAGGCAGAGAGACAGGTGCAGGGGCTGGTCATTATGGAAGAACACAAGAGCCTCACAGTCAGAGCCTGATAATGGGGCCTCATCTGACAACTACCTATAGCTGTACCTCACCGCCTATATTTAGCTTTTATTTGAGACCAGCGGACCAGGCTCAGAGCTGCTTGTGTGTATATATCTCTGTGCGACTGTGTGTGAAAGTGTGCAGGGACTCCAAGAAAAACAGTGGGTGTGTGGGTGGGGATTGGACACTGGTAGAGCTGTCTCTAGGGAGACTGGCATCTGTTTGAAGATGACATACTGCGCTTGCACTGTTTGCTCAGGCGATGCAGCCAATCACAGAGGTGCCTCTGACCTGCAGGCTAATGCTTCTCAGCGTTACACAAATACGAGCCGCCTTGCAGTTTGTCATATCTTTGTAACATCATACCGGCCCGTGCAACTACGAACTACAATTCTTGTTTGTGTGGGCGTCACGTCTTTAACTCACAATATTACCTGCATTGACATGATCGACATCAAAACAATTTATCAGGATTGAGCTGGGTTTAATGAAAACCCAGACAGAACATAAGTTTGATTTATTGAAGTTGTGGAAAGCACTTTTGATAGAGATCAACCTGTGACAAGGTAGATTAGAGATGGCTCTTTCTTTCCCGTGTTTTTCACTATTTTTCTGACCTACACAGCCACTCTATCGACACAAAACAAATATTATCTGCCACACATCAAGTGTAGTCCATCATATCTCTGTTTCCCCTGCCCGTCTGTCTGAGGGGGACCTAATACCCAGAGGAAGAGACTGAAAAACAGGAGCAAGTCATAGTTTTAGGACTGTTCAACCTTGGACTGTTCTCAGGTACAAAAATGCTGTGTCACCATACTGAACTGAATAAAAAATGGTGTTGCTTTAACTTTTCTAAAGTGCATCTGGAAAAATGTGTCTTTCCTTGTGGTAAAATGCCATCCTTAAACTTTAAGGCTTTTAACATATACCTTTGTCTCTCCACTGATTCATGCATGGATGATATCAATCTACCAAACCAAACTGAAATTGACTGTTATATCAAGGCCACTTTTACATTTGCATTTTACTCTGCTAAAAAGAAATAGCAGTAAAATCAAGCCGAAAAGTACATTTGCTTGTTCGTCTAAGGTTCACTGATTCATTTGCGCTATTAAGATCAGCGTGAATGACTGACAGCCTGCTCACTCTGGTAATCCAAGGCGGGAAAGCAGATAGCCCCTGATAACTGTAACATTTTGGCTCCGTCTTAATGAAATAATACAGCCTGCTCCAATTGCAAACACCCCATGGAGCAGAGCAAGAGTGTAAACTCCGACTTTGGTTCTTTCGATTTCACAGAGAGAGAGCAGTGTTTAGAAAAACAGTTTAGAAAATGAGTTTTTCATGCACTCACTGGGTATACTTGTGCATTTATTTTATTTCTATGTTGTTGCCAAACATCGAATGAGTCATTTGGGAATACATCATGTCATAGGAGATACCACTTTATCTGACCCTGCCTGTTGGCTGCAGATTGCAACAGACGAATAATTTTCTCTGTTTGATGCATATGGCAGCGCTCCGAAAACTTGCCTTCATGGTTGCGAGACAGGAATGTGTTGGAATAGATTTGATTAATGCGCAGCACAAGTTGTTCTGTGTTTACTGTTGCTAAGGAAAGCTTCATAACTGAAACACAGGGTCTACCAGTGACCTTAAGTTGACTTGTGAATTGTCAGCTGGACTCTTCACCCTGGCCCCAGTCCTCCTCAGATCTCGTGGGGAATGCACCATTTAAACCATTAGACTGTAATCCGATAGTCAGGGTCCTGGGTTCGCTGGGTGGTGTTGGGTTTGGGAGGCTGTCAATGGTGATTCTTTTTTTTTTTTTTATGTCTTCTATTTCAGTTCAGAAAGCCAAGGTCACTGTCACTAGAGGGGTTTGAGTGAAGACACTTTGCATTCTGGGTAAAGGCAGCATAATCCAAATAACTGAAGGTATTGGAGGTCCCCGGATGAGGATAAAAGGTGGTGAAAGCAGAGAGAGAGACAATAATAGAGAGGGGTAGGGGGGCCAACTCAGAGCCATGTGGAGGAGTTTGGGGATATGGAGGCTAGTTGAGGTCTAACCCGCCTCAGGCAAGGAAGGAGATGGAACAGGGCCAAGATGATAGAGGGAAGAAGAGGTGTGTCTGTAAGGGTTTGTAATTTAATCTCTGGTCACTGAATTGAAAGTGGGAGTGCGCTGCAGCCAGGCCTGAGTGAGCAAAAAAAAAAGAGAGAAGCAAGGAAAAGACCACTTTACAATAAGAACACCCCTATAAAGGACTTAGAAATGGATCATAATTAGGTTATTAATAAGCTCCTAAACACTGTAAGTGTACCCTCCTTATCAGTCTTGCCACACCTACTGCATGATCTTGAAGTGTGGTGATTAGTGTCTGAATGTCTGGGTGAGGGTGTGAGACAAGAGTGATTCAGGGACGACCATTTGGCAGAGAATCAAACAACACCGATACAGAACCACACAAAGCTCTGAAAGGGTTAGTTTGAGTTTTATACTGTTTTTACCATCGATGAAAGCCTGCCTAAAAATCAATATTTATTTAATGCATGTGTTATATTTAGAATATTTTCACAATGTTTTCTTGCCGTCACACAGTTTTTCCCCTGAGGGAGCTGAAGCCCCGTGGCCTTTTAAACCTACCAGAGATCAACAACAAAGAGAGCAATTCAGCAGCCTCTGATTCGTAATACTGTGGTGGTTTGATACATTATTTTGGGCTCATACGTACAAATAAACCAATCGAAGCAGTGGTTTAGTGGAGTAAAAATCCCTACCCCATGTGAATGCGTTGGTTCTGAACAGTGTGATAAAGCGTTCAAGGTTGACCCATCAGAAAATGAATGAGGTTTGGCAGAATCGGACTGAAGGACAAATAGACTGAACATCTCTGATTAGAGATGGTAATTTATGATATTTTTATAGAAATGCATGATACAGAGCTGTCCTCCTCACTATTTTCTTAGTATGAATCTTCATCATCATCATGATGTGAAGGCTAAGGCAGATCTTCAAACAGGAAGTGTCCAATTGAGACATTTTTAGGAATAAATTGGACATTTATAAAAATTGTTTGGCTATTTTTGTGTATAATATTACAGGCACTGATGTATTTCATTACAAGTGGATCATATGATTTTGTTTATAGCTGTAAAACATTTAAGTATCACTTTGAATAAATCATTATAAACTGTAATAACAAGTAACAAAACAAAAATAGTGACTTGTCCTTTGTCTCCATCTGCAGCATTTTCTCATTTCAGCTTCATTTAAGATTTATCAATAAATGACAACCATTAACCCCAAATTAACTGATTCATTCCAGTGTATGAAGTTCCCTGTATGATCAAATGACATATCTGTTCATTAGCTCTATGTTAGTTCAGTTAGACAGTCGTAGTTTCTGTCTGAATCTGCTGTGATTTATGTCAAGAACAGGACTGTATATCCCAGAGAACAAGCTAGTGTTGAAAATAAATGATAGATAATGAAATTTTTATTGATAAACAAGTAAAATAATTAAATGCTATTAGCTGTAATATATAAACTGTTAAACTACTATTATAGTTTCCATAATGACAGTGAATGCACCTCATATGAACAGTTAAGATAATAATAATAAAAATGTAAATTATATGACCATGTTATTAAAAGTAGCTTTCTGTACTCTGCTAACTTTCCCTAACAGTGTGTTGCAACTCTAAAAGCTAAACTGAGTTCTATTCTTGTATATTAATCATGTTATTAGTAGCTGTGAAAAGCTTAACCCTTAAAGACCTAGGTCTCTTTTGTCAGTATTTAATTTGCCAAACATGGAATGTTCATAAAAGATTACAGATTAAATTCAACAGTTATTATATCAACTGAAGCAGTAGTTGCTTTTCCAGCAAAATTGTTCAGTGAAAGTAAAAATAAGTGTCTACAACGGCTGCCATTTGTCAAACTACATGGGTTTTACTGTTGAATCAGTGTTTCATCAGTGAACATTCACTATGAAGCTGCTGAACGTCCAAATAAGACACATCTGATGTCATAGAAAGTTTGGGAAACTGCATTTTACCTGAATTATCTAAATGTATTAGTTGGATTAATGTTTCATTTTAGATCGGTAGGTGATTGTGGTCGATGGTGGCTGTTTAGGTCTTGGAAGGTCCGAAGGATGACTGCTTTGTCTGTGTTTTTTTTTTACACCTGACACCTGAACTTGATTGGTATCAGACACTAGCTACACTTTGCATGTTACCTTTTAAATGGCTGAATATGGACTAGAAACAGCTAATATGATCTGATATTTAACAGCATTAACCTTGTCATATATTGAGCATGAATGAATATGTGAAAAGTGTTACAAGTCACTGTGATCATCCGGATGACTATTTGGAAAATGAATGAATGAATATGAGAAGTTCTCTATAAGTTCGTATGAATGATGTCTTGTTTCAATGTAGTTAATAATGATATCAACCACATATATAAATCCATTATAAGGATAGGGTAGGGTTATTGTAAAGTAGTACCAAACACAAAAAAGAAAGAAATGAGGGAAGAAAAATCCACAAACACAATAAAAAATATGCAAATATCTAGTCAGGATACTCAGTTTTGTGCTCTACCGTTCCTTTAGCACATAGCGTATGTGTGATAGCGAGCTGTGGATGTATGAATATGTATGTGTATTTTGAGTGTGCTTATTTTCCATCTCGTTACTCTCCTAACATTTTTTTTTCTGAGAATGGAAGAAAAAAGACTAAGTGATGTGGAGTAAAGGCTGCAGGCGGGAGAGCGGGTATGAAGGAGGGAAAAGGATATGACAAAAGCCTGGTGCTTATTAAGAAAGGCACAAGACTCAGTGCTGAAAGCTGTGTGCAGATTCCCAAAGCATCTCAGTATCTAATTTAATAATGTATTTTAGCTTGTTAAAATAATCCTGAAGTTGAGTTTCGCATTATAAAAAACGTTTATAGACAGGAGGAAAGCAAGTAAATCCAATAATTTGTTTGTGGGCAGCTAAAGTACACTATTAGAATAGACTTAAATTAGATAAACAGATACATGTGTTGGTTTAGCAGACATAAGAGACCAATTAATAGAATAGTGCTTTGGTTTGTTCAGTCTCTATGTGACTTACTGCTTGTATTTGTTTGTTTCTGTTTACCCTATTGATTTAAAAATCCCAGAGTCCAAGCAATCAGTTTGCCATCGGTTTCTTTATGTAAATTTTTCCACACAAGCAGAAACAGACCCAAATGCACAACCAAAATCTCCCTCCTCCTCCTCCTCCTCCTCCTCCTCCTCCTCCTCCTCCTCCTCCTCTTCCTCATCCCATCTCTTCACAGATGTATCCCCAGCAGCGGTTCAGCAGCAGTGACTCAGGTTCTGTATCCGTACATGAAGTGCCGTCCCAGTTTCCTCGCCTGCAGCCTTTCCTCAGCCACAGCCATCACCTCACCGCCCATTTATCAATTGGTATTAGGCTGTGGTAGGTAGGCAGACAGGTCAATCCACCTCCAGATGGGCTCATATTAGAGACAGCCGCTACATCCATCTGAGCCCAAACTACACCACCTCCTGCCAGGAGTCCGCTCGCTGAGTTTCAGAACCCTCTGCGGGATTGGAAACACTTTGAGAACATTTCAGAAGTTAATACTAAAGTTCGGCGTAAAGATTCATGCGGGGATAAATAAATATATAAGCCTCTAATACATTATTCTGTCTCAAATCAATCAAATTCTCTCTATCCTCAACTTGTCTTTGCAGCCACTTTTTGCCTCCCCCCCTCCCTCTCACTGTTTTCCCCGAGCCCATAAAAGTTGGAATACTTTAATAAGAAGATGAAAAGGGGTTAAGGAAGTGTGTGATGTGATGGAGATGAGAGAGATGATGAAATGGAGATAGATTGGATGTGGATGGGAGCCACAGGTGACAGGCCTCATCTTCCTCCTCCCTCTCGTCCAGATATTCTCTCTGTTATTTCCTCTTTTCCAAATCCCACATCTCCACTTTGCCTCTCGTTCCACTCATTTTTCCTTCTCGCCGTCTCTTTTCTCACTTTCTCCCCGCCCGCCGCTGTCTCTTTCTCCTCTCTCTCTCTCCCTTTATATATAGGACGTGCATGGTGTGGAGCAGAGCTTGGATAATTAGCAGTAGTTTATTAATTATGAATGAGAGCGGGTTCTGTGGGAGCCAGTGAGTGGGCCTCTCGCAGAGACTCATCAATTAAACAACAGAGTTTCCCAGCCTTTTGATTAAAGATAAAGAGGAAATATGATGATCAATAGAGACCTGTTAGAGACTGGCAGAACTGATGAACAAAATGCAAGGAAGGACAGACAGACAAGCGGACAGACAGCCCAACTCCAATGCTTTAATGTCCCCTCCACTCAAACACTAGTATTTTTCGCTGTAATCTTTGACTTAGACTCCGCAGAGTTTGACACTTTGAGGATTTTCTCACATTCATCTTGTGTCTCTGCGCTCACCAGAAATCTGAATTTAAGAGGTGGACCTACCAGCCGGCAGGATTCATGATGTTCTCAAATATGTCGGAGCCAGCGACTTTGACAAGAGTGATGTTAGAACCTGAAGCGATCAGTGCAAAAAGATTAAAAGTGGACGTTTGATGAAGTAGGAAACATGTAGTTCCCTGCAGACAAACTTTAAGTACATTGCATTATTTAGAGGTTCCATAATATTTTAGTGATGGTGGAGGAGAGGGTGGCGATTTTTTTTTAACAGTCTTGAACTATTTGGTTAAAAAAAAAAAAAAAAAAAACAACCACTAGAAGTGCACCTGCAGAAAACAGAGTTCCACCAGGACCATTAGTCTACTGTTTGTGGTTTATTATATCAGTCTACAATACAATTAAGGTACAAACAGCTAATGTTTATCTATCCATGACCATGGAAACAAAGGTCTTAGGCTCTGCTTGCATTGGGGTAGTGTTAGCTGTGGACCTTTGGTAATGTATAATAATTATGGAGGTCATCTGTGGTCTTAACCCTGTATAAAACTATTATGTCAATTGTAAAGTAAAAATTTCATTGCAAATTAGCAAAATTATTTCCGTAAATACAGAGGTCCTGTTTCCTATAAAGTTGGAATAATTTGTTTTCAAACATATTCTTCATTTTATTCCTCTTTATTGAAGAATAAATCACATTGTCACAATTATTTCATGAAAAGAGCTGACAACATTTTATTCCAACTTTATAGGCAATAGTGTATTAGTCCCATGAGAATCGACATCTCTGTAATGTGGTGAGATACGCAACATATTTTTGTTCCTTCTGCACATTAACTCATCCTATTTCCTGGTTGAGGACGATGGAGGCAATGCTGGATCAAAGTTTTAAAACTATTTTTGGTGGAAATTCGGAAGGCTCGTGTCACAGTGGAGCAAAGATTTCACTGAAAGAGCAAACTTAGATCTTTCAGAAGAGTGACATCAGAAAAGATGGATGGATGACATGATGACAGCTACACTAAGGAACATTTTTCTTTCAACTGTTTTATCTGTAGGCGCTGAACCTGCCCTTGACATCGGAACCAAGGAGTGGTGTCAGTAAATTCAAGTTAAAAACAGACTTTGCTGATCCTGTGTGAATACGCAACATGAAACACAGACATGGGGGTTGACGTCCAAATCACCAGAGGTCCACGGGTTACAGTAGTCCCACGTGAATAGGGCTGTAGTTAAATTTTGGCAGCTGGTATCAGTTGGTTGGAATTTTTTTGATAATTATTTAACTGTTAACATTCTGAATTCTAAGTTTGTCAAGGGTTCACTGGAAACAAGCCCAGACTTTGGCCATTTTTCTGAATCAATTTGAGAATATGATAGTCAAACAAATGGAAGTGATCACATGACCTCCTTGATGGCGGTACTTGTTCAAAGCAGAGTATTTTACCGTGTCTTTAGAACTGCAGTGATTCATCAGTTGAGCTGTTAGTTTCAACTATTAAACTAATGGCAGAGTCCTCTGAGTCCTCTGGGTTTCGACTTTATAATTCCGTACTCCTTCATAAACAGAGGCTTGAATATCTTTGGACTATGCACCAAACAAGATAATTGAGGCCATCATCTTGGGTTTAAGGAAACATTAGTCAACATGTCCTGACATTTTACAGACCAAACAACAAATCAATTAATTGAGAACATAATGGATTAATTAACTGACAGGGAAAATAATTGCTAGTTACAGCTCTACGTGTCTTATAACATAACTTAAGGGGGTGTGTGACGGCGATAAAAAGTGACTGAAGGTGTGAAGGATTGATCGAATGCAGAATGTGTGTTTGCATGTGCGTGTGTGTGTGTGTGTGAGACACTGGTGCATGCGTTGGCGTGTGAACATTTCACGTGACATGGTCGGCACGGTGGGAAAGCCTCACCATCAGTCTGCATCAATCGTTACACTGCCCACACAGACCAATGCTTGGAGCGATGCCAGTGTGCCAGAGCGCCAAACCCCGCTGATCTCACTCCCCCCTTTTTTGTTATCTGCCTTCCCATTCCCTTGACTATCATCTACATTGGCTCTTTTGTTGTCTCTCTCCTTCCTCCCCATGCTTTTCTTCTCTTTTCAGTTTGCTACTCCTCAGTTTTTCTCACCTCCCACCCCTCTGCTGCTGCTGCTGCTGCTGCTGCTGCTGCCTCTGCCGCTGTTTTGCTCGCGGTCAGTTGTTTAACACTCCCCGATCAGTGGGGTCCGGTGTCTCTTCTTTGTCCCCCTGTAGAGATTTAAGCATCTAACCCTCTTTCAAGTAGTTCTATTAATTCATACAAGACTGACAGTGGACGTGAAAAGGGTCACATTTGACAACACAGCGGGAAGCGCTTTTAAGCTTGAATCCTGTTCTGTCGAATGATGCCACACATTCACCAGCGGGACGCCTCCATTCAATGAAGGGATTTCACACACACCCACTCTCACACACACCTACTGTCTTTCTGTGAACATATGGGCTTCTCGCATGGCC
>JAPQRQ010000019.1:21806557-21835471 GCA_037367365.1 Apogon talboti | reverse complement strand
GGTGCTCTTCAAGTAACTCTTGAAGGTCGAAGCAAAATGGAAAAAACAAGTTCACTTTTAATCCAGTCCATTGTATGGTTGGATATGGGTTTGATGTAAAGCAAAACACTGGACCAAACCGGTAAACCAAATGAACCACTTTTATCGTAAATCCACTCAGCAGACGCTCCAGAGTGGAAGTAATGAGATTGTCAGAGCCCATGAATGAGAGTGATTCCAGTCCGTTCTGTACTGGTAATGGGCTTCTAACCTGGTTTGAAAACAACCAACATACACTAAATACTGAGAGCACTGTCTCACTGGCACAGCTCTGATAGGTCTGGCTAGGTGAGGCTACTGCTTCACTGATATCAGGTTTACCATGACTTTTTTTTCTATCTGCTGCCTCACCCATGATTTTTTTTACCTTTAATGTCAACTTCAAATCCGACATCTTGCCATGTTGGTGCACCGTTCGTTCTCTTTGACACAAAGTCACCCTATTAACTCTTGTTGTCTTAAAAATCACATGAACTTCCCAGTAAATATACTCAACATGCACCATGTGTATCTTCCCATTTCTCTGCCATGTGGTCTTCATGTTGTTGTCCTTAACCCTTTATAGGGCACTCATTGAAATACTCTGAAATTCAACATTTCAACCTTATTGTGTTATTGGACACAATAACGTCGGTTGACGTGACAACGGTTTCCCTTTTTCTTGCCATAAAACATCTGAGTGGCACTTGCTAAAAAGTAAACACATGCAATAAAACAACTGTTATAAGGTCATAAACTGACAAAAATCACTCATATTCACTATTTACAGCTTCAAAATGTTCATAAAATCTCTCTGAATCACTGTATAGCGTTATAAAAAACAACATGCTTCTTGTCCTCGCTGAGGCATGGGATTGGCCGCATATTTAATGTTTGTGGAAATTACCAAAAATAGTCACCTGCCCGATAAAGGGTTAAACTCCCCCTGGCTCGTCACACACTCTGCTCTGTTTATTATATACATAATATTATGCTCATTACATTGTCATGTGGCTCATTAGACCAAAGTAAAAGTAGTTGAATTTAGACACTTTAATTTGACACAACCTCTCATTATAAATGTCTGTTCAGCCAGATTTAACAAATAAAACAGCTCCTGCTCTGGACCACTGTAAAAATGATGATAAAACTCACGCATTAAATCACAAATAAACCAACATGTTTTGACTGTCAAGAGCTAGTATGCTTCATATCTTTCCAAACTGCCAAACAACATCATGGACTTTCATTATAATTAAGCTGAACGGTCATTGTTGTTTCCACTTTGATTAAAAACTTAATTTACATTGAATATTTCATTCCAGAGACAACATCTAAGAGGTCAAGTCAAGCAATTAAATCTAGGCATGTCAGACAATGAAACAAGGCAATCTAGCACTTTGTAGGCAGATCTACTCATACTAGGTATAATAGAACAGAAAAAAATAATTTTAATGCTGAAACAACACAAGTCTGATAACAGAAGTGATTTAGTTCAGTTTGTTGTTTTTATTCAGGAGTTCTGCAGCTGCAGTTCTGACCTCAACCATCGTCAGCAACCATCCAATGAAACAGGACAAACGCATGTAGAGGTTGTTTTTGTTGCATTAGTAATGGAGCCTTTGAATGGAAGATCAGAAGGAATGATAAATTCAAAGGCTGTGATGATGAGAGCATTAAGAAATAAAATCCACAGTGTAACAGGTCCAACGAGTTAGAAGACTTCAAACATTATAGAGCAGCTTATGATGTTTGGAGAAACTACTTATTTTTCTGAAACTGGTCACAGGGGCGATACTTTTAGTGCAGTGTCAATATGTAGCTGGGTGTAAATAGCCACACAGCAGCTTTTCAGCTATTTCCAACCAAGCATCCACATAAAAGAAATAATAAACTAAATAATGTGCGATGTTAAATATAACATTAGTCTCACATACCCAGACCTATCTACACACTTGAACTGGAGATAGTCGTGACTGAATCCACTATCATCAGTCTAGAAGAGGAGAAAAAATATGCTCCATGGGTTGTTTGGCTAGTTTGTACCTTTTCAAACTATGTTTCTCAAACTTTGGTTCAGGACACAAATGGGTCACAGCTGTTTTTATAGGTTGCCAAAGATCAGAGAAATACGTATAGCAAGAATATGATGTGAACTGAAGAGGAGTGTTCTGTGGCAGAATATAAATGTTGACCTCTACAAAGCTTTGTGAAATGCACAGGAGAGGCGTTAGTTATAAAAGATACAACAAGATGGAGATGACAAAGATAGCATAAAAGACATAAAAGGTAGAAAAAAATGGATGAAAGATAAAACAAGACAAAACTACTTAAATGATGCAACAAGATGAAAATGATAGATGGTAATTCTTGATGTGGGAACCACTGTGTTAAATGGGTGACACTCAGCTTAGGCAGCAGAGGATGTCATGACAATATGAATACATGAATATGTATTGTGTAAAATAACTAAATCAAAGCAAAAGAGAAAACACCATATAAAATGTTGTACGTGTTTGTCACAACTTGCCATTTTCAGTGTGGATTTTCTACTTGGAGGTTGTTGCGTTTTTATGTAGGGATGTGAGAAGCGCTGCTAACAGAGGGGAGGACATGACTGAAATTGTTGCCCAATGGCAGGATTATTCCTGCAGAGTACAACCTGTGAACCAGACTATTATAATGTAAATCTCATATCGATCAGGGACGTGGCGGGCAAATGGAGCCAACACTAGATTTTCACCCGGGATACAATGTGAGACAAAGGTTATGTGTGTTATGTGTACGAAAGGAGAGCTTTTGAGTTCAAATAAACCCTTTCACAATGTTAGACTTTTCACTTAAGACCAACACTTTACAATAGGCCTATGCAATATGGAAATAGCATGACTAATACCTCAGCACAAAGAGTACATGCATATTTATATCTCAATAACTTAGAGATAAAGAAGAAATACAGTGTTGATGTTACAGTATTATCAAATCACCTAGCATAGCTCTAACTGGGTGTTGCTTATTTTTGACAAAGTTCCTGTTTCAGCAATATACACAGGATAAAGTATTGTTCCCTGAGGGACTCCACGCATCACTTTTTTTGATAGAAAGTTCTCCAGAGATACAGAAAAATGTTGTCACTTTAGATAAGCTGCAAACCAGGCAACAATCAAGCCAGAAGGTCCTTCCCACTTGTCTACTTTTGGCTCAGCTCAGAGATAAATCTGGCAATGCGAGAGTGCGATTGGCTCAGTGCTCTTCCTCTTTTCTGTTTCTTTGTCGTTCTGTGTCTCTCATTCCGTACATTCTTTGGCCTCACTCTCTATATATCCGGTGTGACTCCCCCCCCCCTCTCTGTTTGAATGCCTCGCTTGTCTCTCTTTCACCTCTGTTTCTCTTCGGTGCTCCCTGGAGTGCATTATTTTTGTCATTTTCTTTGTCCTGCCTTCTCCTCTCGCTACTCTCCCACCTCCTTTTATATCCACTGTGTTCATTTCCATCTTTGCCTTAAATCGTCCCTCCCAGCCCTCTGTCTCACGCCTTATTCTTTATTCCCTTTCCCCATCATCCCTGCTGCGTACAGTATCTTATGTTATTACTGACTGAAGTAGATCCAAGCAGCATCGGCCTATCACCTGTCATTGATTCAACACACTCCATAAAGCAGCGTCTCCTCTGCTACTCATACGACAATTAGGCCAGTCTCAGGGAAATCTATGGGGTGTCTTTAAGTCCACATAAAGAAAATGGAACAATCATAAAACCCCCTACTGCATACTTAATATCCTTTTGCATGTACCGCATAGTCTCACGTACCTAACTCTGAAGGTCATCACGGCGATGTGTAACAATAAAAAGCAGAGCAAAGTGGAGCTCATCCCCCTGCCAGAGGCAAAGAAGTATTTCTTTGAACATTAATTCCTCTTTAAAAGTTATTAAGTGTTTTAAGGAACAGGCTCAAAACTTTTGGTAGCTTAAGTGTGCTTTGTTTAAAGTAACAAATGCTTTAAGACCTTGAACTCTCCGTGATGTTATCGTTGGTCCCATTCCAGTTTTATATACAGTCCTATCTTAACAGATTGGAAATTAAATGGAATCAAGACAAGTTTCTGGTCCAAATACAGACGAACCTCTACGTACGAATGCCCCTCCTTGCGAATTTTCCACCTTACGAAGCGTGAATTGAAAATGTTTTTGTACCTACATACGAACACTTTTCCACCTTACGAAAAGCAAGTTCAATTGCTGGCTCTTTCTGCCATTTCAAATTCGCCGCTGTACGGCTGCCTCCTGTCCCGCGCCACCATTGGCCAGTCCCGCGCTCCCACTGACCAATCCCACGCTCCCATTTCCCAGCTTCCCGTCTCATGGAATCTCTCCTTGTCTCGTCTTCGTAGCGTCCTATTCGGTTCCAGCTTCGTATCGGTTAGCATCCTTTCCTGTGTGTGTGCTGTGTTTTCGTTTCACATTGCATTTTATTCTTCATTTATTGTGATTGTGTATACTAATACTAACTGTTTTATTAGCATTTACTTAATTGATGATAGTTCATTGAGTGATCCAGCAGTATTTCTTTGTCATTTTGCAAATTATTAGGGTTTTTTTGGGGGGGCTTTGGAACGAATTAGCCGATTTACGCGTTAAATGCGACTCTACTCACGAATTTTTCTACTTAAGAACCACTCTCTGGAACGGATTAATTTCATATGTAGAGGTTCAACTGTAGTCACATTCCGCTTCTTCCTCCAACTACTTTTTCTACAGATACCATCAATTCACAACTAAGAAGTAAATAATTTGTATGATGGCATTAATTAGGGGTAGGGGTCAACTTTTAGTGGATTTTTAAAAGCCAGAACAATAATGGTAGTTTAGAGCAGAGAAAAACAGATAGCCCTTTATTGAGCTGATATCATCATCCACCACAACTCTGACAATGAAAACAATATGCATCTCTGAAATTAATCACTTTATTAGAACACAGATAACATTTGAAGTGAAGATCTAAGTCAAAGTAATAAATGGCTGAATAAATAAACACACAACTGAACATCAAACTAATCCTATAAAATCTATGTGGGGGCGATTTTTATCTTCTGAACAATTACTTTTCCTCGAAGTGTATAAGTCTGATAGTCATTGGCCACTGTTGGTGCCAACTTCTACCAACGCTGATGGTTTGTGAAATATTTTAGCGCTGCTACTTAATCATCCAAATCGAGTAATTGGTCTACCTCTATTAGGGGCTGCACAATATTGAAAAAAAAGAAACTTAGATTGTGACTTTAATAGGTATTTCAGTAAAGGACAAACCATTATTGAATAATTAAATCTGCAGTACTTGATTTTTTTTTTTTTTTTTTTTTTAGCATCAGTGGGAAGAAAACATCCCTAATTTCCTTTGAGAATATTGCCTTTCAAGAGGTCTGAGAGACTTCTACATATACTCCTTTACTGTGTCTTCAGGGTGTTTTTGTCTAATCACAGGTGTTTTCAGACATATAAAGGGTTAATATGTGATTGAAAGCTGTAATTGTCATTACCACAGATCAGATTCTGGAAGGTTGCCGTGACAACAGTCTCCCTCTTGCCATAAAACATCCAAGCAGCACTTGCTAAAAAGTAAACACATGCAATAAAAACAACTGTAATAAGGTCATAAACTGACAAAAAATACTCATATTCACTACTTACATCTTCAAAATGTCATTAAAATCTCTCTAAATCACTGTATAATGTTGAAAAAAACAACATGCTTCTGGACCTCACTGAGGCACAGGATTGGCGCCATATTTAATGTTTGCGGAAATTACCAAAAATTGTCACTTGGCCAATAAAGTGATAACCTTGATATGAAAAGTAGAAGTGGTATCATTGTCCTATAACAGCATGAAACAACACCAGGATCATCTGTATTTACATTTACTCTTAGGATTTGGACTGAGAGGAGAGAGCTGCAGAAGGAGGGTGTGTGTTTTCCACTGTGATTTCATTTCCTGCCGCTTTAATCGAAGATCAAACCTTCATTTCCAGATTAGTTGCAAAATGAAAATTGTACAAGTTTCCCTTTGTATCAGTACAATGTTAAAACATGTCCTGTGATGTTAATACTACGAATGCACACATCGTGTTGAAGCTGCTCATATGATATACTCCACAGCCCTACTATTAATCACGTTTTTCTTCCACACCAAATGCATTACAAAGTACCATCACTAAGCTGCAACTGCATGCGAGCAGTAATTGTACTATAACTGTAATGGTGAATGCTTTTGAAGAATATTAATGATCTAAACATCCAGCAGCAGCATTAACATTCATTTGTACCCATGTTTTACTCCAATATTTACCCTCTTTATAGCTGCATCATTACAGGTAGCGATGATTAAGGAGCTGTCTCATTCTGCTGAAGATTGATGAAAGTAGTATAAGGGTAACCAAAACAGAGAGCTTGACGCCTGTGGAACAAAAAATATTTGGCTTAAAGATTTTTAGTGCTCCATAAAAGTGAAGGGAAACACAAAGTCATAACTCTCTGCTGGATCTTCTCTGTGAGTGATGGCTTGTCACATTACATCTTTCATTCAATTGTCAATAGGGCAAATATTTATGAGTGTGACTATTATAGTGAGCTGCAAATTATAATTGGATGATTATAAATAGACTTGATTTGAGCTGAACCTTGTTTTAATTCTTTCTTACTCTACACAGGCTTTTAAAGCTGTTCAGCCAGTGTGAAAAAGGGAATATATCACAGTTCATTGTTGGAGTAGTGTTCTACCAGTGCTGATACATCTGCATGGTACTTGACAACCACTCTATTACATATTTTAATCATAAATACCCCAACTGCCACACTGTCCCCATTAATGCTGCTCTATTTCATTTCCATTTTTCCCATATCTAGGACACGCATAATCTTGGTTTTCTTCCAGTTGTTCAATTTTCGGTGCAAGTACCTTGTGGATGTGTAAAGGAAACACACTGAGAACATACACATTGACAAGGCTGGGGCTCAGGGAGATGCAAGAGAGAAGCAGAAATGTGAGAGAAGTGAGAGCTTAACAAGATGGTGAAACAGAGACTGAGCCATGTAAGAGCCATGGCAACTGTAATAAGTGACAAAAGCATTTCAGAGCATATTAGTGCCTTCATTTGATGATGAGGCGTTCTATTTGAATGTAAAACATCCAAACCCCTGCAGCACAGGGTCACTGCCTTTTTAATACCAGCCACCAATGTCACATTGCAGACATTGCTCACATAACCATGTCTTTCAAGCCTCTGTTTTTATCACAGCTGTATCACTCTGCAGAGCTGTGCTAAAGACACAGAGGTCATTCATGATCAGTGATTTCTTATAACACCGAGGTCGGAGTTAATTGAGACAGAGAGGCCTTGCTTCTTCTTTGTCTTTTTTAGCAGCCCAATGATCCTGTAATGTCTGTGTTTTGGAAATTACCTGCCTAAACACCCATAAACAAATTGATCTGTGGTGGGAGCAGACAAATTAGCACCTCTATGTAAATCCTATTGAGGCATCAGAGCATTGAGTGGATTAAGGAGGACAACGTCATCAATAGTAAAGAAAAGCTGGACGGAGCAGAAGGGTATTAAAGCAGAGATGGGAAGTAAAGTAGAAATATTTCAGTTCAAGTATCTGTATTTGATGTGAGTATTTATTTTTGATTACTTTCAACACAAATATATGTATTTTCTGCTTACTTTTTAAAAGCATGTTTTTTTACATTAGAATTACTGCATTTGAAGTGAGGTATTGATCATATTTTTTATTTTGTGTCACACCACACGTTCTCAGCATCAAGACTATTTTCAGCCTAAAAGGAAAAGAACACATATCAAAGAAGATGCACTCAAAATTCAGCAGCAAAAGGCATCGTAAAATTTGGAGTTCTGTTGCGGATACTGAAAATGGATTTTTTCAGTATTTTTTTTTTTATAGTTTTCATATTATATAAAAAAAAACAAAACAAAACAAAACACTATGTTCCTATACAGCCAATATGAGTGTCCTTCCAAGGTCTCATTTTTACATTTACTACACCAAATAAGTTTTTTCTTTTCTGTGCAGCGGTGTCTGTAATTCTACTTGAATTTAAAAAATGTGTTTTACCAGCTCTGGTAATTTTGCTACATGACATTTCCAAGTTTCACAGAGTATCCACCATTTATATTAAACCTCCAGTGTTGTCACTTGCCATCTGTATTAACTTGGCACCGAAACAACGCTGTTGGGATGGTTCCCGAAATCAATCCGTGAATATGTTTGTCACAACACTGAAAACAATGGTCCCCCTGGTGAGGGATGTGACACAGTAATTTCCTACTGACAATGTCGTTTTAAAGTTGTGTTTTTTTTCCCTTTTGTACATTTAAATCCCCGAGGCCCTCAATGCACGCCAACTTCAATATGACTTTACTAATATCTAGTGCCATTTCCGTTTCAAGCTACAGCGCCCTGGGGTTGAACATCTTGGATTAGTGTCCTCCAAATGGTAAAACGTATATGTGACTTGCCTTAATAATAGCGTACTACTACTGTACAGCTTGTACCACGCAGGGAGGTTTCTGAATGAACTCAGCTGCAGCCATTTGTCATAATTACAGAGATGCTTTGGCTGGAAACCACTTGCACGTCCCTTAACACACACATATACACACTTATGGTTTAATACTTGTATATCTACTTATTCTGCTGTCCCATGAAATCGTATAGCCCTGGGTTTCTAATTATACTAATCGAATGCGTACTGCCTGACATTTTTTCATACATTATTAATAGCAGAAACAATAGAATCTGTGATTGGATATACAGTACTGACTTCCCAACTTCTCATCTTCTCTCTCTCTCTCTATTTCCCAGTCTCTTTCTTATCTCTCGCTCCATCTCTTTCTCTCCATCTCTACCCCATAACCCTCTTTTCTTCTCTGGATGACTCTTTCCCCTTCACCTCCTGTAATTTGGCTTGTGGGTGTTGAGTAATTAGCATGCCTCCCACTTATATTCTGATGTCAGAGTGAGGAATTTGAGAAATGTCCCATAAAGATTATACGTCCTGATAAGGTTATGTCTGGGACTCCATTAAAGAGATGGCCGGCACAATGGCTGTTTGTATCCTTCAGGGAAGAGAGAGAGGGAGAGAGAGAAAGGGAATACTAGATATGACTTTCCCATATTAATGCAGGCAGTACGTCAGCATACTCCTGCACTTTATTCGATATTATCTGAGTTATCTTAACCCATAAAGACCCAAACATCCACCATCAACCAAAACCATCTGTAAGCTGTTTAATACCTGTTGATCCACTAATCCTATCAATACATGTAAATAATTGGTGGAAAATACAGTTTGTCATATTTTCATGGTCATCAGATATGACCCATTTGGATGTTCAAAGGCTCCATAATTACCATGGAAACACCGCCATCTTCTACAACATTGATTCACCAGTAAAACCCATGGAGTTGGATCAATGATAGTGGATGGATACACTTGTTTTGTGTTCAGTTATTTATATCTTTGCAAAAAAAGTCACTTTTTCTTCAGTTTTCTGATATAATAACCCTCATCTTTAATGTGAGTTTTTATGAACATCTAACTAATCAGTGAATTAAATATAGGAAAATATCTGATTTATACTAATTAAATGCAAAATACAGAGGATAATATGATAACGAAATGGAATCACTTAAGACAGGTTAAATATAGAGAACAATTAATTTGGGAAGTGACACAAAAGTAACACCTGGTATTTATTATACTGTTTTCATATAGAATTGGCTGTTGTATTGTTATGTGTTGTGTTACTTTAAGCTGCATTTCTTGGTATTGTAATTCAAGTGCTCTGAGAGGACATGACACCTGTGTATCTATTACTTCTGTGTGTTTTCAGGCCATAACACAGGTTGGTTTTTTTTTTTCAATTATATGTATTTTCAGGCCAGCAGAGGGTTAAATGTGTGATTGACAGATGCACTTACACATTGTTGATCAGATTCAGTTAGATGATTTGGACTGACAGGAGAAAGTTACAGAAGGAAGGTGTGCTTTTCATATTGTGGCATTTTTTTCCTTCATACTAATTTGATAATATAATATTTGATAACATTAGTGTTACTACATATGATGACCCTCACAGATATACACAGAATGACTGGTTTGGTGTGGTGCAGATTAGGCGGTTAACAAATGATCAATATCAGTGAAGCCAGTAGTGTTGTAGGTAAGACCATCTAAACTGGGCTGTCAAACATACGGTTTGTGGGCCAAAACCAGCCTCCCAAACTCATGTTCAAAGTGCAAAAATTACACTGAAGAAATTAACAGTCAAGGGCGTTATTTATAGATTATTATGTTATTATTCTACCCGTCCAGTCTGCTTGAGGTCAAATTGGGCTGTATGTGGCCCCTGAACTAAAATGAGTTTGACACCCTTGACCTAAACCAAGACCATGTCATGACCAAGATTAGAGTATTTCAAGACTGATGCAAGACCAAGATTTGAGAAGTAAAGGCTAAATCAAGTCCACAACCAGATAATACAGCAAGGACCATTACAAGACAAGAATATGATAGCAGACATGGCCAAACCAGCCAATTTTCTGGAAATAATACTGAAATAACAAGTATCTTTAAGATATTTCGTGTATGTAAATGGAGTAGATGTGATTCACAAGAACACACAAAGAGTTTGGTTAGTCACACTAAGATTTTAATTCCAGAATTTACACTCTTCGGTGGCTGTTGTCACTGATTTATTCTTTGTGGTTTAAGATGACAAATTTCATTACAGGAGATTTGTCTCAGACACAGCCTATTACCAATTAAACAGAGTCTATAAATATTTTAGATAAAATCTGCCTCCAAACACTGGGGGGATGGTTTCTGTTTCAACATGAAACAAAATGCACAAAGTGAAGTGCACAGAGATTTGGTTTTACAAGTTAAGTGCAGAGGAAAGTGGCTGTTCTGGAAAGCACCAAAAACTTCACCCCCATCCAACACCTTCGAGGTAAAAATGTGAAGACAACACACACACTCTGATATAAATACCTGCAACCAGAGCTACTTTCCACCACAGTTTTATTCTTTTTTTTTATATATATATAATTGACAATCCAATAAAATGTAAGACCAGTGTCAGCTCGTCGAGAATATGAGGCATAAAAGAGAGTAAAAAAAGGCCTGGTACGTGACAGGTAACATGACGTACTTTCAGTAAAGTGTTTGTTTTTGCGTTGCCTCACGCCATGAGCATGTGTGACCGAAGCAAAATCCCAGCAATTTTGCATAAAGAAATCCGACCTTCAGTATTCAAATCCGAGAAGTTGCAATTGTGCTTGACTGAAAGAACAGTCGGAGTGTCTTTTGAGTGTTTGTGTTTGTGTTGTGTGTTTCACTGGTGGGGGATAAGAGCCTCTCCACATGATTTTCAAAGCAAAGTACTTGCTGGAGCTTTAAGCTGGGGACAAGATGAAAGGGGAGGAACAGGATTTGGTAAATTACAGTATGTTTGAGATGAATTGAGGAAAACACAATACTAGGCTTGTATGCAGGGGGAAAATTGATAGATAATAATTACAGCTGAGGCAAAGCTGGAGATAATAACACACTGTTTGCAAAATTCTCAGGCTAAAGCAGCACATTTACAATGGAAGTATCAGCGGGCAGATGTGCATCAGCAGCTGAGCCTTCTGAGGTTTGTGGCTGGAGTCGACCCCCCATAAAGCAAAGACCTGGAGTCATTTTGTAGGTGAATTTCGTCGAGACACTTAATTTAGGCATCATTCGTATTTCCACATCAATCACATCCAAGACCTGTGTGTCCCAGTACCACCCAATGAAAAATACAGACAGTTTAGCTCGACTGTCAGTGAGGTGATTTGCGTCGCCGGCGAGCATTTAATTTAAGTAAACCACCACTTCTCTCCCTCTCTCAGCCTCTTTCATATCCTGTATAATTCTTGATGTCTGGAGTGCTATTGAGCCTTTCACTCAGTCTTTGCCTACAGCTTTAACATTCATCCATAGCCAGTATCTTATCCTCTGTCTTCCCCTGAGATGCAGACTCTTTTTCCTCAGTCTTTCTCATGCTTTTCAGATGTGTCATAGGTGGTGCCATGTTTGATGTGGTTGTTGTACCACAATGATCTGGCAGCTTCAGAGCTCACTGGACACTTCTCCCTCACTGGATGACTTAATCCCTCGGATAGCGGCTGTTTATCTCCCGCTCACATCAGGGGAAAAGGGAAGGAGGTGCAGTGGGAATAGAGAGATAGAGCTTCAGTTGGGAAAACCAGCCAGCCAGTTAGTTAGTCAGTCAGTGATTGAGTGAGTGTTTCGCTGTCATTGTATGTTTACGTCGGTGTCTGCGTCTTATTCTTCTGCTTCATTTAGCAACCACTCACTCCCTTTTTTTTTTTTGCTTTTCTGTCTATTTTTTATTTCCACAGACTCCACAGTTCTGTTGCTATGGCGACCGTGGCCCCTCCCTCCCTCTTCTTCCTGCTGTGTTGGCTGCTCCGAACTGCCAGCTCGGTGTTCCCAGAAGAACCGGGGCCTCTCAACGTCATCCCCACTGAAGGTATGACCTTTTTGACTTCTCTCGCTCCCTTTCGCCACTTACTGCCAGTGCGTGCCTCCCTCCCAGCTCGTGATGTGTGAGGTGTGGGGTCGCGCCCTAACACGCAGGGTGTTGAGCTGAACGGAGTGTTTTTGAGGAGGCTCAGGATCGTGGTGTGGGCTGTTGAGGTCAGACGGGGTCTCACATGGAGGGTGTTGACTGGTGTCCAGGTCAAGGGGTGTGGGGTCACACTCAGGAATGAGCAGAGTGGAGGACATTCATTACTTTCCCACACACACACCAGACCCTCCAGAGACGCAGCTCTTCACACACTCAGACATTGAGACTCCATATCAGTTTGGCAGTCTCCAGCAGAGACAAGACCTTGATTGACTGCAGTTCAATAATATTGATTGATAGTTTCCCAGCTGAGTTCAGATCCTTCTCTGCATATCAATACCAAAAAGGTGGAGTGTGGTGGTTTCCTACATGACAGTCAGCGTGTCTGTGGTTTGCAGGAGGGATAACTCCAAGAACAAAACCAACAAGAAAAAAAATGTCCCCTTTGTTTGTTTCTGCAAACCATCAATACATGTAATATTTATGTTTCTGAACCAATAGAAAAAGCAGTAAAAATAAGTTTCATCTCGACCCGTCTTTTTGATATATGTGTCATTATATCATTATAGTGTCTACACCAACCCAGCCGCGGCTTTTTTTGCCTTTCCTCAAGAGGAAAGAAGTGGTTTGGGTATAAGATGGATTCACCAAGTACAGGATTTAGCCACCAGAGACTGGGATACACATCCAGACAGCTATAGGGTTTCAAGTTTAGGTAATATAAGAGCTATGGTCTGAGGTGAGAACAAGCGGTTTTGGTTTAATATTAACCAATGCATTGTGAATATTTTTTAGTCACATCTGTGTAGAATTCCCCTCTATTAATCCAAACCCTGATATCTATTATTAACCAAAACCAAATTTCCCAGTTCAGAAACTTAACCATAAAAATTGTTAAATACAGAATTGAAAGGAATTATTGAGAAATACAATAAAAAATTGCCATTAGTGGTTAAATACAATGACACTGATACACACAGCCTGGTCAAAAAAGGAGTCCCCATTTGGATTTAACAATGCAAATGGTTCTGATTGTTCCATTGGACAATTATTACAGGGATTCATATGTTTTAACTGCAACACATTCTTTAACCCTAACTGTCAGTAGCTTTTCTTAAACCACCATTAATTTGCAAAGGAAATATTGGACAATATGAGGATTAATTAGGCTCAAATATTAAAAGTATGGTTGAGGGAGTATGAAACATCATTTTCACCACAGAGTCCAGAACCCAATTGAGAATCTTTATGTGCTACAGAGGACTTTACACAGCGGTCCAACTCATCATCAATACAAGATCTTAGAGAAACAATGTGTAGAAATGGATTAGAATCTTTAAATATACAGAAATCCAGAACAGGTTTATACTAGTGATTGGGTTGAAGAAAGTGCGTGTTTGTCCGGATTGAAGGACAGAACAAATTGAGGAGGTGTGCAGTGTGACAGATGGAGAATGAGAAGAGATCAAACTGAATCACAGTGTGTCAAAGACAAGAGTGAAGGAGATACTAAAGAAAGAAATTACAACAGGAACAGGAAATAGCAGAGGCAGTGGGAGAAGAGAAAACACTTGAACTGACTATAAGCTGGGATAGAAGCAATGATGGCAGAGCAGAGGCAGGATTACAGGTATCAGATGTAAATTCTGTCTCATTTGCCTCTGTCAAGGTCAAAAACAGATAGCCATGCTGTTTTTCAACAATAATCCATCTGATTTATATGCAACTCTTTTTTCAGCCTCACTCCTCTGTTTTCTTTTCTCACTGCTCTTTGGGGTGGACAACATGACAGGCGGTTGCTGAAAATCCTTCACTCCGCTTTAATTTTTGATGTAACTCCTCTGAGACTCGCTTTACTAAATGTACAGTTCCTTGTTCTCTGGAAAACACCGACTGAACATTTTGCTTTACCCTTTTGATGTTTTTGAGATCTCTCCCGTGTCAGAGTCTGTAAATCATCTGAATCGACCAGCGAGTATAGTTGTACTCCTAAGTCTAACGTGTAACTAAACAATTCCTGAAAATCCCAGTCAGTCAGTTAGCATGTAAATTCAATCACATATCATTTCCACATCTTTCATTTGCATTAATTGCCCCTTTTGTCTCTGTGTTTTTGTGTGTTTTATGTAACAGACGTACCTGTTGGCAGCTCCCAGACTTTCAATTCACCTTGAAAGCCTTTTACAAGTGTCAAAATGAATTAACAGAAAGATGAAACCCTCAGGTCACGGACAGTAAATTGTGTGTTTTATGTGTCTCGCTCACGAACAGTGGTGAGGAGGTATCCAGTCTTTCTGGGCCGACCCCACCGAACATGGCTGAGACAAGAGCCTCTCCACATCCAGAGGGTCCTCCAGGTCAACCGGACCCTCTACATCGGAGCCAGGTACGCACACACACTCACAAAGACCATGAGTACATGTACATTTTTATGCTTTGCATCTTCATTGCTGGCAGCACAGACACATACAAGCACAAATAAAGCTACGTCTGAGTCATTTTCAGCTTTATTATCCACTATATGGTTTGTCCCTGACTTTGTTGCCAAGCGATATGAACCACTTTGATTGGGAATTAAATTAGACATTACACTGTCAATGTCAATTGTAGATATAGGGGTAAAATCTACAGCCACATATGTAAAGTGTGAAATTTCTGAGTAACTGCAGTGTTGAAGTGGTGCAACATAATTATAAGTTTAAGGTGGTGTAAGTTAGTGCAACTTTTTAATGAACTTATACATACAGTATGCTCATTGTAAGAAACATGTTAACAAGCTCCTATAGTAACAGAAGCATTTAGTAAAGACATAAACCTAAAATAAACCTGTTCTTAGGCTGAAGTATAAAAACACTATAATGCTCAGAAAAGAGTTCACCATCTAGTTCACATTCTTCGTCCATTAGCTCCTCTTTAGTGTCACTCAGGTATTCACTTCTCTGTTTTAATTCGTCTTTTACACGCATATGCTTTAACACATAAATTAAATTGGGGGTAACCTTCAAAACTGGATTATTTAAAGACCCTGCACACTGACACAGATGTTTTAAGTTTTTCTCACTGGTTGGACCTCTGCTCACATTAAGGTTGCATGAGAATAAATATGAGGCCCCCAGAGGACATGAACTAATAAACATGATAAATGTTTAAGTTGTCCTGCTCTAACAGGAGCTGCTGAATTAAGCAGAAAATGTAGGGGATATCAATCACGGTTTATGCCCAATCCACATGAGTACGCCAAAAAACTCTGAGATGAAGCATGAGTCTGAAATGGCCTTAAATATCCAAGTCAAGTTTGGTCATTTATGTTACTGTTAAAGCCTGGCCTTAAAGCCCTGATTGTGTAACACTGAAACACAGAAAAACCTAGGCCAGTATCGCATTATATATTTGGTGTCAGCAATGTTAAAATGCAGGAAAAACCTGTAATATTATTTAAAGCATTGGCCTGTTTCATCTGGTTGCCTCATATCCCCTTTACTAACATTTAAAGGTCTAGTTTGTGAGATTTATGGGGATTTGGGAAGGTCTAATTGCAAAACTTGAAAACAGTAGGCATAAATAGTTTTCATCAGTGTATAATCATGCGATAAGGATTGTTTTGTTTCGTTATTTCTTTGCACAGAGTCTACCATGTTACACCTCCATGTGAACACAGTAACAGACTTGACCCCTTAACTGCAAAACCCAGAACAAACAAAACAAACACAGGCTGCAACAAGGGACTGCTGTGTTTTTTAGGGAACAGTGGAGGAGTTTTCACATGTTTCACTGCTAAACATCAGTAAATGTCAAACATTAACCCCTAGAAATCAGCACCTGTGCCGCACATTACTATTAATATCTCCACTAAAAAATATACTCATAGAAACAACTTGTATATCAATTTACATCTTTGTTTTGTTCTTATCTGCGGTGAATTTTGAGGTTTACAGAGCCTCTGGTCAGCCCCTGAAGGCAGCATGCCCTCTCATTTCTGGGTCTCCATTGGTTAGAGCTTTCTATTTATATATATATAAAAAAAAGTATAAGTAAAGGACTATTTCACTCAAAACAACCTTTTTTTGTGGGTGGGGGTGGGGAGCTATTTTTCATATGTTATACCACTTTTGTGAACAAAAACAATTGCTAAATAAATCTATAATCTCCAAATTTCCATTTATACATAGAAAAAATGTGTTTTCATAAGTTATTAAACTTTTTTTTCAAAATCAAGATTCTAACTTTTCAGGTTCAGGGCCCAATATGTTCATCACAGTGTTTCAGTACAGATGAGTCTTTATTTTACTGATAGCTGAGAATGTTCTGCACATTTTGATATGCAACACATGGGGTGTCAGGTATTTAATGTGACTGGCATAAGGATAAATCCACTGTAAATCACCTGATTTCAGAAAATGACAATATCCAATTTTAATCAAACTTTCATAAAATAATGCTATTGGTCCTAGTAAACACCATATATTATTTCAGTCTTAAATCTTCATTAGTTTTTAAGATATTGAGGCTTTGCCAAGATGCTGATTTTATTGTCAAAACAAGTGGTCCCATAAAATATTCTAAGATCAGTAAATAATTACTTTAGAGCTATTTATGATGGATGCATGAATTTTTTTAGTTGTTTTAAGATACAAGATGTCTTTAACTTCTGCAAAAGTAAGATCCATTATTGAGTTGAACTATATTCATTAAAGCACAAATTAATTAAGTGTATTTTAGTAATTGACTCCCTGTTGTACATATCATGAAAATTTTAATGCCCCGCTTACATCAACTGCCAGGTAGCATAAAGCTAAAAATTGTTATGGTATTTTTTTAGGACTAATGGTATTATTTTCTGAAAGTATGAAGCAAATTAGAGATGGCCACTCAGGAGGTCTGTGGTTTCCAATGGACTGATCCACAAGTGAAACAAAAAAAAAGTGCACAAATGCTATTATTATAATAATATTCACTCACATTAGGTTTTAATGAGGGTAAAACTTGAATACATTACATCATTTGAAAAGAACATTTCTGCTTATTTTTGCATTGTAATCAAATGCCTGCGACATGATGGTGGTGGAAACAACAACTCCCACAGTCCCACTTTACTTAATGATATATTCTACTACTACAATCCCAACCGCAGAAATTCCATACTGTGGATTTAAGGACGCTGACATTACCCAGTGAAATATGTCTTAGTTACTAAATCTGCATAAGGCAGCATTTATTCAACAAATCTGGTAGTGACGCTTCAAATGCTCTACAAGTGTTTTGTAGTTGATATGATGATGGTCCCCATATGTCGATCAGTCTGGTGAATGTGCTGATCGTGTGCAGCCGGTCGTCCTGGTGGTCAGCAGGGCCAGACAAGGATAACCTTCTCAGCTGCATCAGGTTTACACAGTGAAGATACAGCTGCTTCTCCCCGGAGCCATTCGGGAGCCAACCTGAAACAGGCTGCACTAACACAAACCACGCAAGATTTACAGCCCATGCTGCCCAAAAATTAATTTAGCTTGAAACATGTTTAAAAAAAAAAAACAGAAACAGTCAGTTTTCACATATGGCGCTTGTTATTTGCTGTAGTGGCAGTCTGAAAGATGCCTGAAGTGGTTTCCAATGAGAGACGCCTCTGTGGTCCAGGAAATGACCCGGTCCCTGGCCTCCAGCTGGTCTAACCTCACTACCGAGACTTGGTAGTAAATACATCAAACTATGTTACATGGTTCCAGCCATTCTGTCTACACCGCGAGGGTCTGTGAGCACATGCATGCATCTTGATAATAAAACTGCCCACAGACAAGTAGCTACTGTAGTCTGTAAGTCTACTTTAAAGGAAAAGTGGAGCCATGAAGCAGTTCGTACTCATTTTAATTTAAAGCTATAGATTTTTTTCACAGAATCGGAGAAGTAAACTAATCCCTTTTGTCTCAGTCAACTCGATGATAATGAAATGCAACGTTGACAGGCAGAGGAGAAAGTGAGGAGAGCGGGGTTCATGACAGCACAAGAAATGCAGAAAAAGAGACTTTCAACAGTGTTTTTTAAAATTTTTCTCATAAGTAGCTAATGACGTTTGTGGTTTCCTGACGGAGAACGATCGGCCTAGAAAGATAGAAAAATACATCCGTGTGAATATGTGAGCCACAGACATCCCAGCAGGGAATTTTATGAGAGTTTTTGAGTAAAATGTATAAATAAGTACCTGCATGGAGGCAGGTATGACTACCAAAAGCTCCTACAGAGTGCATGGCCTGATAAGACGCCTCACTCATCCCCAAATCCTGTCACCATTAGCATAGCTGCTCCTCAGACTGCAAGCACTGCTAAATCCTTGCCCCAAGCACCTGCTGAGAGCAGCTACCTCTCCTGTCCTCTTTCTGTCCTTGCTAAATGAAAGTAAACTATGTATTTGGCTGGTGGCAGGTGGAGTAAGCGCCTTGCTGTGTTAAGCCCCATTTCATTGCTGTCAAGAAGAGCAGCTGTAGATCCCGTGGTCCTCAGCTCTCAGTCAAATCCAAAGGGCTAATCCACTCAAATATAAACCAATTGCAGAATGTTTACAGACGGACAAGATGACCAAAGGAATGCCACCAACTCTAAACTAGTTGTTCCAATTGTGATAAAGCTTAAGAGGTTTATGCCATCTGTGTGTGTGTGTGTGTGTGTATGTGTGCTAGAAAGGGAAAGTGTGCTGTCTTGCTGCCAACGTTGGAGGTAACCGAATTTATTAGACCACAAACACTGACCTCAGAGGTCGCCGAGGTCACGTTGCAGTCACGGCAGGGTCACGGGTCTCGCAGCAGAGACACGGAGACACGAGGAAGGCTGGGAGTGAAAGCTGCCAGACAGTTCAGCTGTAGAATGAATGACAGAAAGTTTAGCATGCAGACAAGGATAAGTATGTGGAGAGAGGCGCAGCAGGTGAAGACACCCACTGGCATATACCTCAGACATTAATCACACAACGTATGCTTATTATGTACTGACACTGCTACATGTACACCCTCAGAGCATACTATTTTGGTACATGTCGTATTGTGATTGAAACTACAGCTATTTTCTGTGTGAATTTTGAGAAAAGAAATCCAAAACCAGAGCGTGGGTGACAAAGGTCTTAGCTCTAATTTAAAGGATTTGTCAATAATGTTTTAGTGATATCTTGATAGATTGCCACTAACTGAATATCTTTTGCTTACAATGACTTAAAAAAATGCCCACTGTTTATTTTGTTCATTCTGGAAAATAAGGCAGATGACAGTAATACTTTAAATCTTAAAGAGGCTATTAGTAGTATTTCTATTTTAGGACATTAATAAATGACCTGAACATTAGCGTTAGAGTCTGAGGTTCAGCCAACGAAGCCAATGTGTTGGAGTGTACACATATGCAGTGGATTCATTTAATTCAATGGGCCTGGGGAATTATCTGGCCACTAGAGGGAGTAATGAGCCACTCTGCAGGTTCCCGTTGGTGGAGAAAACTAACGCTGCAGGGTCAGAAAGTGACCAAATGGAATCAATGAAAATGACACTAAAAAGTCATAAAAATAGCATTGCTGATGTTTTCACCAGCCAGAAAATAAAACAATTAAGTTTGTGCCTGACACAACAATGTTTCTTCCTCACTGATAACTTTAATCAGTTCAGACTAAACTTTGACAGTTCTGACTTTGTTAGGACGTTTCCAAACAGATCTTTATTGCAGTTATTGACAACACAAACCATATAGAAAACAGAGGTGATTTGTGCTTTTATTGTGGCTGTTTTATGTCTAAAAACAGAGCTAAGCTAACAGAGCTATAATTTAAACTATCAGCTACTGCACTGACCGCTGCAAAGACTGTATCATAGTATCTTCAAGGAGAAAACTTGAAGATACTATGGTACAGATTTTTGTAAACAATGGGTTTCAGACTTTACTCAGTCTGCGGAAAAGTAACACTAAATCATTGGTGTTTTTCTGGTTTGCAACTTCCCCCTGTTGTTGATAGTTTTTAAAATATCAATACTACATATAACCCATTCATTGTAGATAAGATAAGATAAGATATATTTTATTCATCCCCCAAGGTCGAAATTCAAATGTACAGCAGCACTAGACAATATACATCAAAAACAAAAAAAAAGAAAAATATATATGTTCCCTACAATAAACTGGACAACAGGAGGAGAGCAACACAACATGTCAACTCTGTGAACTGCAAACCTGCTCCACCTGTAGATATAAATGTCTAATTCTAAGGAATGGAAGTAGACCAATTCGCATTTTTACACATTTCCTTTCTGTACTTACTAGGTCTTCACTAAACCCCCCAAAGTCTTTCACACTACTCTCTGTGCTCTCTAACATTTTTTCGTCACCCTTTCACCAGGTTTCATGAAAAATGAATCAGTGCTGTTTGCGTAACCATAATGATCGACAAACAGACGAGAGCGCTCATGTAAACAAACAGTAATTGCTTCACAGCACTTGCTACAATGGCTTTCATGCCTGTTTTCAATATCTGACTAAATTTTTACACCTTTGTTTGGGCTTTTTACCACTAATTTTGCCCATGTTGACATTTCTGACCGACATTCATCAATTTTCATTTTGTAGTTATTTCATCAAGTGTGATACTACTTTTCCCCCTTTCTTTCTAAACTTTGACTTCACAGTGTGTGGGAATGTACTGGCAATTGTGAAGGTACTACAAACCCAGTTGTCTGACTTTGTATGTAATGTAAAAGTGGGTCACGCTAACACGGGCTCATATTTAGAGACTGGCAGAGACATACTCAGAGATATGGCACAGAGCACTCTCCCTCAGTCAGCAGAAATGTCAGGGTAACTAGGTGGTCAGCTCAAATCTTTCCATTTCAGTAACATCCACTGGAGCAGCTTTTTCTGCACAGTCTATTTGCAGGCTCAGACAGGCTCACTGCTTTTACTTAAACCACCTTACCAGCTAGCAATGAACACGGAACCCTAAAACGAAATATGCAGGAAAACTTTGCGGCTTAAGAGGTCCTGACCTTGAGTCTGCTGTTGTTTGACGTACCAAGAGGAGAAAGTTCATGAGCTGGTCAAATAAGAAATTTAGGAAATGCATTGAGTTCTGTGTTGACTTTATATTAGCCGAGTCAGAACGGGGTCAGACACATTTATGAAATAACAGCTTAGCCACGTGAACGTCCTTCACACCTAAATACACATACACATGAGGCCTGATGACAGAGACAAAGGGTCCTCCACTGATTGTGCTGTGACTGGATTTTGCAAGAGGTGACTTTGTAAGTTATGAGCCAATAAGTAAAGGCTGTTTAAAGCTGCTCTGGATCATAAAAACTAAATAAATCTTGTAAATCTCACATGTTTAACCTTTTTTTATGACAAACACCCTGAATCCTAACCTTTTAGCACATGCACTACATATTCATTTCACAAACACTATGCGCAAACACACTCAGACAAACAGAAAACATACAAGCCACAGGCTTTGCATCATTTAAACAACCTGGAGCTGCCAAGAGAGGAGAAGGGGAGAGAAGGAGAAGCTGCAGCGTAAATAATTCCCCCTCCTCTGCTCTATCACAGGCAACAGTGCTGGGCTTTGGCTGTCAGCCACTCTGACTAGGAGGCCTGTTGCTATATTCATTATGTTAATGCTGAGACAACGCTGAAGCAGCCTGGATGAGATTATGCCTCACACTCTGGTCCACTCAATGTTTGGAGAACGCTTGAACCCTGACCCATTAAGGAGGGGAGCACGGACAAGTGTGGGGCGATTTTACACTTCTTGCCATTTAGCTGCTGTGCTGTCCTGCAAGGCTGAGTAGTAGCGGGAATCTTCTAACACAAAACAGGAAGTGTAAATGAATAATTCAGGACAGGAATAACCTGATGGCTTTACCTGTGCTCTCATCACAAACACACTTCACAGATGCACACACATACAATAGGTGTAAACACTCATATCTACAAGCCCATAAACGTGTATGTTCACACATATATGTCAACTCTACCTTGCTCAAAAAAAAAGGATAAAACTAAGAGAAAACATGCAGCTCAGATGGGAAGCAGAGCTGGCCCAGAGATGAGATCGATATTGCAGCAATAACACGGCTACGGCAGATTTACAGATTACCCTGTTTGGAGTATAGCCCTTGGATGAAGCCCATGTTTCAGATCCATCCCAGCGGATACCAAGGCCGTGATCAGTATGCCAACATCAGCTGTTAGCTGCCTAGCCCACCTCTCATTTAGTAAGCATTTTTTACAGGCTCGTCCAAGGTTACAGCAGAATTATCAGCAGATTAACAGCACGAGAAAGTACTCTTTGGAATATCATGAATAGATGCATGGTGTTAGATTCTTGATCATGTGTAGGCAGTGTGTGGGGGTGTGCAAGCATCAGTAAAACAATTTGATTAAATCATCCATTAATTCAATTTTAAGCTTTTGAATAGGACTGATAAGAGTGGAATAAGGGCCCTGCAGCAAATTCAATGCAGCAAGTCAAGTTTAATGAGCGGAGGCAAAAGGCAAAGGGGAAATATGAGACGCCATTATGCAGTCGGTCCTTCTTTCTCATATATAATGGCAGAAATAGAAGGAATAGTAGAGCTGTTACTTAATCTCCATGGATGTGATCATCTTTAGAGGAATAAGTGTGTCTTATAGCTACACATACAGTGGCAAGATTATCCAAAAGCTACCGCTTTTTTTTGATAAAACCACCCAGATTCAATAAATTGCTGAAATATTCATATTCATAGTTTGGATTAAGTGCGCCGACTGGATGTCTTCCAAAAAAAAACTGCACTGACCAGCACTGTCCTGAGCTAGCAATAATGCCAACGCTGATATGAACTGGTATTCATGGGATTGCTCAGTGCAGTGTCTTGTGTTACCTTAAGCTTTAGATAGTGCTCTGTTGGCTGGCTGTCATCCTCACTCCCTCTCTGTGTCTTAGGGATGACCTTTTCCGTGTGGAGTTGGACATCGTTGCAGGAGATGAGATGTTCTATAGTAAGGTGAGCACCTCCTGCTAAGACAGCCATAGCATTTGCACTCCCATGGGAACTTATTACATGGTTTTTAAGTATGAAATGTCATTTTCTGACATACCAAGGTGGAACTCTAACAGTAATATGCCTCTGTGTGCTATAGAAAAGAACATGGGAGTCTAACAAGAATGACATCAGGATCTGCAGGATGAAGGGGAAACACGAGGTAAGACACTGCTGTGCATCTTTAAAACAGAAAAAAAACATGTTTCTTCAGCTCAAAAATACCTTTTGTACCTTGACATGTACCTTGATTCTCAAGGTATATGTTTTTCATCTGCATTTTTTTCCAACGTATTCTGAGCTGGTTCTTGTATCACTGGCTGTAACATGACGTCAACAGTGTCTTTGTACAGGACAAGAACGTTTGATACTCAACCATGAAAATAGAATGAAAAACCAATATGAAACAAATTTTCTATTCTGGAGTAATGAGGTCTGAGATACATCGGCAGACGCATTGTTGATTAAGTATGCAATTGTGAATAATATAAGGATCTGATAATATATATATATATATATATATATATATATATATACACACACATTTCAGTGTAAATTGATTCAACACAATGCAGTGTCATGTAATACAGATACAGTAGAAGGTGTAATCAATAGGTAGCAAATATGGAATTAAGAAAACATTTTCGCTCCACATGGTTGTTCTTCTAGTACTGCAGCTCAGTATAGCATTTTCTTTTTTTAATTTTTAAAAAACTCCTCACAAAGTTTTTTCACAAAAAAGTCTGTGATCAAAGTAGAAATAAAACCAGCCATGGATCTGGTTTTAAACCAGTTTTTATTTCCAGTTCTGTTTCCATTTAAGCATTCATAACACACCTCAGTAGAGGCATAAAACTTTGCTTACTTGCATAAGACTTTGCTGCAAACTTGGTGAGAATTGATCACTGACAAGTGCAGATGACAGATGTACTTCAGAAACATTTCAGAGAAGAGGGATCAATCTGCCCAATAAATTATTCAATTATGGACTCCAAATTATTGATCACATTTGTAAATAATAAAGGCATAGGCCCTCTACTCATGAATATTTATAAAGATGCAAAACATTAGAAATGATGGATCTGGATTTCATTCCAATTTGTATGCGACCCACACATGTTCAGCTGTAGTACTCATGTAAAACTTTTATGCAGAAGCATTGTGAACCCATAATACATACATATAACGGAAACAAATAAGATAAAAAATAAAAATACATTTTTTAAGTTTTAATATTCAGGGAACCAGAAGAATAACAGAACGCAGTTAAAAGACAGAGAGTAAAAGATGGTCTTGTGCATCTTAAATGCATAATAAAGTCTAATGACCTCTGGCTGTTCCTGAGCTGAGGAGATGCTACAGAAAAAATACTCTGCAAAAGTCCTAGCCCAACATTAGGATTGTTGCTTTAGTCAACTTCTAATGACCACATATACATTTCTCAGTCTCTGTATTAAGATTCAATCTGGATATATGTGAAGTATATACAGCTTTAGTTTTACTTTTAGGGATAAAACAGCTTCTATAAAACAAAGTGGTCGTATTTAGTGTGACCTCCCTTTGTATTTAAGATGTCTTTAACCATTTTTTTTAGACAATATGAGATTTATTGCACTAATTTTCTGATGTTTTATACCAGGTTTTATTCAACACATGTCAGATGTTTCTACCTGTTTGTGCTTCTTGTCATGGGGTCAGAGGTCACACTAAATACTGACTATAACCTTTAAAACATATTTAGCTCAGTTTATCGTGTGTCTTTTAAGGTTGTGCCCATATTTCCTGTACTTTCTTGTTGTATCTGAAGAAAAGGGGGCAAAGGTTAGAGACACTTGTGACTGAAGGGTTGCTGGTTGGATTCCCCAGACTGCCCCCTAGTCTGCAGTGTGTGGTGTGTTCCTGCATGTTCAGCTAGCGATGGGTTAAAAGTACAGGGTCAATTTCAGTGTGTTTTGTGTGTTGCCTGTACAGTATGTACTGCCCAGTGTTGAAGATTCTTCTTTTTCTGAAAAGAGAATGAAAAATAAATATGTATGTATGCTCATTTCAACTCTGCAAAAAGAACAAGACTTTTGCATGGTACATTAGATTCTATGCTATGACATGCTACCATGTATTACACTAATATAATATAATATAATATAATATAATATAATATAATATAATATATAGAGGTGCGCATCACTAGGTTCCTGACAATTCAATTTGAATTCGATTCAGAGTGTTCCAATCCGATTCTAAACGATTATGGATGCACCCCTCAATTAATTAATATTTTTGTCACTGTAAGACAAGTACTTGCTATTTATTAAACTAAATGCATTTCTAATGATCCATAATGAAAACAAGCTGATGAATTTGCTTCCATTATCTTTTATTGAGACAACAAAAATGTGTCAACTGGAAGGTTATACATGTACCTGGCAACATATTGGATCGCAAAGAACCAACGGGAAGATGAACATTCTTAATCATGTTTGTCGTGTTCCCAAAATACTATATTGGCGCTCGACACACCCTGTAAATACTGTGGCTTTTGTCCAGTTCCCCTTTCTCCTCGACTTCATAGAAACCAAAATGTTTCTATGTACTCACTTTTAACCGAGGTGTAGGCGCCGGATTGGTTTTTCTGCCATCTCTTAGTTTTGTGTGTGCGTCGCCATAAACTGTTCGGGGCGGTGCGGCGGTCACAATTTAGTTCCGCCTTTTTAGTTACACCGTCAACATTAATAAAATAACATAACATTCAAAACATTGATTTTTGACATTACTGCATCAATCCATAATCGGGAATGTCTGCATCGCGATGCATCGAAGAATCTGTTATTTTAATATAATATAATATAATATAACATATTATATATTATAATAGTGAAATACTTTCTGTTCATATTCTCACACAGATATTCCTCCACATTATGACAAGTATTCAGCCTGGAGCTTGTGGTCTGTTGTACCAGTCTTTTGATTGTCATGCCTGCTGGCACAGCCTTAAAAAGGGGCTTTAATCTTTTGTCGTCTCACAGTCCCTGCTCATCGAACCCATTATGAAGCCACACACACATTGACATCGATCAGAGAAGAAGGGCCACTCCTACCTATACAAATCTTGTTACACTATCATGAGTTAGGAATGTGGTTTGTGCCCCCAGAAAATGCAGGTGGGTGTCTGGAAACCAAAGCAGTGTGGAAGAGATGGGGCAAAACATCCCAGCAGCCCACGCATGAATACCTCTTATATCTGCAGCACACACATTTGTAGCCGCTGTGTGCTTCGCACAAGCAGCCTGGACTCTGTGTCTGTGGGTGCAGGTGTGGATGTGTGTGTGTTGGTGATGGTTGTGGTTGGCGAGGGAAACATGGGCTCTGTCCCCTCAAGGCAGAAAAAAAAATGACTTATTTAACACACTGAGAGAACACCTGACATTAAATCTTTGTGAGACAGTGCCAGACGGAAACACAATGGAGAACAGAGGGATGGGGACAAAATGCTGAGAGGAGGAGGAGGATGAAGAGAGGAGGAGGAGGATGAAGAGAGGAGGAGGAGGAGGAGGAGGAGGAGGAGGAGGAGGAGGAGGAGGAGGAGGAGTGTATTGGCCCCTGTCATTGGGCCCTGAGGAGAGCTGTGGGGCTGACTGAGATATGAAAGGTCTTCTTGCCCCTAATGAGTGAGCTGCCTGGTAAAGCTGTGAGTCACACGGCAATGTGAGGAAGATAAGAACCCTGCCAGGTCCTCTCAGTCAGCTCTCTGGGCTCAGACGCATATGAATGGATGTACACACAAACACACACACTCACATATACGCTCTATACACACACAGACACACACCTAGAGTATAACCAATATGATTTTTATAAGCTGATGTTCACACTTTTTTTTCTTATATTCAGTATGTTAAAATTTGACTGGAAGTGTAATTATTATTTTTTCTAAAGCATGTGAAAATATATTGAGAAGCAGAAATGAGGTAATCTCACATGAAGTAGTCGGTTGGAATGTACTCTATCAGGCTGCATCCACATGCTAATACAACTTTTGCCGTATTTACACCTAGCATCCACAGAACTCCAGCATTTTAGGATCCTTTAGGGGAGACTTGTGGAGATGGTCCAGACCTTGTTTTAGTCAAAACTAAACATTTGGAATAGTATTCAATGAAATTTGTCAAAAAAATGAAAATGCCATGATTGTATTCAGTTGGTTTACAGGTTTACGCATCATTACAAGATATACGATACAATGGGTCACATGTTGCATATATCTGTGCATTATACCATATTTACTGTGTTTTTAATTTCTTTTTTTTTTAAACGATGTAAATTCAATCTCCAACACCTAGTTAAGAAGAGGGGGAAGGGGGTTGGGAGTGTTTGAGAAGAACTATAAGGATAGAAGGGAGGAGACACAAAGGAGGAAGGGGCAGAAGAAGAAGAAAAAAAAATTGATAACAGGGATAGATGAGAGGCAGTGGTCAGTTCGCTGCCCGGTGGGAGACGACTTTAGCAGAGGGTTTCAATTTATTAATTTCAAACCACTTCATGGAAACACATGTAGTCTGACATTTTAAATGATCCTTTAAATACGTTCCACATTATGGAGCATGGATGGACACATACACATTACACATACTGTACCTTTGCTTCTCAGATTCCGTGCATCCGTTTTGCATTTAGCCTCGACCACTGTTAAATCAACAGGAAGTCTGAATTTCAGGCAGTTCTATTTTTGTTGTCTCTCATACAGGTATATTCATACATTCCTATGATGTTATTTAATCAGTTTCCAATAAGTCTCGTGTCCAGTGGCACAGTCAACCCTCCCGCTGTCATGTGACATGGATTTCAGGTGTGTCAGATTGGAAGCAGGTTATTTCTAAAGCTAGTGGTGTGGAACTGTCCTGTCAGCATTGTCCTCCTTAGTACATGAAATAATGGCCACATATATGTTGTAAATGTCCCCTCTAAACATGATCACAGACCCCACCACGATGTTCATCAAGTCAACTACCTATTACACTGGTCTATGATTTAGTGTTTTTTTTTCTAAATGATCTGCCTCTGAGATTTAATGTGTTAAATCTTACACATTTTAATAAGACAAATTGGAACGCCAATGAAAAAAGTGCTGGTTAGCTGATGTTTTCAATATATGTGA
>JAPQRQ010000019.1:21780229-21790509 GCA_037367365.1 Apogon talboti | reverse complement strand
ACATATATACATATACATATATATATATATATATATATATATATACACACACACACACACACACACGCACACACACACGTAGTATATGGGTATTCATATTCAGCCACAAGGTCAAATTTCCCCCTATAGAAATGCATTGATTATCACACCCTTAATGATTAAAGCATTGTAGGATTTTAGGTATTTGTTTTTGTATGTAGTTTATGTTCTTTATGGAAAAGAGACAGATATTTACTCAGGTTTTTTTCAACAGCCATTTTCACTGTCATTTTAGACTGATTTGTACTGACATCCATGTAAAGCTACTAGTATTCGTGAAGCTACTTTAATTGTAAGATCAGACATCCTAAACAAAGGAGACAATTTGAGAAATTTCCTAGTGAAGAGAAGAACTTAATACAATGATAGTGTAGACAGTGACCTTTGTGGACTACAAATGGTGTATGGGTAAATTTGACCTCTTTGGCTGTTTTAGGTGTGGAGTATCCTGTGGCAGTTGCAGCTCCCATAACCAATATTTTGACTTCTCTTTGCCATGTTGGTGTTAAACTGTGTCAGGTTGTCTATCTTATTATTTTTAGCCTTTGAACAGAGAGGAGAGAGCTGCAGTAGGAAACTGTGTATTTTTGGTGTGCTCCAGTGTCTCACCTGGTAGTGCCTTATCACTGCGGTCGCAGTTCGTTTCCAGCCTGAGGCTATTTGCTGAATGTTGTTCCCATGCTCTCTTTCCCCACATTTTCTGTTGCTAAATAAAGGTACAAAAATCCCCAAAATAAATCTTACAAAAACGATAGTGTGTATTTAACATTTAGCTCCTGAAACATCTTTGATAATTGGTTTAAGTAATGTTTTAAAGGAAAAAAATGATTCTATGATTGCAGTTAAATGTGAATATTTTCAGGTTTGTTTCATCTTCTGTGTCTCTAAACTGAACAAGACATTTAAAGATCTTGAGCTAGAAGTATTTTCTTAAATTTCAAAGAGTCAACAACTAATCTGTTGATCTAGAAAGTAACAAAGAAATGAATCAACGATGTGAGTCCCTGCCGTAGATACATGCGTTCACTATGTTACGTCAACTGCATCTTCTGATCAGGGATATGTCTCCTGCTGATGTTGTCGTCTGATGGGTTGAGTGTATGTCCACATCACTTTACGGGCATGCGGGATCGATACGAGTGTCAGCGGCAGAGGGCTGAGTCAGCAAGCTGACAACTCTGTGTTTAGGTTGTCGGACACAGAGCTGTCAAACTTCCTGCTCGGGCAGACGGTCGCCGTGCAGTCAGACGTAAAAATGAAAACAAAGCAGTCAAAAAGACATCAACTCACAAACACAGGTTGCGTGCAGATGTAATAGCGGTAAAATGCATAGCGTGAAACCGAGTTCTGGTTTTTGGAGAGTGATAATGGGCTTATTGTTTGGTGTGAAATCCCCTTTCACCATGTAATCAAATTAAACATGGCCCCTGCTTCTTTCTCACTGCCCTCATGTTACCTCTGCATCATGAGAGTGAATGATGCATAATGAGGACACTATTTGCTATATGCCTTTTCATGGTCCATTTATATTTCATTAAACCTTCTTCCTCTCTTCACCTCCATCCCTCCTCCTCCTCCTATACACCTCTGTCTCACAATACAGAGCCATATTTTGTCAGCACTGTGGAGTGGGGACCTCACATCTACTTCTTCTTCAGAGAGATTGCCATGGAGTTCAATTACCTGGAGAAGGTAAAGACGATGTCCTGATGAAAACATATCTTCCCTCCTTACTTCACAAAGAAACTGCTACCTCAAGTTCCTTTATATTTCCATTGAAAGGACTGTGGCGCAAAATATGAGTGTGTCCTTAAAATGCAACACCATGAAAGGAAATAACATCTCCCCGCTGCTATTATTTGAATGTAAATATAAAGTCCTGTCCCTCAGCTCCACTGACCTTTCACTCTCGTATTTGTTTGCCTGCATATCTAATCCAACAAATCACGGTCTAAGCAAACAACTCATGTCTGTATTAACCCGAGAGTGTTTTTTTTTTCCTGTCTATTGACTCTCTATATTCCCTGCCCCCACCATAGCTTGGTGATGCATCTTTAAGAAATGAATATCAGTATCAGGGAACCTGTTTCTCTAATAAATTAGCAATTCACATTTGTGGAGAAGTGCTTGCACAAGGTCTGTGGCTCGACATGTTTACAGAGAGACGAGCAAATGGATACTTAAACAGTACCGTTGTGCGGATGAGAGTGTTCAAAGTCATTTTGAGATGCACTGACATTTTCATGAATAATTGATATTAAATCTACCATTATAAAACAATGATCTGTCAAAACAGGGTTTATGCATCACAAATAGCATGCAAATGACTCTTTTGAGATCACCAAGGAGTTGAAAAGAGCTTTCAAATCTGCCTTTTGGAAGATGAAACCCAAAGCCTGGGAATGTTTTGTAACTCCCGAGTTAGTCATTGGAGTGATATGTGAGCTGTGCTTATACAGAATGCGCTCATAGGCCTGTCAGTACATTGCATTTCATTTTCCGTGCCTGCTAAACTTGACTCTTTATATAATTTTTTTCCTTGCTTCATACAGGTAGTGGTTTCCCGTGTGGCCAGAGTTTGTAAACGGGACCAAGGTGGGTCCCAGCGGGTGTTGGAAAAGCAGTGGACGTCATTTCTTAAAGCTCGTCTGAACTGCTCTGTCCCTGGTGATTCCCATTTCTACTTCAACCTACTTCACTCGACAAGTCCCATCATCAAAATGCACGGCAGGGACATCATTCTGGGGGTGTTCTCCACACCGGCAAACAGGTACAGCATCAGCAGGCTTACGTATACCCCTAAGCAGCCGACAGAGAATACAAATATCCACTTTGACTGCATGTCTATGTGCTCAAGGATAGACACTTGGGATCAATATGCAGCTGTCTGACTTCAAATAAGAAGCTTTATTTGTGGTATTTGTGTAGGTGTACGTATATGTGAGGGGATAAAGTGTAGAGATTTCAATCCATGTCTGCTCTGGAAAAAGAAGAGGGGATATAATGAGATTGTTGTTTAAGATCTAATGTAGAAATTTGTCACGGCTAACTTAAACAGACTGAAGCAGACACCCCGTCTGCAACCACAGCCATACATGGCTCACCTTGAACATTTAGTGGACCACCACCAGTCTGTCTCCTAGTGAAGTCAAAAAGAGCAAGGTTTTCTATAACAAAGAGAAAATGAAAGAGGACGTGTGGATGTGAAAAAGGTCAAGATTGTGGGGTACAGAGTAATTGAAGACACATGGGATGCTTTCAGCGAGGACAAAAGGGTGATTTGTTGAAAGACAAGATTAAATTGAAACAAGGTGAGAGAAGGAACAGGAAAAGGAGGAGATGAGATCAGTCACTTCCTGAAAAAACGATGGATTGTGGGAGACCATGGGTATTTGTAGAGCCAAAGACAACACAAATAACAAACAGAGTGAGTGACGGGGAGAACATGTCAGAAGGTTTATGTCAGATGCACAGACAGTGTACTTCTTGTGTCTACACTAGAGCGACATCCATTTTGACGGAAATAAATCTAGTCAGAAAACTCCTAGTGAGGAGATTAGTTAATTCCTTAGCAGTGCAAATAAACAAGTTTTCTTGATTGCCCTTTTTCTATTCCGATACAGTTAGAATAATCTGCTTATCAAGCTTTATTTGAGGACGTCTTAGGTGCTGATTATTTAGGTTTTTTCGGAATTACCAAGAAAGCTGTGATCAAAATGCTAAATAGGAGATTGTAACATCAAACCCATGAAGAGGAGTGTTGTGTGTCTGTGATTGTGATCCTGTAGGTAACCTATAAAGCTGCACAAAAAAATGCATGTTTAATACACGATTTGCACAGGCAAGTGACAAATTACAGGAAAATACATCATAAATTGTCTTAGTAAGGCGCTGAGCTGTTCCATTCTGCCTTGGCAGTGGTTCTACAAATCATGACTCTACTGGAGGGATGGAAGTTATTGCAGATTAATAGGCTCAAATTATGGAAAAGAATTCAGTATGCCTTTTCTGTGGTAGCCACTTTATCTCTCGCTTACACTTACACTGTGCAGTATCTGAATGGCCCTGACATTACTTGCTGGGACTAGTATTGCAAGAACATTAAAGCAAGTGTGTAGAAATCCGTGCAAGTTGCTGTTATTTGACACTGCTCTCAAATCAATGCAGGCTCTCATGTAAATGCAGCCAGCAGTATAACTCCAACCTGCCATGGTTCCAAATACAATGCATTTGTTATTAAAAAAAAAATAAAGCTCAGCAGCAGGAAAGTCATTCTAACTATTGCACTCTCACCTCCCGGGAGGACGGAGGCGGAAGTCACTCTCACAAGAGAAAATGGGAAAGACAATGATAATAGTCAGGTTTCCATCCAAAACTTTAACTGAACTTTCAGTGAACTCTCAAAAGAAAATGGGTTGTATGGATGTTTCTGTCCAATACGCAGTTGGTGCATAGCAATAATAGCTGCAGAATTTAAAAGACAGTCATTAAAATAAATCAGGTTCCAACATTCAATATTTGACCCACTACATAAGTGAATAACATAAATAAACTTATTGAGAGTTTTGTAGTTGTTGTACTTATTAGAAGATTAAATTAGATGTTATATTTCAATTGATAGCAGACTACCATGGATGGTCCCCTAAACCACTGGTAGACATCTGGCAGTTTGTTAACGCCTTTGTCTAACATATGTTTCTGCAGTTTTTCATACGTAGTGTTGTGTCATTGCAATTTCCCTCCTAATGCGGCAGTTACAGTTTCCTCATTCCACATATACAGGCATAGATTTACATTTAGTCATAACTGTTTCAATCACCACTTACCATTTTTTCATCAATAGGCTAAGTGTAATTTAGTGATATTTAACTTTAATATTGAACTTTTCCACTGAGGTTTGTTTGTTTACATATGGAAAATGTGCAGAAAAGCCAGATAGATGGACATATACCTGATAAGTGTGTAAATATGAAGTGAGAGGAAGCAGAAAAGAGACTAAACAGGGAGACGAAGAACAAGGGAAAGAAACAGATGAGAAACTCAAGGACGAGGAAGTCAATAATGGACAACACGTGCTTCCTTTGCTCTCTGAGATCTAAAACTGTTTCATCAGCTGCATCTTATCTGTGTGTTTGGAAGAGCTATGCTGCAAAGAGGGGCAACTGCCTGCAGAGACAGATGGATGCTTCGCACGTACATGCAGACCTCTTCTTTTACACAAACACACATCACATACAAAAACACACTTACAATGGTTCCCAGATAACAGCGTTTACCATAGAGGAGAACCAGCTGAACACACACACCTCTGCCAAGGTAAACTGCTACTGGGTCCGGTTTTATATGACTGCTGAGCAAGACGGAGATAAAGGCCAGGTCTAGATAGATGCATTAGGAGATGTGTGATGAAGGAAATGAGCAAAAGGAGAAAGAATGTGTGAGGTGAGCTGCAAAACTCCCACTGGTCCCCCGTGGCACACTGCAGCACACTTGCTAAATGCTTGCCAGACAAATTGCTTTGGCTGGCAGCATGCAGGGGAAAACAGTGTGAATCAGAACCTGGGAGTGCAGGAATAGCTGTTCTCTCCTGCCATTTGGCCCCGTGCAGCATGTATGGGACCCTTGTAGAGTTATATGGAGTCGAGGTATTACTACGCCCTTGGAGAGTTTCCCCTGGACTTGCTCATCTCCTCTGATGCCTGCACACTCCAGGAATCTGGTACCAGTTCCTCGACTATTATTATATTGCATTTGCGTGGATTCTTCAGCCTCTACTTCTAGAGTGTAAAATCACCCCCGGATGCCAGATTCTTTGTGCATCCACCTCTGAAGCCCAAGGCCCTTCCTCTCATAAGGAGGATGAAAGAAGCCTGGATTTCTTACTGAGCACCTCCTGCACTCCAACTCCTCCTGTTCAGGAGGTCAAGCAGGCACAGAGAGCATCAGCAAACTTAAAAGATAAGAGAAGAAAGGAAATTAGATGAGAGAGAGTAAATAAAGAAGAAAAACTATTCTCTTCTTTATTTAGCAACTCAAATGTCAAAAGAACAGCAGCAAAGATGCCAACTGGAAGGTTTATAGTCATTGTACTGCACTGGACTTGTATTGGAAGCAAACTATTCTCGTTATTTCTTTGCTATTGTTTTGTCAGCTGAAAATGCCTGGAGAAATCTGACGTGGGCTCATTAGGCGTAATGGAGCCGCGCAGGAATGCAATGAAAACATCCCATGCAAAGTAAAAGTAAATCTAGTGCATCCTGAGAGTGGGAGGCCATGTTTGGTTTGGGTTGTTAAGAATCCCATGTGACAGGGTCAGGCAGCAGGACGTCCCTCTGGGAAAACACAGCAGAGGAGGGGAAATGAGGAGAACAAGGAGCAGGAGGAGAACAGGTTTGCGGTGCCAGGAGAAGTGTGACACAAGGGAGGATGTGCAGATGTGGAAGCCGTTCCCTCGGGCCTGCACAAGAAGAGATGATAGAGGAATACATAGTGAGCTAGGACTTGGTTGTGGGAAAGGAGAGGTGCGTGAAGTTGACAGTAGAGCTATGTCTCAAGAAAAATACACTTGTTAAAAAGGTGTTTGCTGCTTCACACAGGCTGGGGAAGTCGTGGAAGGAGAGAAGTTTAAATCCACACAGATCTGATATGGAAAGGTCAAGAAAATGTATGAAAAATGTGTTTGAATACAAACGACTAGCTCAGGCCTGAGGTAAAATATGACTGAATGAATTTAAATTACTGGAGTGTAGATAAAGTAACAAAAAATAATGTTATAACGAAACGTAATAATAAAGTTTAATGAGAAATATTAATCTCTTGAAAATGGTGCAGTTGGCAATTTAAGAATACTTTAATTGATTTAATCAGAGTAAATGAATTTATAAAAAATTAAAACATAAATTATAACCATTATTTTATCAATACCACAGTCTACATAAATAATACTTTTCTTTGTTATAATCATTCATTAATAGGTAAAAAGTCCCTATAAGATGCTTATTACCGTTATCACATGTAAGTGTTGATAACAGAATGAGAAACACATGCAATGTTAGATTATTAAAAAAGCAGTGAATGAAATCAGTTTATAGATGAGAATGTTAATAAAAGGCTTCTGAGTTTCATGTAGTCTTTTTATAATATCAATACGTTGAGTAACTTGTTATATAATTGTTAAACCTTTATTAAGCTTTTCTAGTGCTTTATTAATGCATTGTTTATGACGCTTTTACTACTAAGAATTATCTATGCTTTGTCAGCTACCCGTCTTAAAGCATGAATAATTCCTGATTAATGTTAAGAAATTGTAAATGTAATGTAATACTTTTCTACCTGGAATTCAATCATCAACCCATCAGTTTGTAGAAGCCTGTTTTTTGACCTCTGGGGCTGAAAACTACAGCCTACACTGACGTTTCTAAAGCAGCAGATCATTGAGTCATCTGTTTAGATTATATTAAGGCTTGAAGTTATGCATATTTAATTCCTCAGCCTCTGTGATTGACAGATGAGGGCACTAGCAGTAGCTCAGCTGCTGAGTTGGACATTTGGAGCTTGTTTATAGAATAATACTTATTTTCTCCCTTACAGACAGCTCTGCTTTATTTTAGTTTGTGGAGTTCCACTAACACGACTGTCAAAGGATTCTATCATGAAGTTTACCGCTACTGAATGATAATATATATGTGATATATATGTGTGTGTAACTTAGCTACATTAGCTAATGTTAATATTACTTTTTATTGGATTATATGGCCTGTCAGCTGGCATGCTAATTAGTGTATTTGTACATTGTGTGAATTTGACGTTTATCACAGAAATTACATGGTGGTGTCTAGCATGACACTGTTGGTGCTTCAGTAAGTTAACATTTTTTTTAACATTTATTACAAGGCAGGGGTGTCAGAAAAGTTACCATAGGGATAACTGGACTGTTGCAGCCAAGCATTCATAGTGACGTTGCATTTCGATCCACCCACTAACAGTGAACGTGAGCTGGGTCTAGACCGTCATGAGCCATGTTGATGTGTTGTTGCAATAATAATCCTGCTTAGCATGAGAGTAACTCTGATATTCAGTAAGTAAGCATTAGCGAGTCGTTTTTCCCCGTCTCATGGCTCAGTCCAAATACTGGCATCGACCCAAGACGATGACGACTATCTTAACTGTACAAAATGACAGTTCACAAACCAGTGGGTCATGTCATGGAAGCTTTGTCTACTAGATACAAGGGCTTATTATGTATGAATTAACTAACACTTCTTACAATGACATTACATCAAGAAGTACTTTCACATGTTGTCCACCTGATCGGAATAGCAGCACAAAGGTTTATAGACATTTCAGGCTAGAATCCTGAATTGTTGTTTGACATTGAAACTTTTCCTGTCTACCACTCCAAGGCGTTATATGTCCAGGTGGACCGTGTTATTCGCAGCTGTCAGTGTGCCTATTAAACAGTGTGGATGTACTTTAGACTCTGCAGAAGCCTTCGATAACAGACACCCTGTGCACCTCGCCTGGACAGCCTGTCACTCAACCCCAGTCATGTGAAAGACTCATAGAAGGACAAAAGTTGATGGAAAGAGAGACAGATTTAAAGGTAAACACAACAAATGAAGTTCAGGTGTGGAGCTAGCCTTGGAGCCAGACGCATTTGAGGGCTCATGGTTGGGCCAATCACAGTTGTTTATCTGATATGTGACAGGTTTGATACAATGACTGACATAGGAATACCACCGACGTATTTTTATAAACAGACAAGATGGCGGCCTTTGATTTGGAACAGGCTTTGAAATCTGCTAGTGCTTTAATATTAAATGAAGTGGACAGTATATTTTTGCTCAAAGAACAACCAACAATGCTTAAAGTCCTCCCCCCAGAAAAAAAAAAGTTTGTTTTCCATGGCACAGTGTACGTCAAAGGTTTCATTGCAGTGATTATTTGTAGGTCCATTCAACTGCATCTTGGCAGGGGTGTTTCAGTCTCTTTGCTCATGCCGTGATGAGATCAAAAATTAGTTGAGAGGTCCCAGGACTGCTGATGCCAGGCTAAGATAGGATTGGAAAAAAAAAGTCAAATCAGAAATAGTACAACATTGCATGACAGTTTAGTGATAATAATAGCATAATATAGAAGTAATAATTTGGTAATACCATGTAATTACCAAAATAATAACCACCTAAAACCTTTGAATTACCTGTGAATATAGCTATGTAATACAGGAAATTTATGCAACAGAAATTTAAGGAACCAACAAGAAAACATAAATAAATAGAACTGGGTAATTTGTCACAGTGAAGCACTGATTCATGGCCTGCAAGTGTTTCCAGGAACCAAGACACAGCATTAAACATATCATCCGTAGAGTATTACTATGAATCATAAGGAAGTGTTTGGAACATAAGGGGAGATGAATTTCAGCCTTGTAAAATGGTAATGACTAGATCTGCCTTATAAGACATTATATATGATTTTGAAGGTAACAACAAAGAACATATATTAATAATATATTGTTCCACTGCAGCAGGATTGCAAAGTAATGCAGCTACTTTTTCTGTTACTGTTCACAAGACATACCACAGTATTATCTTTTCACTTTAATGTCTTTGTCTATGCTCTTTACTACCGTCAAACGACTTATATTGTTAAGAAGTAAAAGCTAATTGGCTGTTCCAAGGCAACATCAGAGCACAGCAGCAGAACTGCTCCTCAACCACGCTGGACTGGAAATAAAACAGTTTCATCCTTTTTTGCTTCTGTACTTATGGGTATTACTTGCGTATAAGAACACAGAACATAGTCTACAGTATATTTTGCCATTGTTATGAGGTTATATCCCATTAATGTCTCTAGATTATTAGCTTTTAATCCAAACCTTGCACTGATGTATCCATTCCATTGTTGGCGGTTTTTCACACAGTTCCAAAAAAAAAACCCATTTATTTTACTTTATTTCTCTTTTGTTTAAGACATAAGTTTTGCTCCAAAAACATACCTTTACATGTTTCGGCGGATACTTCCGCCTTCCTCAGAAGTGTCACCGGTGTATCTGTAACGTGAAGAAAGAAATAAAGTAAAATATAGAAAACTGAAGACATAATGAACACAATTGAACTAAAATAAATTATTGTTATTACAGAAAACTGGTTGCCCAGTTGCTACCTGTATAACCTTGTGCCTTAATTATCAGTTTAATATTTATTCACACACACACACACACACACACACACACACTCATA
>JAPQRQ010000019.1:21755883-21776771 GCA_037367365.1 Apogon talboti | reverse complement strand
TCACCAGTAAAACCCATGGAGTTGGATCAATGACAGTGGATGGACACACTTGGTTTATGTTCAGTTAATGATATCTTCACTGCAAAAGTCACTTTTTCTTCAGTTTTCTCTGTTTTTGAAATAATAACCTTCAACTTCAGTCTGAGCTTCTATGAACATCTACATGATCAGTAAATTAAATAGAAGAAAATACCTGATTTTTGCTGGAAAAATTCTAAATGCAGGGGATAGTATTATAATAAATGTAAAATAAAATGTTAAATATAAAGACAAAAATCATTTGTGATCTGACATAAGTAGCACTGGGTCTTTATGGGTTAAAGAAAGAGAAAAAGACGAAATGAAACAGATGGGACCTGTTTTGTGGTCGTGTAGAAGCAGGTTGCAAGTGACTCAGTCTCCCATGTTCTTTCAAATCAGATCATGTGTATCGCTAAAGTATTAGCACTGAGTCACTAGCTCTCCCACCACACACACGCCATTAGTCATTGATGAGGACACATTCAGAGCAGAGAGCTGAGATTCCCGCAGGAAGAAATATGGGATGCCTCCTTAAAACTCATTCCTTATCTCACTCTGACACTGCTTTCTTTATTTTTTCCGTCTCTCCATTCCCAAACACACAATCGTAACATCAGGCTCAGTACGGAGACGGTCTAACTTTGTGTGTGAATGAGTTTGAGTCTTGGCTGTGTCTGTGAGTGTTTGTTTTTGTATGCGGCGGGGTTCTGGACACGTCTTGGAGCAGATGTTTGCTGTGTTTCAGGGTTCACGAGTAGTTAAACAGTCATCGAGGTGCGCCTGGCTTTTTTTTTTTTTTTTTTTTCACTGGAAACATTTTGCTGGGTTCATTTCCTTTTTTACAGGAATCTTCTGTCCCTTTGTGAACGCAGAGTATTCAGTGACTCATTTCCTATTTCGTTTTATATTCCAAGAATTCCAGCCAAAATCTTTTCATGGGTCTAATCTAGCTGTTGCATCCTCTGCATATCTGTTCATCGCCCACAGAGTTGACAGCGTCTATCTTAGCCCGTCTTTCTTTCCATCTCAGTAACAATTTCCTTTGTGTTCAAGCGCAGAATGTCAAAATATGAACAGCCCAAATCCAATTTGTCATCTTTGCTGGGTGCCTGTCTCTTGCTGTAGCTTACAATTGACTTTCTATATTTTAACTTTTTTTCATTCTTTTCCTTTTTCACGTTTCACAGTCTATTATTCGGTTAAGGTATTATCTAGCTTATCTTTCCTTTTTCTGTCACTTATTCTTTCTGCAGGCTGTCTCCAGAGAGTTAAGCCTACTTGACACGGGACTGACAGTCATTCGTATCAGTTCAAAGTGTTAAATCAATTGACAGTCTGTGTTTTAATCTACTTTTGTCTTACCTCTCTCTCCGTCCCTGCAGCATCCCGGGTTCGGCGGTGTGTGCCTTTGACATGGAGCAGCTGGCTGCGGTATTTGATGGGAGGTTCAAGGAGCAAAAATCACCTGAGTCTATTTGGACGCCCGTTCCAGATGAAGTCATCCCGAAGCCAAGGTGCAGATGGTCGTGATCATTTTAGGCATCTGTGTTTAGGTTGTTACTAGAGAACTACAAGATGAAAACTATATTAAGAAAAAACCTCTATTCAATTCAACCACAAATCTCTGGGTTTATATTTCATAACAAAATACATACAAGAAGCAACAATTCAGTACATTTGTTGTTGTATTATTCATGAATTTGTTGCTTATGGGTAAATGTTTCAGCCACATTGAGACTAATTAAAACTGTGAAAAAGAGGATACTGTACTTGTTTTTAAGGATCATAGAAACCTGGATTCACTTAAGTTTGCTTGAGCTCACACAGTGGTGGTAAGTTCATTTTTCAGGATACAATTTGATCTAGAAAGTCTTAAGGACTGCCTTGACCTCACAGAGGAACAAGACTTTCAATATGAGCTTCTTGTGACTGAATTAAATCAATAAGAAAAGGATGTTTGTCTAAATGTGTGACTCAGACAGTCTAGACTACTTACTGGTGTGACTGCATGTCATATTATAAGTAGATGTATAGACTAAAACTAAAACTAGTGATGAAAAACACCTTCATTAATTGAAATAAATAAGATGATTTTTACCAAGAATAAAAATTCAATAAAAAAGCCAATTAATATTGCATCATGAAGGTAAAATTGGCCTTGTCTTTGAAGATTTAAGGTTTTACTTTTGATTTAGCTCTGGGTGCTAATTACTGAGCTCTGCTGTGGGTCGAGAAGTGTTAACGCTTCAGGAATATACATGAATAAAATGGTTTTACAAAAATATGGGACCTTTAATTAACAAATGTTCTGTAATGTTTTCATCTTCTGTATGTCTCATATACTTCATGAAGAACTCCAGATAGCACTAAAATTAAACACAAACTAAATTTCAAACAGAAAGGCTGAAAGAAAAACCTTTAAAACTGTACAAACCCTGATCTGGAGGTTATCAGAGGTGAGAGGGTACTTTGCCTCTTTACTGTCTACTGAACATGCAATGAATGTCGTCCTTATCCTCCAGGCCTGGTGGCTGTGCTGTTCAAGGTTCAAGGTTTAACTCATCCAACTCTTTCCCTGATGAGATGCTCAACTTCGTGAAGACCCATCCGTTGATGGATGAAGCTGTCCCATCACTTGGACAAAGACCCTGGATAGTCAGAACCATGGTCAGGTAAGACTGTGCACGCACACACACACACACACACACACACACGTAGAGCTATGCATCCAAACACAAGTGGCCCTGTCTCGGCCTGTGAGCTCCTTCTGTTGTGGTTTAGCTCTGCCTGGTTCGGTGCTGAAGCCTCTGGAAGACAAGCAGCTGTAGCACATCAAATCCCAAATAAATACACGCTTGCTTCGCTCTCTCTCCCTTTTTCTACTACCTTCCATATGGAGTACCTCTGCCGACCAGCCACAAGGGATTATGGGGAACTAGATGTATGTGGAATATTAAACACCCAGCACAACACTGCCTCTGCTCTCACCCACTGACTCGTACACATAGGACAGTGTGTAGTTCAGTAACACTCTTCTATTGTTCCAAGATGAGCCCATTTATTTGACTGATATTATTAATGACTTAACGTCTGCCGTAATTAGTTTATTATGCAAATTCGATGAGCAGTTTCTCCTCTATGGAATTCATTTCATTTTCTAGTGACTCAAGAGAAAATGGCATATTATGATTTAAAGTCACAAGAGTCCGTATTTTACACCTACTAACCAATCAGGTGTAATGCCTTAAATCACAAACTTGCCTCTCGGAGCTTCTCTGCTCTGCTTTTAGATTAGTCCCAAATGAGCTGCATATCTCCATGGCTGTAATGCAGTGTTCTTCCTACTCTGCTGTGCAGGTACCAGCTCAATAAGATTGTGGTGGATACAGAGGCGGGACCGCACAGGAACCGGACTGTCCTGTTTCTGGGCTCGAGCAGAGGGACCATCCTGAAGTTCCTCATCATGCCCAACCAGGACAACACCGTGACCAACAGCAACATCTTCCTGGAGGAATTAGAAGGATTCAACCCTGATAAGTAAGAATTTAAAGGCAGAACAGAAACTGAACTGAACTTTAGAGGTACAAACCTGTAGCATCAAGTCCAAAATTTCACAAAGATGGCACTGAAGAGGATAGGAAAGGGTTAAATGACACTGAGGAGTGGTGGTGGTGTGATAAGCCTCGAAAAGACAAAAAAAAAAAAACATGACACGACTTGAAACTCTGACTTGTCCTTAATGTTATACATGTAACCTATTCTACAAGAGACACAGATAATTGTGCAGAAGCTGCAACTATGCAACCTCATGCAGAGAATACAAATAGAGCAAACAGAAAAGAATAGGATTAGAGGCTGACATTCACTATCAGGAAATCTGAACATCTTCTAATGAGGTCGATACACTGTGTAAAAGCATTAGGGAGAAAAAAACACCGGAAACTAATGAAATGATAAAATCACATTATCCATAATCTTGGCTAAAATCACATTCTGGCAGGAAAATTGACCCTTTATTATTAGTGTAAAGCAGAATCATGCTCTAGACATATCTGGATCTTGACAAAAGATTGGAGGGTATTTGGCTTCTCATCCTTGATAAATTAACATTTTGAAGGAGGCAGGAAGCTTTGAGGCCTCACTGGATGCCCATCATCATGTAATGAAGACGATGCTCCTGTTCTGTCGTGTGTCACATGTAGTGGATGGCTGCAGGGTGGAGGGGAGACGATGGCAGATGTGGACTGATTTCACTGGTGACTGTCGTTCACCAAGCCTAATTAGAGGCATTTAAAAAGAAAACTACATGTTTCTAAACGCTAGTTTTCTGTCGCTGTAATTGGGCTCTGTGATCTATGTGGCGTTTTTTTCTGCATTGAGAGGAAACAAAAGATTACTTTGTGAAGTAACTGGGTGGAAACAAACCTTATTTCTATTGCAGAGTTGAACTGAAACATTATCAACTTGTACACTACAAGAACATCCTTAAAGATAGCCTAATTTCCTTGTATTTAGCAACAAAAAATTGTGCCAGTGGCCTTAACAAATGTAGCTTGGAGAGATTTCTTAAAATTAGAATGAATGTCTCGCCATTGAAAGACCATAATGGTTCTGAATATTCATTGGAATATTTTATTTAGACAAAGTAAGACAAATTAAATAACTTTTTGAAAGAAAAACAGAGTTGACAAGATTGTCTCTTTAAAACATGTCTTACAAATTAATATTTTTTCCCCTGTCTTGAAATTCTGTTTTTGTAGTTGACTGCCGCAGTCTTTGTTTAGGAATAAACTTCCTTCCGTCACTACCCTCCAAAATGTGCCCGCCAATTTATGCAGCTTATTTGCTGTGCTCCAGACTTGACAAAATGAAGGATAGTGATGGCTGGAGAAATGAGGGAGGACTGTGTGATGAATGGGCTGGCATGGGCTGGAGCCAGTATGTGAGGGATAATTTGGTGTGCATGGTGAGCCCACCAGGAGGTCAGTGACAGTCCAGCTACCGCAGCAGGCACCCGGCTAATCAGGAGACAGAGCCCAGTCACACACATGAGGCTTTTTTTGTCCTTTTATGCTGAGGGCCGGGCCACCCCCAGACTCACCTTACATGCACACACACAGTGATGCTTTGTGTCTAGTAATAAACCCCAGGGGATGTTAAATCAGGGTCACAAATGCAGTTATCCTTTAGGAGGTCATAACAGATAGAAATCATTGTTGTGTGATTGGCTGCTGGGCTGTGACCTGGAATACAAATAGCTCCTATATTGTCTTGTGTATTTCTAATTTCTTTTCACAGGGCTCCCTTTTTGTTTCTGTCTTGTCTTTATATTGCATTTGTTAGTTGTTTATTCTATTTTTTCCCTGGTCTCCCCCTCCTTTTCCCTGCCTTTTTGTGATATTGGCTGTGAAGAATGAGTCACAGCGTGGCCTTAGCAGAATGATAGATTCTTCTTAATGACTGTGGGCCTGCTGCAATGTTATTACCATAAACCATCCAGATACAACTGATGCATGAGTGCACATATGCATAAAAAGGTATAAATCCGCTCCACCGAGGCAAGTTTGTGCTGGCTATCGTGGCTCTAAGTGCCAATTAGAAGTGATTCAGCTCCCAGCAGCCGTTTTTGATGGCCAGCCGGCCCCTCGACCCTCTGCAATCAGCACAGTGTGTATTTGGGTTGACACTATAACACCCAGCTACACAGAGAGGCCTCTTGATGCTTTTGCTTTTATTATGCCTTTTATTTATAGAACTGTTTATGTTAGGTTGTGTTTCACATTGACTCATGAGAATGTTTTTGCTGCTTTAATGCTCTGAGTGAGGTCACACGGTTAATGTGCAGTCTAATACACGCTTTGTTTTATGCACGTTCTCCTCTGTCAGTGTGTATTGTAAATTTTGCATTTTGTGTGTGTGTGTGTGTGTGTTTCAGGTGTACCGAAGCCTCTCCACAGGCCAGACAACTGTTGTCTCTCACTCTGGACAGAGCAAGCCACACTCTGCTCCTCACCTTTCCCTCCTGTGTGATCAGAGTACCAGTGGCGCGATGCCAGCTCTACTCCCGGTGCATGAAGTAAGTCACCACCAAATACTGTCCAACACAGGACAGAAAAGGGAAGCAGGGGAGTAAAATAAGATGTTCGATGACCATATACACAATAATCCAACCTTCACAAGAGCAACCAGGACAGGCAATATACTGATAATGACAACTGTGGTCGTCAATATAATATAAAAAGGTTTGAGATGTTCGATTTGTATATTATTTCAATGCTTAGTTTGCATTTTGAAGACCGACCTGCAACACTCTTGTGCGTGGTGCAGTCAGTAGAGTGTGACAGTATGTCCGTGTCCAGTTGATGAGGAAGAAGAAGCTTGCAGAGTGGATGATCGGCTTGTTGTACCTGAATGGCAATCAACACAAACTGTCAAAAACTGTGGCCTTTCAAGGAGCCACAACTAGTGGTAGGAGTTGAGGGTCGATATTGAAAAATATCAAACTTGTGGATTTGTACACAGGAGATTAGAGTTTTCATCCCGTTTCAAACCAAAGTAAGCATTACCATCAGTACTGCTTTTACTGCAACCATGAGAAAGACTGTCATTTAAAATAATTATTTTAGCTGTAACACAGGTATTGTCACTAAAGATGATAGATTCCAATCTTTAGGTGTAAACATGTCACGGCCAGAGGAGCAGAGTCTCCTCTGTTTGAATGGAGTCCTTTGGCAGAAGTTGTTCAATGAATAAAGAGCTGTTTTGTGAAAACTTCTCATTTCATAACAATCCGATGATCTCTGTGATGATCTTTGCCGCCTTATCCACAGACTAGGAAATTTCAACACCACCAGATTAGATCTAAAATTAACTAAACGATCATTTTGAAAGATACTAAGGCTTGTTTACAGCAGCTCTGCAGTCTGACATGAACTAAACGCACATGCAATTTTTATATCGCTTTCTACTTTATGTAACCAAAACCAATAGACAATATTGGAATCTTTTATCTTTTGTGTCTGACCATAATCATTTTCTCATTTTTCACCTAGTTTTTGTGCCTAAACATTATCATTGTCACTGCAATACCTACATTATTTTGTACATTTTAACCTTATCTGTGGTATTGTCGTGTCATTTCCCTTGCTGCCTTTCAGGGCATTATTGTAAACCTGCAAACACTCTTATATGTCACTCTGGGAGTCATGGACAAAAGGATGTGTTGCTTTTGCCAACATGCTGGCAGAAAAAGTAAATGTCTGCCAGTATCGGAGTAGCTGCCTCATGGCTGGTGTGACTTTCCCTATAATAATAATAACCATTACAACTTAATAGAAACTGTCACTGTGCCCTTGAGCAAGGTTATAATCTGCTAACTGCCACATAATGTGGAAACTAGTAAAAATGCAATAAACTTCCCGTTATGGAAGGAAAATGCAATATAAGCTATTGTGTAAAGCATTTGTATTGTAATGCAGTAATGTTTTGACTTCACTTCAGCTATTAAGACAGACTGAAGTACAAATCTAATGCAGTGCCACCACATGCAATTAAAAAAAAAGTAAAATAAATGTAGGCCATAATAATAAAACAACTTTTTACTGTATCATTATATCGTCACTTGTAATCATTTCAGTTAATGTGAGACCATTCCATTTAGGAACAATTTAACATCTTTTTTTACTCTTGGAGATTTTCAGTTTCAAGTTGACATGCTACCACTTCATCCAGTAGTTATTCGATTATGAGAAGCTGCGGTGGAGGAGCCGCTGAGCTGGTTACGGTGGCAGGTGTTAACTTTAAATGTTCAGCAGGGCATTTCTGAAAACGAGTATAGTACTCCAGGATAATTAAGCATAAAAGCACATATATTCAAAGTAAGGATATTTTACCATCGCACACTCACATCAGCCACACGGTACACACTCACGCTCCCAAAGTACACACTCCTTTGCTGGAACACCGTTGAGTTTCGGTGCCTGTGGCCCCGTATACACAGCAGATCATAAGGCGTGCAGCATGTTCACTGAACCAGGTGAGTCATACAAGCGTATAATCCACAGCACATTAAGAAACGCTTGCATGCTTTCTCAGAGCGTTTAGTGTGTGCGTTTATGTGTTTGGATGTGAGTATGTGAGTTTATGTTGTGAGTGTGTGAGTATGTTGAAGAGTCACGATTCAGCAGCTTCAGGTCTGATTCTTAAAACGTTTGAAGTTTGCGTTTGATTTTCAGTCATCGTATGCTACATTCTAACATATTCTGGTGCGTGCTGATCATTTTTTAATGTATATTTAGCATTAAATTCACAACTAGAGTAGAAATCTACTCCGTCTGGCAGTCAGTTCACGTGGTCGCCTTATTTTCTTTCATAATTTAGCTTTGTAAGTGGTTGGACTTTCAGTGTAGGCTGTCACAGGTTGACCTTTAACCCTCCCCAGTCCCACAAATACACAAATCATTAAATACTCAAATATCATTTAAGCCTGCAGTGTGTTATTAAAGGATCCATCTCAGGAGTTTAGCACATAGTATTGATCAAAAACTACTTATACCGAGGGATAATTTACATTCCTGGAAGTCCCTCACATTGAGCGGCTCATTGTGTTTTTGTTTTTGTCTCAACTGCATTATCATTAGGTGTCAGCAGGTACTGATTAGTGCTGCAGTCAATGATGCTCTAATGCAGTAAAAGTGCAATGACTGCAAGACTACATTCTAAATCCAGTCATGAATTTCTGTGTTGGGAAGGTTACTCGTGAAATGTAGTAGGTTACAGATTATTAGATACTTTGATGTAAAAAAGTACAATGCAACGTTGATGTTTTCATCAGTGTAATGTAACTAAATACATATGATTTTTTACTTTTTGTTTACTCTTCAAACTTTAATGGTAGCTCACTGCTCTTAATGTGCTAATTGGTGATGCTAATTGCTAATGCTAATACTAGGGTCTGTGTGGGAGGCGCCCTAGGCGGCCCGTTAGTTAGAAAAGGGTTAAGGTTAGATTTATCATTTATCAACTAAATCCAAACTGATTTTCTGACTAAAGGGCCTTCTAACAATAAAGTGGGCACCGTACTGTGTGTGTGTATTACAATGGGTAAAATGCAGAGACTGAATTTTCCTACAGGGATAATAAAGCGAGTTAACTTTTAACCTTAAATTTCAGGCCATAATAAAGTCATGAAATCATCTTAGTTTTTCTTTTGTGAGTTCAGTCCCCTCCACAGTCTTTACGTACCACTGTAGTGGAGGGATGAACACCATTTGAAAAGTCCTTTTGTGATGATGGAGGTGGAGAACGCTGTCTAACACATCAGCCAATAATATCCTGTAGGTGTTCAACTGGGCTGAGACCTGTCACTGAAGACCATAGGATATCATTTATATTATTTTTATACCCATCAAACTAATCAGTGAGAGACTATGAACCTGGAGGAGACAACTCCTGATTATGTAATGACAATTTAATCATATGTAATGTTATGTAATTTAATAATATTATCTTTACAAATGGAAAATGCACTATGCAGTAGAAATTAAATTCAAACTAAGTAGTAACACATATACATTATGCAATACTTTGGAAAAGATAATAGAAAAAATGGACCTGTGATTGCAACATGAAAAATATCAGTAGAATTCTTTATCTCAGTCAGGATTGAGTGACTCTGAATTTCAGGTTCAAAAGGTTAAATTCATTTTTGTGTTTCTCTGCAGGAACTGTATTGCCTCCAGAGATCCATACTGTGGCTGGACCAGAGGTAGCACCTGCTCCTTCCTCAGGCCTGGGACCAGGTACGACACCTCTCCATATGGATAGACATCATCGCCACACACACACACACACACACTCACACACTATCCGCTGTGCTTTAAACGGTACCTGTCGCTTGTCATCTGCCATCTGCCTTCAGTCTGCTCACCAAAGTGACGCTGTCTGGTTTGTTTTGTATGTACTTTTGCATACACTTTTTACTTCGGTTTCTCTTTGCTCTAAGTGTATTTTTTTATTATTTCCTTTGTTTTGATTTCTTCCCACTTTTGTCATCGTCTCAAGGTTGTTTTTCTGAAGGCACACCTACCCTCCCACCCCTAGAGACGTCCCATATATTATTTATGTGGTCTGGAAGTCCTTGTTTCTGTCTGCAACTGTTTGAGCCTCTGAGTAACATCTGTGCCCTCTAAGTAGTCTGTCACACTGTCTGCTCTGTGTGCACTTATTGATTCAAGATGTCGGCTCTTGCTGCTGTTAAACAATGCTACGTTCTCCCACGTAGCCTCTTATCAAGTGGTAGCCATATGACACAGTATAGCTGAGTGAGTTTGTCTTCTTGCCGTTTCGTGTTGTCTGTGTCGTACACATACATCCAGACGGTGTCTCGTCTGGCTGTGTGTTAATGTGTGTACCCATCTAAATATCTGCATGTCTGCGCGTGACCTCCCTCTCCTTGCGCGGTCCGTCTTGACAGCTCACCTCCAATCGTGTGGCTGCCTCCTTCCTCGCCTGCCGCCCACATCCACTGAAATCAAATCTCTCTTTAGTCAGGCTGCTTATTGAATTAGGCCTTGAAAACACAGGTGTAGTGCCAGGAGAACAGACAACATGGGCCTTAAAGACCACCTCAGGCTGCCTGCTTATACTATTAAAGGCCTCTGTGTCGGTCTTGATTTGATTTACCAAGGGCGGTCAACTCGGCAATCGATTTTGCATTGAGTTACTGTGGATTTCCTCTTTGTGGAATAATGCAACCTCTCTTTGCAAACTGACGCTAGAGGAGATCTCAGCTGTTGGAGTGTTACACTATTACTCTCTAATTTTGGCAGCTTGAAAAGAAAGGAGTTTTGTGTTTTCTTATCAAAGTCATTGTTTTACTGAGAGAAAACACAGATTTGTTAGTGTTACTTTTGTTGTCTCAGCCACATATGCTTCTCATCAGCCCATATTCATTCATATTCACACTGTTATTGTTGTGCTGCTAAACAACATAATGGGATACATTTTTAACCAGGATTAGCTTATATACAGTTTACGGTCCAGGTGCAAACAGTGGGGTGATCGTGCCTTTGCTGTGGCTGGTCCAAATCTATGGAACTCTCTTTCCCTGGAGTTACCTACTATGACAGACCTGCCCACTTTTAAAGCAAACCTTGAAACCTGTCTGTTCAGAATGGCCTTTGACAGTACTGTGGTACTTTGTTTTAATAGGAAAATGCATTGTATTTCAGTTATTGTTATTTATTTGTGATGCTTTTATCTTTTTTCTTTTAATTTTTGATTTTTTTACAAACAACAAACAAGGATACAATTACACACTTACAGGACAGGACAATGTCAAATCATCAACTCACAATGACAGGACCAGAGACAACACAAAAATACATAGACAGAGGGAAAAAAAAACAGAGGGTTCAATATTCAAAATTACTTTGAGAGACATATGGTAGCATCACTACTCCTAGCTCATGCCCAACCCAACTCTGATACAAGGAAATTTCTGCTTTTATCTTTATTCTTTTATTATACGACACTTGGGTCAGCTTTGGTTGTTGTAAAGCGCTTTAGAAATAAATATTGATTGATTGATATATTCTTTCAACTTGAATATCCAGCCAAAACTGTTACATAGCAAACAACTACTTTATTTCCCTGCACTCTAATAGTTGCTGTGCAAAACCATATGGCTTCATTCTCTTTATGTTTTATTCTGAAACCTTTAAATGTGAAGCCAGTCTACCTGAAAGTAAAAAATAGCGTAAAATTGAACCTCCACACACACTGGCCCACAGGCAACGCTAATGTATACGACCCACAGTCCATGAAAGGCAGCCAGCTGAACACAAAACATTATTCTTTATTAAGATGACAACTGGTGTAGGTTCAGAGCACAGTCGGAACCATTTGTCACAGCGTTTTCTAAGCATTAAAAGTGCAAATGTTGGCTGTGCCTCTGCATGAGCCTTTAGCTAATTGCAGAATACTGACTTCTCTGTCTCTGGTCTTGGTGAGTGAGTTTTTTTTCAGCCTCCCTGAGCCGGTTGTGCTCTGCTTCTCCTCAGAGGTGGTTTGCATCACTGCCAATAGAACCAGGTTAAATACTGGTCACTGTGTTGTTCTGTAAGTCATAGTCAGCCGTAAATGGATTTGACAGATTAATTAACAAAACAGATGAAGAAGGACGCATCATAAATTAGCAGATTAAAAAAAAAAAGCATGAGTGTGTGCTTTTTATTAGGTAGTAAATTCAAAACTTACTCATGTACTTCTGGACATTAATTCTGCAACAGTCAGATTAAAATATAAATACATAGATCTCTAAAGGAATTATCCATCTAACTATTGGGGGAAATTACAGTGTGACTTCTTGCCATTTCTTCTTAACAATGGACTTTTTCACTCCTTTTGCAACATTCACACTTTTACTTTCGTTAAATCTGTCTACTCGTAAATGCTTGCAAGAACATGCACACACACCTACATCGTCTTACTCACCCTGTCCATTGCAATTTGGTGCTTTTTTTCCTGATATGAGCCGTGACTAAGACCGGTTGTGTTTTTCTTGGTGAGCACCTGGCCCGTGTGCTGTTCTCATTTCCTCTGTGCCTTCTCACTTCATCATATGTTATTGTCCTTTGGGTTTTCCATGCTCCCCTGTCGCCTGAATGGGAAATGAGTTTTAAAGCAAGAGGATAAGTTGTAGAAATAACATATGGCATCGTTACATCATTATAGAAAGTGAGGAGAGTTTGAGGTTTTTGTTTTGTTCGCCACTTAACCAGCAGATGAAATGACTTTTTCATGAAGGTGTTTTAAATGCATGAGGAAAATGTGTAATGTGCAGTGATATTGTCTAGTAATGGTTGGTGTTTCCATCTAAATGAATTTGAAATTTTAATAGAAGTTTCAGAAAATCAACCAAGGAGTATTTGAATTAATGCAAGTCCATCCGGTACTGCTATGTGAATATTAAGAGCTGGCTTTTCATGGTCATTAGGATCATCCTACATGAGCTGTTGACTGCAATGATGTTGGTATTTTGACAAAAACCTGAAGGTGCTGTGGGTTTTGCCTCCCTAAATGACTTGCTATTCAGAATCATATAATAGTTTTTCAGCCTCCTCGTCCACGGTTTGTCAAAGCCTCCCACACTAATGCAGATATTTGTAAACATTTTTCTTGCAAACATTTTAGGTCACCGAAACAGAGCCTTGCATAGTGAAGAGTTTTATGTTTGTGTGGATCCGAATAACCAAGAGAGGAGAAAAAAAAATGGCAATACACTCCAAGTCGTGTATAAGTGTTCTACTAGCAAAATTTATATTATACATGACAGAACACACTTTGGCAACATAAATCAGTACTAATGGTAACTTATCACTTAACCTGTCGTTGTTAACTAGAGCCTCTGTTTTAGCAACTGAAGGCCCTCTGTGTCCTCAGTTTAAAGTCAGCAATTATTTTTCTAAGCATTTGAAGCAACACATTTTTGCATTGTAATGTAGAGAGAGATGCTTTATATAGTGAGGGTCATGTGGACTCAGAGGAGGAAACATCTATTTAGAAGAACATCTGTATTAGTGCAGACAGGGCTTTTATCTAATGTTTATTTCTGCTGCTCTTTGTCATAATGGCTGTTTTTGTCTAATGTGTAATTTCTGTGTTTCTGGTATTTAATGCGGTGATTCAATGTCCTTATTTGTCCACACATGGTAAAACATGTAATTATTTACTGAATGTGTTCCATCTTTCCTTGTTACATTTTACTACTTCACCAACTTTAATGTGCAAACTGAAAGTACAAATAAAAACAGGAGGATCCACCTGTAATGACTCACAATATGAACATTCACTGCTAACAGAGAACCAAACGGTGAACAGTCACTCAGCAAAGATATTAAACGAATTACTTCACATATGTTTTTATTGGAAAAATTTCACTTGAATACCAATCTAAATATGGATATCTAAGCTATTAAACAAAACAATTATTTTACTAATTCATTATTAGTGTAAGAAATTAGTTTAATTCCCCTTAACACCTAAATATAAAATATTTTATGAATTTCTGTTGTGTGTCAGGATATTCTGTCATAATGACTCATCTCCTATTCACTGTGTTTCAGAGAACCTTTGGGAAGTATTTATTTTGCACATTTATATCATACCAGTGAAAATGAAAGTATGATTTAACAGTCAACCCTAGTGGGCATAATAAGTTGTTCTTTTAGTTCTAAATGTAATTATATGATATATTTTTTTTTACCACATCAGCACTTTAAAAATGTCTATTACATATTTAAAGAGAAAACTCCCATAACCTCCTTTACTCATGACAAAGAGTTTATATTTACAACATAAATAAATAATGTGAAGAGAAGTATGCTGACCTAGATGCTTCTGCATTAATTAGCTTAATTAATGACCTTGCAGGCATAAATGAGCATCTTTAAATTATAATGGTGATTATTGCAGATATTAGGAACCCCAAAGGCATGTATTTATATATTTAATTTTTTTTCCAATAACAAATAAATAATGTCTACAATTTCTACCAATGTAAGCTTGTAGAGATATACAGTCCCTTGTACCTCGTCCTCTGCTGTAACATTGAGATGGTTTCCCTCTATCAGAGTGGATCTGTGCTGAGCGTCTGTGGCCGAGTTGCTGCGCCACTGTGTCTTTTGATTAATGACTGTGTCTCCTCTCCTCCGCAGACTGCCGTTCGAGCAAGATGTCGAACAGGGAAACGTGGCCCACTTGGGTGACTGTGACGGTAAGAGGAGTGATTCTCCGTCTGCGTGCATTTGTCTGTGTGTGTATGTGTGTGTGTGTGTGTGTGTGTATGTGTGTGTGTTTGCCCACAAGTGTTAAAGCTAATAGCTCTCTTGTCTTGCACAGATCCTTACATAACTCGCGTTTCTACAGGGTAAACAAAAATACAGTAAAAGACAGAAAGCACTGGTGGCAGTAGTTTGAGTTTATACAGAGGAAATCCACAAATAAACACAAAGATAAGTCCCAATCCATCTCACTGCTCTCACTTCTCCCAAGTGTAACCACAAAGATCCAACACAAAGACGGCCTGCTAGTCTCATTTTGTTTCCAAGCTTGCAAGAAAATCCCTGTGTATGTTTTAGCTGACTTTGTTCCTCTTTCTGTTTACTCTTTTCTTACTTGTATGGTATTTTTTCTTTGGTCTGGTAGGTTTTGTTGCATATACATGCGGTTAATTATATTCAACTCCAGCTCGAGCTCCTCTTGATGTTTCTTTTTTTCCTCCTCCCATATCATTATGAAAATAGAAAGTGGTTCAGTGCAAAAGCAAAATCTCTATTCCAGATACACAGAGGTTTTTGGATACTCCCGTGACACCCCCTCCCTTTGATCTGAGCGCTAATTCCAATGCGTGAAAATTAATCCTTTGCTTCTGAAAGTTCCCAGAGTTCATGTGCCGTGCTCCCTGAGAAAAGAACAGATAAATATTGCATAATCGGAGCAGCGTACAACTGTAATCCTGTTTCAGATGGGCGCCCTGTTTGATGCTGCTCGTTCAGTTCAGGTCCTCTGATTGCCAAACCACAGGGGATGGCCTCCGTAAGCGATGGCGGATGCTCAGGCTGCGCGTGAAGAAAGTACGTCTTCATTAAGGCCATATGTGGACATATGTCGATGCATATGGACTTAAAAGACAAAAGAAACAGAGAAACAAAGAGTCTGTTTACACTCCGAACAGATTGTGCGTGACTTTATTCCGCATTTGCTAATTGTAGTGAAATGACAGGGTAAACTAAAATGAGAAAACTAAGGATTCATTTGATTCCAGTGCTGAAAATACTCTTGTGCAGGAAGCTGGTAATTAAAAATGCAACTTTGATGATCATTGTTTTGCTTCTTCACTGCACCAGAGAATGAGGGATACATATAACACTCATTGCTCGTTTTACAACTTCAGCACTAGATTGTTTTCTACACATGGCCCCTGGTGTACGATCCAAGGGGGTCAAAGAAATTAATGGCACAGATACTAAACCTGTTACAACCCCAATAAAACCACTAAAAATAACAAAATAATAAAAGTTGACATGGGGAAAAAAAACATAAAATTAATGATAATGGAAAACTGTTAACTTGCACAACACTGTTTCAGTCATGGTGTGTTCATTCTCTGAATCTACCACCTTTAAACCTCAATCAATAGAGAACATTAGGAATGTGGGAAGTGCAGTTGTTTTCTTGATTAAGATGATTAAGAACCCATTCAGATAAATTTGTAATTTAAAGCTTGATTAAAGAAACAATGCAGAAACCTTAAAAGAGGATGGTAGGACTCAAAACTTAGATGACTAGAATAAACTGACTTATATTTAGTATGATGCAGTCTTGTATGCCATTTATATCATTAAAAAAAATCACAAAATGGTACAGATAATGGACAGTGAAATGCAAAATAATAATTACTTTCCCCATATCTCATACAAATGTTCTACAACAGCCTACTCATCAGCTTATCAAGTAACACTGATCCCTTATATGACTTTTTTTAAGTAAACATAATTTTTATTATTAATTATCAAGCACCGCAGCGTCTGACTGAATGTTGTTTAAAGATAATTATCACTCAGAACAAAAGACACAAGACTTGTTTTCAGTTTTTCCGTGAAGGCCATTGAATGTGTATAATTAGTGGATGGAGGAACAGTGGTTTCTGAAGTGACCATTTTTGGGCAGAAGGGGTGGAGCCATGAGAGCATGAGGTGTCAGAGGTGTCTGTGAGAGGTCAGAGGTGAGCTAATACTAAACACTAGCTTATTGACTTGCTCAAACAGTAAAGTTCATCAAGCACTGCATAACAGATTCATTATATAATCATGATGGTTTAATCTGTTAACCACCACTACAGTGGAGCTGTTTGTTTATTAAAAATGTGTTTTATTTAATAAACCAAGCCCAGCTTTCTATTCGTGAGACCTGACTAATGAAACAACTATTTGAAGATGGTGCAGATCACTTATTATAGGTTCCAAATAAAACAAATGACACCAGAATGACTCCTGGAAAAGATTATTTAGTCAGTATTTTCACAGCCAATGCCTTTTGGATCCAAGTAGTTACAACTTTAAGACACTCCTACAATGGTTTTGTTTTTCCCCTTGGTGGAGACGTCTTTATAAAAACACACATCATTTCTAGAAAAACAATATTGGCCACCTGCAATGAACTGGCAACACTTCCGGGGTGCGGCCAGGATTCGCCCGAAATGTAGCTGGGATAGGCTCCAGCAGCATCACAATTCTTTCCAGGGCAAAACGGTTCAGAAGATGGATGAATGAATGAATGAATGAAAATAAAATTTTGCTAACAAAGCCTCCATACCTAGGCCTTTTTAGTGGCGAGGTCTGTTTAGATGGGGTTTAAACTTGTACATTCCAGTCTGTCTAGTGATCATGTTCAGTTAATAACTGACTGTGACACAGTAAAGTTTAATACTTATTTACAATGTTATAAATAATAATAGGAGTTTACTTATCAAATGACTGCGTCTGATAACTCAGATCTAAGTGATGGTCCTATCTATACCTCTGTGTGGGTGTTGTTGCTGTTTTTGGATCGATGTCAGATCAGGATGTCAAGTCCTGCTCCCTGGATCTGTTGTGAATGTCTGAGCACTGAGGAGTGTTTGATCCCTTTGTGAAATATGCCTGAGCAGAATTCTGCTGACAGAGGTGAGCTCTGTTGTCACCAGATGACTGAGAGCTTACGGGTCAGGGACGGCAGGATTGTGAGCCATTATCTGTCCCCGACGCCCGCCACCAACACTTAGATTATACTTTGTCTTGGATACAGTGATGAACCTCATACCGCTGCATCTTTTCATCATATCTCCTTTTGGAATTTGACACTTTCATTGTCTGTGATATGGATGATTTCCTCATGTTTCTTGTTTCCGCTTAACACTTAGTCGATTTTTCATATTCTTCCTTAAAGACAAAGACTCTTTCAACCATCTGCAAACACAGTAGGGAGACAGAGATGTAAAGCTTCAGTGGGCTTGTTATGACAAACTGTCGCCTATATATAAATTCTTTAAACGCTGCCTTTCCACATGTGTCCGTCAGCATCTGAATCCGCTCTTCCTAATGCTCCTTCACACATAATGTACATTTGTATACATACAAGCACACAGATGCTCACACATCAACACAAAGTCCACAGGGACCTGGATTGGTGGAGTAGATGGACGTCTTTTGGTTGCTGAACATTTCATATCTCTATATTGGACTCATTTCTTCTGTCTGTATCTTGACCCAGCCGATGGGAGGCGAGATATGGTCTGGCCTATCGCTCTCTCTTTGGGGAAATTCAGCAATCTCATTTTCACGCTGCCTTTTCTTACTTCATTTCTCAAAGAAGAGACTCGTTCTGTTGCAGCATATCATATAAATTTCCCCTCACTGGGCATAGCTATAATCAAAAAGCAGCTTTTTAATCTCAAGTTATTGTAGTTTATGTTTAGAAATGCCTGCAGGACCATGCACAAACCTTAACACAAAAACATCACTTTTACTGAAAACATCTGTGATTATAATGTTTGCTTCTCTTTCACATGTTTACATTTGACCAACTTTGTATTTAACATTGGAGCATGTAATATGTATGTTCAATCTGTCATAGGCTGGATATTCTACAATCTCTCTTAACCTTCTCTCAAATTAAGGTTATTATGTGTTTTTTTGCCTGATGACATTCAAGTCATGTCTGAATTGATGCAGTATAGATTATATTTTAACATAATTTCTCACCTAACCAAGGTCTGAACCAAGGCTCATGCTGCTTTATTTTCATTGTACACATTTGCCCCAGTTACTGCACTATCAGACTAAAATATGTTGCTATCAATATATAATATGCTCTTCATTATACTCTTTGATATTGATTTTTTTTTTTTAGCTGTGAGTGAATCAGACATCAGCATTTTGATTTGGGTCTTTTTTCTATCTTCTCTATGGTTTTCTTCTTCTTCTTTAATTTATTTCAAACTGTCAGAAGCCTTACATAACTCCCTGTAATTGGTCTTAAAGTGCTAACCATCCAAACCATGATTCAGCCTGATCTGCACTTGGATTCTGAGTTTCCGTCAGTTCAAAGACAGGCTGTTTGGTCTGCACAGTGGCCCAAGTAAAGTTTCACACCTGCAAATTTATCCCAGATCAAACTGAGAGTCTGAACCAGATGAGGTATTTGTGAAAGCACGCTCAGCCGTGTGCTACACACAGAATACATTTAGAATAGAGTCCCTTTCAAGTGAAATGAATGATACATGCATTTTGGTCTCATAATTCTTCTGATATAACCCTAATCCTAAAAAATAGTGAAAGGGTTAATCATTAATGTTTTTGCATGTTTTGTGCCAGTTCAAGGTCTTCGGTAATTGATTTCTTAAAGCCTTTTGCTTTGAAGCTCGTCTTAAAGGAACAGATCATTCATCGGGCTAACTCTGAGCTCCTCTGCTGCTTCAGTGGCTCCTCTTCTCACCCTCATGCTTCATCTCTCCTCAGTCTCCGTCAGCTCTACACTGATTTCAGAGCAGCCTCGTTGTCAGACCTCAAAGGGTGATGGATGGACAGCCTTACTTAGAGCCCAGCTAACTGCCTCCCCTTTCTCCTTAGCCAGAGAGAAGCAGTTGCTGGAAGGAGAATCGATTTTCATCTCTCCTCCAGCTGATGGCAGTCGAATAGATATCAAGGGTGATTCTGCAAGGGGAAAAGGAATGGGACTGAGACTGAGTGAGGACGGGGAGGGCTAAATCAGATCAAGGAGCACAGAGCAGAGCAAAAAGAATGAGTAAGGGATTGAGAGATCACAGGAAGAAAGCAAACTCTGAGGATGGAAAAGGCTGAGATGGTTCAAAGGATCAGAAGTGTAGAGTCATGAGGGTGAATAAGAAAAGAAGCAGAGGGATGGGACGGGAGGCCAGACAGAGGGAGGTCAGAGGAGAAGGGAGGCTGAGGCGCCGGAGCGTAATCACATTGGAAACGATGGCATAGGTGGTTGAAAGGTTTAGAAATGGAGGGAGGCGCAGGGAAAGGAGAGGAGCGGCTGGTTTCATGGGTGCTATAGCCCAGGCGGGTGTGACAAATGGACTGAGTGCCAGCGGCGTCTCCTGTGTCACAGTGCTGTCAATGGCCGTCTCAGTGGGCCTGTGGCCAGGCTGTAATTCTAGGTCTGAGGTGATGTAAACCATCTGCCTCACATCCAAAATCGTCTTCTTTGATATATCGCAGAGTGGCTGTCCGCTCACCACACATAGCTACTATAACTATTACTGTTGTTCCTACTTTGTTCTTACTTTTTTATTTTTGCTATGTGTGTCTTTTTTGGAAACCGTTAAAGTTTGTTGTAGTTAGTTTTGTGCACAAGTTTTATTACCTCGATGAATGATGTTATGTGATCAGTTCAATTTGTCTTTCCGTCTGTCTGTTAACAAGATTACCCAAAAACGACTGCATTGATTTTCATGAAACTTGGCAGAAGGGTAGGCCATGGATCCAGGTCTCTGATGCTGGCAATATATACAACACCTCAGGATCTATTGTACAAAAACCAGAATATCTCTGGACTTCAGCAAGGACTCTCATGGAGTACACTATGTCTTTTTGGCATTGGAAAGTAAATGAATTGTGGCAAATCCAAAGCCTTTGTATTGACAACATTGTGTTACAAGTTGTAATTTACTTTTATTTAGTTACTTTTAGTTTTATTTTATATATAAAGCCTTGATTTGTGCAAGATAATAATAATGGATTAGATTTATATAGCGCTTTTCTATTAACGCATACTCAAAGCGCGTACAATGGATCCATTAT
>JAPQRQ010000019.1:21718045-21740245 GCA_037367365.1 Apogon talboti | reverse complement strand
TCCTCCTCCTCCTCCTCCTCCTCCTCCTCCTTCTCAGAAGAGAACCATTCCTCAAAAACAACCAGCGAGTTCAAAAGACTTTGGGAGTCTGGAAAAAAGAAAACTGTCAAAAAAAAAAAAAATTAAAACGCTGTCAGAACACATTTCCGCCTACATGGATGCGTGAAAAGCAGAGAATGGAGAGTGTGTGATGGTGTTATTTATGCTCCTTAGGTATCGGTTAGAGAGGATTTACTGTCTGCGCCAACTCTCACTGCTTCAGGGTCAGCAGACTGGGCTGTTGCAGGCAGCCGAGCTGTTCTGATTGGAGAATTAAATCCTCTATTCCTTATTCCCCACTCCCTTACTACCTCACCTTCTTTAACACTACATAGCACAGCAAAGGGTTGACAGAGCCAACAGCTACCCCCCTGAGTTAGTATTTCTGCATTTATACGAGGATGCTTCTTTAATTCATCATTCAGTAGCAAAAATTTCAAGGCCAGTGAAACTATTGTGAAATCTTGCATATTTCATATGCTCTTAAAACATCAGACAAAAGCAAACTGAAAAGCATGGTCTAGTTACATTAAACACATTTTCTCTGACTGCTTTTCTGTCACTTGAGCGCCTTTAGGTCCAGGAAGCCCTACATAGATACAGATCTTTGTGAAGCCTCTGAAGTAACATGAGAGTGCATTCACAAGATTTTTCTTAGAAGTAGGGAAACGTGCTGTATTAAATTTCTGTAAAAACTCAAGAAGCTACTAGAGAAATTGCAGGTATTTCTATGTGAAGCATAATACGACAATCACAGTGCAGATGTCTAGTTCTATGTAATATTTCTGCCAGGTTTGCTTTGCACTGCTGGGACAGTGCTTTTCGCCATATACACTTTCTCTCACAGTGTGAAGAGGATGAACCCTCTTCTGGGTACTTAAGACAGTGGCATGGTGGGATTGTGCAATAATGTCTTTCCCATAGTTTTGTTAAGCATGTTTGGCCTTTATTGCCATGTATTTCAGTTAATACTTACAGAAGCACTCCAGCATAGACACACAGGTAACCTTACAACATTAAAAAAAAAAATCTATTTTCATACACTATATATTTTACCAAATATCTGGCCAACTTCTACAAAAAAACTCCCATGGCCATGTGACTCTGTGAGGCACAAGATTGTAACAAAGTGCACTACTTTGTGTATTGAATCCAAGAATGTTAGACATGTCAGTTGAAACGTACACATTATAGTTTTGCAGGCCTAAAAGCTGTCCAGGGGGCAGCAGTACCTTAGATCTGCACTTACATTTCTGTGTAGAGTTACTCAGGGAGATAGCTGGGCTCTCTGTCCTACAGTGTCTGCAGTTAGTCTGGCTAGCAGGACACCTTGCACCAACATAGAAGACCTTAAACCTTGATCACTGTGTACAGTACATGTTCTTGTGAATGTTTGATTACAGAAGTATCAAAGATTTTACCCATGTCTGATATCATTATTGCAAGACTTTTGAGTTTGAGTCATAGATTAAATAGGATATGAAAAAAAACAAAAAACAAATGTAGTAAAAGAAAAATTAAAAAAAATAAATAAATATAAAAGATGGATTATAATCTCTGAATCTTGTGTTGGTTTTGTTGTGATCTTTTGCTTCTTAATTTTTATCCTTATATGTCCTTTTTTTCTCATCAGTTTAGTGTCCTTTTTGTCTTGGAGAGATGTAATTCTATTTTTTTTAAAGAGCGTTTTTAAAGATGTATCCTTGAAAGTTTCTCTTTTGTCATGATCCTTCTGTTTATATTTTCACTCTATTTTAAGATTATTATTATTGAATCGATATAGATTTTAATAAGAAATAATTTATGATATGTCATGGATATAAAGCCCAAGAGGTTATTAACACAGTCAAGTGTTATTGCACAGTGGTGTTAAAATATGTGGATTTAAGAATGTAATAAAAGGCTTTTTACAATTATGTTGTCGTTTTCCCTAATGTTATTTCCATAAAAAACATACAAAAATGTTGCTGCAGGTTAATCCAATACAGATGGTTTTAGCTAAATAATACATTTATCACATATTAATTTTACTTTACTTAATATTAATCATATTATTCAATATGTCTTGCTTTTATTGCATTGTTTGGCTACATATTCATACAGGAACAATAAGAAAAAAGGTACTTTCTTTGTATTTTACATCTTCTGTATTTAATGTTCCTTTCCAGATAAAACGCAGGGGATAAGGATATCCTAACTTCAGTGCATGAAGTTATTTTCAGCATCACTTAAAGAGTAGTTGTGATTTTCAGGGACACCTCAAGGTCAATTTTGACATTTTAGTTCCTGGTAACAAACGTGTGTTGCAAGCAGCAGGATAAGATAAAACACAGACTAGTCCTCTCTTCTATTTCCATGTTACTGGACTATGTCTTCACAAAGAGTAGAATATTAAATAAATAGATAAAACTGTTCCTTGTTTACCTGATTCCTGTAATTAACTATCATTATTATTATTATGATACTATATTTTCTTTAGTTTAATGAGGCAAATATATCTAGATTTAATGACATGTATGTTCAAAAACCATAAATGTTCACAGACAATGACAGAATGGAATGGTTGTATGGTTCATATAGGATCAGGACAGGAAATCTGGTCCATTATGGTTCTTTTATAGAGATTACTGCAAAGACTTAAAAACATATATAAAAGCGCTAGCATTAAGTTAAATGTTGAGCGTGTTGCATGTCAGATAATGGCCATGGTTAGTGCCTGATGCTGAATATTAGGCCAGAGAGAGTTGTAATAGCATCTGACTCACATGCAGCACTGATGAGTTTAAAACCATGGAACTACAGGAAGAGGGTACTTTTTTATATATATTACAATTGTGATTCACTATTTATCAAATGGCCTTGGATAGTGGTATTGTGCAGGTTCCTGTGTGGTTGGAGATGATGGAAATGAGGCAGATAAAACCGGGAAAAAAAACAGTATTGAAGGTCAGTGCAAATGTCAATAAATTAGACAAATAATATGAGAGTTTTAGTCTTAGTGTTTTTTCCCTGCCATTTACTGCAATGATTTTGTTCCTTCATGTGCTTGAAATAATGTTATTATCATCATCATCATATAACTACATGGATTTTATAGGTGAACCATATTGGTGAATGTATATCTGATGACAATGAAAAGATAACAAACTGCACTTTACCTGAATTACTTACATGTATTGATAATATTAGAGTCTCCGATATTATTATTCAATTTAGATCAGTGGATGCATTTGTCTGTTTATGTCTTATAAGGGTTAAACTCAGAGAAGAGGAACATCTGGCCCAGTGATCCCGCAAACAGGATGAGTACCCCCTGCGGATCCAGCAGGGGGCGCTGTGCACCAACATACGACTCATACAGCGGTGGCGCCTGCATGTAAACTCGGGGAAAGTGATGTTTTTTTTTTTAGGTGGCCACTGCAGATTTGTTCTCCGTTGGTCGTACACCCGCGACTCGTTTTTAGAGTAGATAATACTTTCATTTGTGTTTAACTGTGCACTTTTCCTTAAGTTTGTGACCTTCTGTGACAGGGTGAGGAGTGAGTCTCGACGTGGACGTGGTCAGTTGGCGTGTCCCGACTTGGAGTGACGGCTGTGCAGTCCTATGATTCCTCCTAAACAATTTTGCAGTGGCCCCCTTTTCCACAAACTAAATCGCTAAGTTTACTTATACATCTGTTACCTGTTTACTTCTTCCTTGGAGGTTGAAGACGCTCGGGGTTCAAGATGTCTGTAGCGGGCCTGAAGAAACAGTTTTATAAAGCCAGTCAGGTTTGGGAAACTTATGTTTTTTTTTGCTAGCAACTGTCATGTTAGTTAGCAGCTAGCCTCAGTTAGCATCAAGAGCTAACGGTATAGAGTTAGCTAATGTTAGTTAGGCTAATGTTAATGTTTACTGACAGCAGGAAGCTAACGATGGAAACCTTTGTGTCAGTGTGTAAAATGTCAGTGTTATTTTTAGTTAGCACTCTGTGTTCTTTTCCAGCTACTAATGTTAAAAGATGTTTTACTTAGTTTCCCTGTACTTTTCTTGCTTTCTCTTTAGCCATGTTACGTTTTAACGGTGCAGATGTTAATCGTGTATTGCCATATACACAGGCAGCATGATTTTGTGTTTCTTTTTAGTTATCATAACCAGCAGAGTAACACCTCAGGTTCAAGAAGTAAACATCCACATAAATATTCAGCTGTGTTTGCCTGGGGCACTCCCGCTGTGCAAGTCTGATCTCCTTAATTAACAAAGAAAAAAATGGGGAAAACAAAACAACCAAGTCCAATCCTACGGAAGAGTTTAAGGATGGATTAGTTTTTGGAAATCCAGTCAGTGTGCGCATTTTTCATAGACCAGGCTGTTTCATTAGAGCATGAAAGCAACGTAGTCCCTTGTGACGGAAGAAGAGCCAGTTACCTATTTTCTGGTTGTGTTGGCTTTAGTTAATCTTTAGTGTAATGAACCAAAACAGTCAGTACTTGGGGCAAAAGCTTTACTAATATTGTACTAGAAATGTCACTGCTCACCTATGAAATGCAAACGTTTCAATATGCAGAACTTTGTCCTAAGGTAGTGTGAATGTTTTTAATTTAAGCTCTCAGTCCTGGGCGGGGATGGGTAAAAAGATTTTTCAGTCTCTTTTTTTTTTTTTTCTTCCTACCCCTGCTGATCTAAGCAGGAAAGACATTTGGTTTCTGCCCCAGCTTCCTGTCAGGAACAGACAGATCCCTGGTTGCAGGAGAGGGAAAAAAAAAAAAGATTTCGAAACTGTCATGTTCAGGCTTTTGGTGCTGACTCTAATGAACATGAACATGAACAGAGAAGGTGTTGAGAAAGGTGAAGCACATGAGAAAGTGACCTGAGGAATGCTGCAGAGAAGGAGGTGGAAAGTGTGCGCTTTCCCCTTGATTTGACTGCATTGCAGTAGCTTTTCTTGCCAAAACTCCATGAGAGTCAATAACTCTTTACATAGCTCAGATTTTCTCCACTCAAGGCATGCAGGAAGTTGGCTCTGACAGAGATATAGTGCACACGTCCTTGTTTTTCTCTTGTACTATCTGTCCTTCCCCGTTTGTTTTTCTGGGAATACCTCTTACACTGAATATCGATGCAGTTTCACACTGAACTGGCACGATGTAAAAATAAATCAGACTAACTGTTTGACAATAGAAAGAGACATTCTTGCTATATATCATGAAACATTTTCAACAATAAGTATAGCTTTGTCTTTTATTATTGCTTAGACTTAATTGTAACTCCACTGGTGCTCAAGCGCTTCATTTTACACCTTAAAGTAAAAGGGCACCATGTTATCCAACTGTCATATGTCCATTTGTGTGGCTGTTTGAGGTAAATGAGAAAAACATCATCTTGGGTTGATTCTGAGTTACAGAAATGAGTTATCGTCTAGTTATCACTCAACAATAGAAGTGCAAAACTGGGAAGTTACCCTACCTAATCTGGGTATTAATAGAGGTACATGTGAAAGGATGATGGCAACAGATTATATTTCCAGCTAATTTGGTTAATGAAAGTTGTACTGATTAGTGATTAGCTGGCACTTCTATAAAGGAGGATTATGGTAGTTTTGAGAAAGGGCTGCACCGAATCATTATCATCACTGTCAATTAATCTGGGGCTTATTTTCCATATTATTCCAGTATTTGTGTGAATTTATAAATTGTCAGAAAATAAAGAAAAATGTTGACCAATTTTTCCCAAAATGTATTGAATAAGCTGGAATTGGAGAATTTAAAGTAGTTATCTTATACTGAAACATATCGGTTGTTTATCAAAATAGCTGGCCATTAATTTGATAGTTGACAAATTATGGATAATTAATTAATCACTGCAGCTCTTGATTAAGGTGACTTGTTTACTGGTAACACTTGGTACCGAAACAAAGCACATCACTTCAGTGAAGTAATGAATAACAGAGGAGGAACCTAGGCTAAGGCTCATTGTAATGTACACTACATACACCGATCAGCCATAACATTCTGACCACTGACAGGCGAAGTGGTATTCATTTTGATTAGTCCTTTACAATTGGACCTGCCAGCGGGTGAGATATATTCGGCACCAAATGAACATGTAGCCCTCTAAATTCATGTGTTAGAAACAGTAAAATGTACAAGAATAGGTATTTAAGATGCTTTGACAAGGGAGAAATTCTGCTGGTCAAATCATTAGGTCAGAGCATCTCCAGAACTTGTTGTTCATTCTCAATGTAAAGTGGGTAGCACCAACCAAGAGGTAGGTACTAACCAATAACCGGATCTCAACCAATCCAGCATCTATGGGAGCAGAACATTGTCCAGTATTGTGTAGGTTTCCCTTTTTGCACAAAAACAGCTCTGACCCGAGTCCTAGACTCCACCAAACTTCTGAAGGTGGTCTGTGGTATCTGGACCAAGACTGCAGATCCCAGAAGTCCTGGAGGTAGAGAGGATTGGATTTATTTGTCCAACACCTCCCACAGATGCTCAGTGGTCCTGAGGTTGGGATGTCCTTAGTCGGTACTTTTGGTCGGTACTAACCACTGCAGACCAGGAACACCCGACAAGATCTGACCCAGTCATCATCATTACAATATGGCTGTTGTCAAAGACACTCAGTTCCTTACATTGCTCATTTTTCTGCTTCCAGCATAACAGCTTCAAGGACTAAATGTTCATTTGCTGCCTAATACATCCAACCCAGTGAAAGGAACCACTGTAATGAAATAAATTACAGTGGTCAGAATGTTATGGCTCAGCTGTGTATGTACCACCAAAAGCTGCTAAAATGCACGTTCACCTTTTTATCACATCCCTTTTTAAAAGGTCATTTGGTCAGATACTTCGGGGAAAACGTGCTTTGATCACACAAACAGCTGTGACCTAGTTTTCAAGTCTCATCATAAATCGTGTCCTTCTGAATTTTTCTCTGACAGAATGCCATTTCTTGGAAGCAGGTTTTCTTTGTCCTCTCTGATGACGACATAAATAGCAGTCCAAATGAATGCTGCAACTAAGAGACAAGTTAGTTGTGTGAGAAAAGTAGCCGTCAGAATATAAAGGTTATTCTTGACTGTTGACCAGCTAATTTTCATTTGCTCCTTATGAAACAGTACATATCTTCATTTGATTGTGACTTAACCCTTGTTCTTTTAGTTCTCATTTGGTGTCAAGGCCTTTGTATTCCTTACAGCCTCGGAGTTATCTAAAGTTAAACAAAAGCTTTAAACTAGGCTTAGAGATTAAACACTAGCATTTGTCTAATACCCAGTCATTATGATGAAAGAGACATCTGTTTTAGGCTCATCCCAGTGTGTAGCTACATGCTTTGTTTACACCAAAACTTCCCAGTGCTAACTTTATGTGGATATTTTTAGGCTCCACTGCACTGATCCTTTTGAGTATGTAAATAAAATGTAACACTGATGGGACCTCTGTGTTTTCATTAGGAGAAGGAAAACTCACACTTGGAGTTTTGCAGATTGTTGCAGCAGAAAGACGATGTGACATGAGTCCACTAAATCACAGCTGGATTAGTTACGATCTGCCTCAAGGTTTTCTAAGGCAAAACAAGGAGACCAAACAAACACAATATCAGAAAGTATAAGAGTTTAGTCTGTCCTCTTATCAGTGTTCAGAGGCAGGGAGTGAAGTAGAAGTGTTGTATCTGTACTTGTGACCTGAATCCCCCAAGGCCCCTGTCATGTGTTTTCCCACATAGACCAAAGAGTCAGCATTAGAATGTAAAGATGCAAGACAAAGCTGTTTTTCTATCAGTTTCAGATTGACACAAGTATATGTAGAATCTTTGTGGAAATGTAAGCAATTCTCTAAAAACATAGTCTACATACTGTACTTGAAGCTCTCATTTCAACTGTTTTGATTGCATATTGAACTTGGCTCACACATTATAATACTCTCAAACATTTTTCGCCAGTCTCTTAGTGTTTTGTTGTTGTAAAAAACTCCCAACTGCAGTTTAGGTCACAAAGGAAATGACTCAGGCTGCTACTGCGGATACATGTGTTTAAGCAAAAGTAAACGTACAAGCCTGCATCGGTCCTGTATCCAAGCAGTGGAAAACTAAAAGTAGACTAAACTTAAAGCCTGCTAATGCATCACTTCATAACAACTTTTTTTTGCAATGCTTCATTAGTGGTACGGACACAGACGGTCACTCTTAATTTAATGACCTTATTGCTCTTACTTCAACTAATCCCAATAACTGTTTCCATCTGTATAAAAACACCTGGATGAATCTAACAGAAATGTTGTTCATCTTTCATTTGAAGGCACTAAACCTTTGTCATTATCTGTAATTAATGTGTATAATTAAGCAATATAGGCTTTGTATATTTGGGTTATTATATATGTCCATTCTGCTCTGTTCAGTGTTTGTTTACAAAGCTACAAATACAACTTTTGGCTCCTCTTTTGCTTAGGTGTACTGTTATTGTAGAAAGAAGCAATAAATTACTGCTAATATGAACAAAAAATGACTCTTTAATTGCAGTTCTTTGTAAGTTAATGAATACCCAACTCAAATTTCATACTCAGCCTCATTGAACTGCTCCGGCGAATATTGTGTTAGGAAATAATTAAAGGTAAACACTGAGGTTGTTGGAACTACTCTGTTATAGTGAAAGTACAAGTGTGAGACATTTATTACCATGAAAATATTTAGCTTGCGTTGTGTGAATTTGGTTTGTTAGTGAACACAGGCACGAGTCATGGCATAAATCATAAAAAAAGAAAAGACTAAAACACCCCATTGTGCCTTCCTATTGTTCTCCATGGTGGATTTAGAAGCTTCTGAATGTGTTTGAACATGATGATTATTATTTTACCTCTGGTGCTGGTTGTTTTCTACCTGTTCCACTTGGACAAACTCAGATGTGTACCCACATGGTTCATGAACACAGCAGGGAAAGGATTTTAATTGACTAGACCTTACAGCTGTACAGATTCATTACAAAGACAGAATAAGTTTAATTAGATTCCACTTTTCTGTGATCCATTGGTTTTTGCATAAAGGTTTTTTAGAAAACATGGAATCTGCATTAATGAGTCTAAAATAGTTGTACCTCACAGTCACTTACACAGAAGACTGTTTTCCATTTCTTACAGTTATCTGTCGCCTAAAAACACATTGCGACATCTGAAATGGAAATACATGTGTTTTTAATTGACATGGGTTAGTCCACTTTGCATTTTGTTTTTGCTCACTTAGAAATAGGGATTTCCACTGGTCTAACACTGTTTCATCTTGCTCAGTACAAAGTGGACTGTTTAACACCATTCATGTTGTTTTTCTGTGTTACTGCAGTGTTGTCAAAGCAGAAAATGTAGGTGATCTAACTGATATGCAAGCCTCTTGAGGAGTAAAGTAAAAGGTGGAATGAGTACAACAGATGCCATACTGTTGTCTACTGCTATGCAGAAGAAATAGCCTCGTCATCATTGCAGCCTTAGGTCTCAGAGTGTGGGAGTGTAAATCACATCACTATCACACACAGTTTTTTTTCCTGCTCAAATGAAAACCTTATGAGCAGCATGACATTAATTTGCTCTGAGTTTCTTGCCTTATTTCTCCTCTCGCTGTTTGTCTCTAGATGGTAAGTGAGAAAGTCGGTGGTGCAGAAGGAACTAAACTAGATGATGACTTCAGAGACCTGGAACGGGTAAGACAGGCATCTTTCTGCGGTCTTAAAAGAACAACATGCTTGGCCAAAGCTGTAAACATATCACTGTCCTGGCACGACATCCATTCTTCATCTTTCCACCTTATTCCATTGCCCTGTGTGACAATGGATGACAAAAAATGCTGATCAGTTTTCAGAATAAAATAAGTGTGTAATGTTATAACTTGGGAATAACAACAGCACTGCTTAAAGGTTAGGTGTATGAGATTTAGGGCAGTTTAGGGGGATTTCAGTGCATAAATGGAATATAACATCCATAATTATACTTCCATGAGTATGCATTTCACTTATATATATTATATGCAATGGGAGCAGGTTGCCAATCACATACACTCACTGGCCATTTTATTAGGTACGCCTTGCCAGCACTGGGTTGGACCCTTTTTTCCTTCAGACCTGCCTGAAGTCCTTGTGTCTTAGATACAAGAAGATACTAGAAACATTCCTCAGAGGTTATGGTCCACAGTGAAATGATAATACCATGCAGTTGCTGCAGTTTTGCCCGGCTGCACATTTATGATGCATATCTGTTTCACCACAGCCCAGAAAATCATCAAACTAGGCATAGTTTTTCCCCCAATCTTTTTTTGGCTAAATTTGGTAAGCCCATACAAATTCTAGCTGCATTTTACAGTTCTTAACTGACTGGAAAGGTACTCTTTTTGATCTGCCGTAGCCAATCTGCCTTAAGGTTTGACAAGTTGTGCACTCAAGCTGTTTTGAGACAGAGAACCATTCCAGTTCCTGCACCTAATCTCGAACCGGCCGTCGTGTTCACACCGAAAATCAGAGTGTTCGGGAACCAAAAACTTGGTTCCCAATCCCAATGCCTTCTTCTCCACAGCAGATGTTGTAGCATGGCTTGGTGCAGATAAATAATAATCTGTATTAAAAGTACAAATGCTCGCAGGTTGTCGATGATGCGATCCATAGCACTGTTGTTATTTTCTCTGCCGTGAACACATCCGCTTTCGTTCGCCTTTTTTTTTTTTTTTTTGGTGGGTTGCACTTTGGTTCCCAGTGTAACTGGTGCGGGAACTGGCTCAGACACCAGGCTAGCTGGTCTGAAAATAGCTTCAGAGATGCTCCTCTGCATAGTCCTCCTCTGCATCAGTGAAAGTCACTGAGTCACCTTTCTTACCCATTCTGATGCTCAGAACCTTAGCAGATCCTTTCGATCGTGTGTACATGCCTAATTTCATTGTACACACAACGACAGTAAAGGCTCTTCTATTCTATTCTGTTAAATGGTTTGAGTTGCTACATGTGACTGTTCTATACCAAATAAAGTGACCAGTGAGTGTTGTATTACCATTTTTCTACAGTAGCTCCAAATGAACTACTTGAGTGTTGTTTTATAGCGGATGGCATACAACGTTTGCATAACTGTCCCCACTCTGTTTGAATGTGGACCAGAGTTCAGTCCAGTACAGATTCAATTGGTTACCACTAGATTTCACTACACCCTCTAAAGGTTTTAGTGCAATATTTCACACTGTGCACAGATGAGAGAAGTATCCGAGTACAATTTATTTTACTTTTACTCTCTATGTTTTGTTTAGTTTTTTTTTAAATCAGTATTTTCTATTTCGTGTCTTCCCAATATTAAAACCAATTTCAACTTAAATGGACAGGACAATACCACATTGATTGGTGTATTGATCAGTGCATATCACATATGAGTTAGTTAACAACACAAAAACAATAAAAAGGTGGAACAAAACAAACAGTAAAGGGAGATTGAATCCACAAGTATTTTTCTCTGCATTTAGGTTTCTTAGGTTTGTAGTCTTTATTTTACTACAATGTGAGGGTCACTTATCTTTACAAATGACCAGTAGTTTTTCTCCTAAGACCAACTTTTCACTCACATATTTGTTTCAGAACCTGTACTTTTTAACTTTTACTTGAGCATAGAAGGTTGGTCAGCACCTCTGCTTTTACCACAGTCTTATTTTACACAGGAATCTGTACTTCTGTTTGACTAAATGAACGCTGATACTTCTGCCATCTCTGACCAAATGTGCTCTTGCTGTGTAGAAAGTAGATGTGACCAGTAAAGCAGTAGTGGAAGTGATCTCCAAAACATCAGAGTACCTTCAACCCAATCCAGGTAAGAAGAGCACCATGTTTTATAACTTTATGAAAACCTTCATTTAACCCTTTATGCTGACGTTTGACACCTTTCTTTCCTATTCCTCCCAGCTTCAAGGGCCAAACTGTCCATGTTAAATACCATGTCTAAGATTCGTGGTCAGGTGAAGAACCCAGGCTACCCTCAGGCTGAGGGACTGCTGGGGGAGTGTATGGCCAAGTATGGACGTGAACTCGGAGAAGACACTAACTTTGGTAAGATGTGCCTCTGTGCGTGCTACTACTGTAGTTTTGGCTGATAATTTCCTGGCAGAGGCACATCAGTGTTTATTATTATGGGTTATTGGATGTGCATGGCTGTGTGGGTGCGTGCTAAACTTAAAATACTCCTAAATTTCACTGGAACCATTTACAGAGTGACTGTTTTGAGTGTTGGAGTTGAAGTGCTGTGTGTCTGTGTAGTTTTGTTGGTCCCTACTTGTTTATGTGTATGTCTGGTCTGATGATGATGAAGTAGTCTGGCACGGCATTATAAATCTTCTCATGTAATGAGTTGTTTATCTTGGTGTGGTTCAGGTGGAGCACTGGTAGATGTAGGAGAAGCCATGAAGAGACTGGCAGAGGTCAAAGACTCTCTAGACATCGACGTCAAACAGAACTTCATTGATCCATTGCAAGGGCTGTGTGACAAGGACCTTAGAGAGATACAGGTGATCTAACAACACTTTTGGTATCGGGAAAACAAACTATGTTGTGTATGAGACTTAAATGGTTTGTCTTTCCTACTATGCAGCATTAAATACACAAAAGTCATACACATTTTAAAAAGTTAAAGCCTGGGATACAATGTGCAATTTTGGGCCGTCCTAGACTAAAGGTGAAAAATGTAGTGACAACTTTGGTTGTAGTTAAGAAAACAGTGATGGTACTCTGCACTGAGAAGGATTGTAAGATGACCATTATCCTAGTCCTGTGACCAAAGACACCAGACACCAACTGCTGTTATGACCTTTGTCAGGCTAACAGACAAAAACAATTCTGCATGTAATGATAAACTGATCAAGGTAACATGCAAATATGTGTAGAACAAATACTAACCTCAAGTATTTGCAAAATTGGCATCACAAGTGGACGTCTTTTCTAGAGTCACAGCAGGGTTCACATTCTCCCAGAGCTCATCATATTTTGATTTATTAACCTTTTTTTTAATATATTGTCACCCACATAAATACCACTTTTGTAATGATGCAGTCATTAAATGAGCTTTATTGTTTACAGATAGATAACATTTGTTGATGATGTTTTATTCATATCGCTCTTTCCACTTTAGCACCACTTAAAGAAGCTGGAAGGCCGTCGCCTGGACTACGATTACAAAAAGAAGCGTCAGGGCAAAATACCAGATGAGGAGCTTCGACAGGCTTTGGAGAAGTTTCATGAGTCAAAGGAAGTGGCTGAGACCAGCATGTACAACCTTCTGGAAACTGACGTAAGACAACATACTGTTTTGTGTTGATGAAGTGCCCTAACTGTTTTCAGTCAGAAACTGTCCTTCCTGAATATAGTGTTCCAAAAGGAAACGTTTTTTCAAATATATTTGAAAAAGGAGAACTTGCAATACTTACATATGCATGAAACACATAATTTAGTGTCACTAAGCAGTGAGGGGACCATAATAAGTGAAATAAACAGAAGATATTTAAGTAGTAAACACTTTCTAAGTCATTATGAAATACTAATAAATCAGTTACAGTTTAGTTTACACACATTTATTCAGGTTCACTGCTGGTTCAGATGTTGTTAGTTACCTCAGTTGTTCTAAAATAAAATACATCACTATTCATTTATCCTTTACCTGCCTTGAACTTGGTCCATAATTCAGACATACAATGATATTAAAACCATCAGTTTGATGTGACCATCTCTTATATGCATGTATAATATTTGCCGACAGTTCAGGCTGCAGTTGTTTTCAGCCTGGTTGATTTACTCATATAATGTCATTGTTACAACATGAAAAATGTCAACACTTCCTAGGTTTCACTGGACAGGACTCCAGAGTATGGCTGTTTTAGTTTCACAGCATCAGTGTTCCAAATCAAAACGTTAAAAAACCACATTGTGTCTAAGAAGCACATTCTGTGTGGTGAGAGGTATGTGGTCAGCAGAGCTGCCCCCTCCCCACAGCATTTCAGTGTTAAGCAACAGCAGCTACAGTATATATTTATGGAACCTCATTACTATGGAAGTGTGGTGTTTGTTCATAAAGATGTTCACTAAAGCCTGTTAATTCTGAAGTGAGTTTTGAATAGAAAACAGTCGGATTATAATGTGAAATTATATCACAGCTGGTGTTGACATGTCTTAAAAATCTGCTTGCAAATTTTGTGAGCACTTAAATGAAAACATTATTTGCACCACTGAAGAAAGCTATTCTGGAGCCCTGCAATAGCTTTGGATGGCTACTGCCCAACACACACCCACAAAACAAACATATAGTCCATTAGTTACAGCTGTGAAGAATAAAGAAGCACGTCTGTTGTGCACAATATCAACTGAAAGGTAACATGTCTGTAAATAGCTGTAGTTTTAACATGTAATCACGATTGTGGTTTGGGAATTACAGCATGTTTGCCCTGTATGTAAGTATGGGTATACACACCTGTAAATATGTGTTCCAATCATATTAAGCTCTGCTGTGAAGTAAAAACTGTAGATTTGTCTGTCAAATTTAGGAAGAAAACACCCATGTTAAAAAATAATTACAACCCCAACTCTGTAGCGTAAAGCACGTGTAATCGGAGGGAAGCTTGTTTATTCATTTTTAGTTAGTGTTAAGTGGAGTAAACCCGTCACAAAGTTCCTATTACGTAACCAGTTTTAGTGTTTTATGATGTATTTGTATTTAACATAATAAAAGCTTATGACATAAGCTTATGTGCTTTTAGTCGGGCTGATATAAGTGTTGAATCATTGGAATGACTCATAAGGTAACTACAGTAAGGTGACACAGGTTAAAGTGTGTAATGTGTGTGTTTGTGTGTGTAGATTGAGCAGGTGAGCCAGCTCTCGTCTCTGGTGGAGTCCCAGCTGCAGTACCACCGACAGGCCGTTCAAGTACTGGAGGAGCTTTCTGACAAACTCAGAGACAGGTGCAACACTGAAAACAAACACACACACACACACACCAGTACAATGCACCTTACTGTGCAGCACTTTGTCTGTCCTCATTTCACTAAAAGTTTGTAACATAAAACCTGGTTTGGTGGACAATATGAAGGTTTTAAGATGTAAGACTCTAACTTAATGTCTTTCTGAATAGGATGAATGATGCTCAGTCCCGACCAAGACGTGAATACACACCCAAACCCAAACCAATCTTTGACTATGGAGACAACAACCATTCAAACGGTGGATACTCATCTTCAATTGCCCCTCCACCATCTCGCAACTCAGGTAAGAACCCACTGATGTTTCATATGTAAATAACTTAACCTGGTATAATAGTCATTGGATACTTCAGAGACCTACATGTTTTCAACCTTTATTTTACTTCTACCATTAACCACTGTGTCAGAATTATGGGAGGCTGTATTCCTGACAAAGAATAACCAAAGAAAGAACAATTTTATTTTTATGCTTTAAATGGCATTGATCTCAAATAAGGCCAGACGATGTGATGTTTTTATATCATGGAAGATATTAATTTATCTGTTTATTTTCAGAGGAATTGTTCAGATTGCATAAATAAATAACATAGCAGTCCAAACGTTCCTATTTAGCTATTATTATTACGCAGCAAGACCACTGTATTTAAGATTATTTATAGTTATAATTTGGTTAAGGGGTTTGGTTAAAAACAGGAGTTTGTGTAACGCAGTGTTTTTCCGCCACCAAGGATATGACAACAAAACAACAACTTCAGATAGTAATTGCATTAATCTCAGGAGCTTTCTTTAACATTTCAAGCAAATTAAAGGCAAACTTTTGAAAAGTTATATAAACCAAAAACAAACAAAATGGATATTATGTGCTTGTCCATAATCTGGTTGACTCAACAGATGAAGCAGACGATTCTGTTGGTGCTGTCTAAATGAATTAGCTGTGATTGTTTTCCATGGATGAGACTGAGGAGTAAACTGTTGTCCTCACTACCTGTTGTTACTACCAGACATGTCTTAATGCATTATGTGAAGAAGATGACAGGGGATCAGTGCAACATCATTTATCTGGAAGAAGTGTTTCCATCTCCCATTATGCACATAAACTGTTGGGAAAAATGAAAAAAAAAACTCAACTGAGTATGAAAACTTGGTCTAGTCAAATACAGGTCTGGCTGCAGAAATCTGACCTTTTACACCGCTCTGCCAAAACAATGGCCTAAAACACAATGTTAGTGAGGTTATTATGATAAGTGTAATAATATTTTTAGTTCTTTATGAAATTAGAGTAGACTCATCATCATATACTTGATGATCAATAGGAAACACTGTGGCTCATACAGATGTGGCACACAGTTAATATATGGACAAGTGTTGACTACATGAGTGAGCAGATCTGTTTTAGGTTTCCTCTACATATTACCCACTATGTAATTGCAATGTGTCCTAGATGATTAAGTTTTTAATCAAATACCAAAAAGCCATCACACCACAGCCTAAGTCTCCAGAAATAAAAAAAAAAAAAAAAAACATACAATGAATTGGTTGTCACTTACCTACATGTTACAAGAGGTGACTTACATGGTGATTCAGATTATGACTTGTGATTCTACCTCACAATGTCATCATATGATACAATCACGGCCAGATCACCCTGCCCTGTTCTCAGAGCAATGTGAGACTTGTGTGAAAAGTTACAAGGCCAATAACAGAGAACCCATCTGTTTTCTACACACACAAAAAATGCTCTAATGTGACAAAGTAAAATGATGTAAGTACACTGTCAACGTTGCCAACATAACTACTCAAAATGTGCAACCAATCAGTGACGTGGATCAGAAATCTGTGAAATGCATCCTTTGTGCTCTTTCTCCCCCATAGTCTTGTTGAGGCGTTGTTAACGGTGGCCTGCGATGAATGTTTGAATGTCAGATGCAGTCAGTTGTTGACCATGAGAAAATGGACGTGTGTGTCTGTGTGAGGGGGAGGGGTATGTGTCATACATCGGTATACGTGTGTGTGTGTGTGTGTGTGTGTGTCCTGCCTCGTCACTCGGCTGGCCTTTCTCCAACTGACCTTGTTCCTCTTTCCTTTGAAATCGTCAGAGCCATCATTTCACTTGGCCAGATTGTCCTTTCGGAAGCCCAGATTGTGTGAGTCAGATTGTGTGTGTGTGGACCGTTTGTTATTTGTAAAAAAAAAAAAAAAAAAAAAAATGTCTTTTGTGGTTTCGTAATGGTCCACTGTGTTTGTCCAGTTTCCGGTGTGATGTGTAGGAAGTGGGATATGAAATGCCTGCCACAGTTTCAACACATAATAGGTCGTTTTTGGTGCATGTGTAGCTTGCACACAGTGTTGTATGAAATCCATATCCTGTCTTGTAGATCATATCTGCTATGTTACTTCCTATAAGTTCTGAAGAGCTCTGCAACGTTGGCTTAGTCACATTAGATTTGCCACATTCATGTATTACACACACTTACAGGAACAATGTGGATCATCTTACTTTGACACAGAAACGAGTGTTTACATGCACTGTAAGGAAACAATTGATTTATAGATAAAGGTAGAATGAAGGAAGCATTATATCAGGTATGATTTACCAAATACATTAACTATTACACAATGTGATCCATTAAGATGAGGAAACATTTAGCAAAATGTACCTTCACCTCCATTAGTTCATGTTGTTTTGTTCATTGTAGTTTTTATTTCTTCTTTAAGTAGAATTACTGTGTCAGCATTAGGTGGATCTCTACATTGTACTGTTGACAGTTTTTATTAAGTTTTTGCTGCTGTTTCTAAACATAAATGTTTCTACTAAGAAATTTGTTAAATGTTCAGTTTGGCTGCATCACAGTTTTTCCTTTTCTTTAAAGTGTTTATTGTGTTTATTTCTTACTGCTGTAAACCATTGAGGGGTGGATTAGACAGAGAATAAGTGGTCTAAGCTTTCCCTGTCTCTAGCATTCCCATTGCAGCCTGTAGGGTTAACGTGACACAATGAGAAAATTGTTTGGAGACAAAAAAGCCTAGTTTGTCCGTTGGTGGAGCTGTACTGTCGTCTGATGTATGTGAGGTCACAGAGCAACAGATAAATGGAGGAAACGATGGATACACAGGCACACAAGCAGTCACTACATTTACAAGGACACTGTTATTACACTGTTATAATTTGATATGGGTCATGTAAGCAGTATATTCTGGGTGGAGTGTAATGGAGTATCTGGGATATAGTGATAATATTCAGGTTTTAGGACATGAAAGCAGAGCAATCGCTCTAACTATGTTGGGGTTTTTACTGCTGGTTGCAACACAAAACTCAGTGTTTACAGTCAGCCAGCATAGAGACAAAGATCATCTCTAATACAGATGCATTCGCAAAAGAAAATGACACATTTTTGGTTGGAAGGAGAAACGCACATTTCCTTTATCAAAGAGGTCAACAGGATTTTGGATGTGCATGAATATTGAAAACTAAAGGATGCTCTGATTGATCCATCAAACATCCACCACTAATGGGAGAAAGAATCCTATTTTTAATCAGAGTATGAACAGCTGCACGTGAACAAGGAATATTAGTGGATAGTCATATTTTCTTTATTCGTGTAAACTGAAGGAAATTAGGAATATCATCTTTTTGTAACTGTGACTGGTGTCATGAAGTGTGATTTGTGGTCAAAGATTCTCCAGGTCAGTTCCCAAGGACGTGTCTGTACATTAATACTGTGTTTAAGGTGATTTCTTAATACCACATACTAATGTCTTACTAACCTACATACATAAGTTATGTATGAGGTGTGATGTTTATGGTCTGCAGTGTGACAGCCTTTTCCTTAAACTGACACTGTTGCTATTTATCACTTATAAATGAGACCCTCCTTCATACACTGTTATCCATAAAATTGGAATAATCGTGTTGTCAGACATTCCTCTCTTTATTCTTACTTGTATCCATCAGTAATCACCTTTAACTAGGTGTGATGATTACATACTGAGTCCCAGTTACACTTTAACTATCAAGAATAATTCATATGGTCAGGATCATGTCATGAGAAAAGGTGCAAATATTTTATTCCAACTTTAGGGGCAACAGTGTGAATGAATGTGCTTTTTCCCCCTCCGCCTCCGTCTTATCCCTCTTGTCCCTGTGTTTTGTCAGCCCCGGAGCAGCCAAGCTGTAAGGCTCTGTACGACTTCGACCCCGAGAACGAGGGCGAGCTGGGCTTCCACGAGGGCGACATCATCACCCTGACCAATCAGATCGACGAGAACTGGTACGAGGGGATGCTGAACGGCCAGTCGGGGTTCTTCCCCCTCAACTATGTGGAGGTGCTGGTCCCTTTGCCACACTAATAACAGGGTAGAGCTCAGGAGGAGACTGACGAAGAGGAGGAGGAGGAGGAGCAGAGAGAGAGAGGAAGTAGTGTTACAGTAGTAGTGAGGGAAGAGAGTGAAGCCAAGGGATGGGTGGTTTGTAGAATATTTCACCTTCAGCTCCAACATCATCATCATCATCGTGGACAAGCACTCCAGATGAGAACTTCCACCTGTTTTACCAGAAGGTGAAAGGATCAAGATGGACACAGAACGCCATTACCTTTAATCCAACAGTTAAGAACACCCAACCCATGACAAATGAAAAGCGAATTAGTGTTAAATCTGGTCCCACTGTCGATCTCAGTGACACATTTACAGTGTATCATCCTCAGTGTCAAACTGGAACCTGAAACCTCCGGGTGAGTTAATGTTTAACATGACTGAACTCTTTGAAATCCTGTCCCCTTCATGGACTACGGCTCATCTCGTGATGCCACCTGCTGGCACAACCAAGAATTACTTTTCTCTAAACTCATATGGAGCCACACATGACTAAAAATGTAGGTTGAAAAGAGAGTTTAAAAAAAAAGTGCTGTTTCATATTTTGTAAAGAGATACGTTAGCTTTGTAAAGTCTCAGATTGATAATTCAGACCGTTTTCAGGTTTTGGCCTATTTGTAATCCTCTGTGTCGAAGCTGTCCACGGATGGTAGCTTCACAACGTGATAACAGTCGGTTCCTTTCTGTTGTTTCAGTATTTGATTTAGTCTCAGCTTCGTAGTTAAAGAGTAGATGTGCTTTCTTAATATGTGTGAAATGTTGTAATTTGCACCTTGGTCCTCAGATGAGATTGATGAGTGTGTGACAGACTTGCTCCACCTTGACACACCAACCCAAAGTTAAATGCAGACGTTGCACCTTTTTGTCACTTAAGGCAGGCGTGTGTTTGTCAACTACAAATGCTATTTTTTTAGTGATCGTTGGCTAGTCTGTCGGATAGAGAGCCAAAAAGTCTGTATGAAATGCAATAGCAGCTCCGTGTGCCTGTTTGTAAACTGCTAACTCCTCTGTTACACAGCCATATTTTCCACGTGGGCCTCATTTAGCTTCTTCCTTTATTTGATCCTGTTAACCCTGCGGTGCCTACATAGACGAGCACTGCTGGCGGCGGCTCAGTCTTCAATGCGTTGTGAACCTGTTTGTGTCTGCCCATACGTCTTTGAGAATGTGAAACTCATCTGTGCATTTATCTGAAACATCGTCTGACCCTGTGGTTCCGATCGTTCACGACGGTTGCGATTAGATTGACCGACCGTGAGCGGAGTAGACAGGCGTGTGTCGCTGTTTTGGCCGACCTGTTAGGACAAAGCTGGACTCGTGTTCTGGCCTCAGCCACGGCGCACGCCTGCAGATGGATTTTAATCCAATGTAACACTGTATGAGGGAAAGAGCCACGGCCTGGATCACAAAGCCGCTCCACCAGACCCAGGATCAGTTTGTGTTCCCTGCTTTGACTAAACCAAACATTCACAATCACATCAAATGATATCATGAAGGTGGTTATCAGCTCCCTTTGTTGACTCGGGGTTTCTGACACATTCAGATGGAAGGGGCGGAGCTTGCATCATGGACAGGTTCAAGGTCACGGATTTTACACAAGAACAAACCAATTCTAAACAGATATGAGTTTAACTATAAGACAAGCTGAAAGTAACACCAGTGGTGCTGCCAAATGACTGTGTGAATATTATCAGAAACATTTCACTAAGGCAGGAGTTCATCAGACTGTAATTACAGACATTTATTCTGTTAAATGAATGTGCTCTTATTCTTTGAGTTCAACTGAGTAAATGTGAAGACGGAACAAACCACTACAAAGACTTTATAATATTATGAGGGAAACCATTCCAAAATGTAAAAGTCACCCACTAGTATTTCATTGGACTGACTTTAGTACATGCATCCACTGTAGCATCTTTTGATAAACTTATGCAACGTCACAACATTAATATTTGTCATTTTATAGACGCATAACATTACCGACCCTAGACTTGACCATCTGATCATAACACCGCCGCCACAGGCTTGGACTGTAGCCAAGAAGCATGATGGGTAATCACTTCACAGTCTAATCTATATGCCCTTTATCAAACTGATGCTTATTTAAGAAAAGAAAAGAAATATCCAATGGAAGGATCTGAACTATCACCTCAGTTCAGTCCAGGTGGCGACTACAACAGAAAACCAAAAGGGTTGTATCGGTCTAAATAACCCTTTCCCTCCGCAGCAGGTCGCAGTTACCATGGTGATTAACCCCGGTAAGATGTAAACCACCTTCACGATACTGAAAACCCAGGGCTGAAGCAGAACGTACCTCACTGAACTCTAAGTCCTGCTTTGTGATCCAGGGCCCTGGAGTGAAAGGGAAACCATCAAGGGAAAAAAAAACACTGTAAGCTCTAGAGTTAGTTGGATTCATTTGGAAAAGGTGTTTAATTCAAAATTAATCCTATCCAAATATTAAGCGATTTCTGAAATGTCTAAAAGAAATGAGGTTTAATTATGGAGATATAACGAATTGTGTCTTCATTTGCAGCATTTTGCTTCTTTATTTACTCGGTCTTTGGTTTGTTTGTCTGCCACTCCACGCTGCCAACCCCCCCCCCGGTCTTTGTCTCAATATGTTTACATCTCTGATCTTAAAAAGAAAAAAGAAAAAAACATTTCAATGCTTGTATCAAGTTCAGGGAAAAGTTGGAGGACTGTAGGAGGTGTCATCTGAATCACACTTGTGTTGTTTTAGTGCCTTTGGGAAAGAAAGGAGAGAAAGTACCAGAACTAATACACAAACCAAAACCTAACCTAGCTACTTGGAAATAAAAGGAAAAAAAAAA
>JAPQRQ010000019.1:21653911-21697635 GCA_037367365.1 Apogon talboti | reverse complement strand
ATCACTGAACATAAAAGAACATCATACATCGGGTTTAAAGGCAGTACAAAAATATTTCCTCTAAAAACATGTTTGTGGACCGTGCCACATCAGAAACCCTCCCACTGTGGAACTAAAATCAGACCTGCAGGGGGCGCTGTTCCTCGAACGTACTGATCTGTCTGGACTTTGGCGGGTGCGGAGGCTCTTCTAAACTCGGTGTCTCGGTCATAGCTACGGCTACCACCCACGTTACGCTCTAAAGCTCTGAGTCTCTGAAGCAGGAGCAGGTGAGCAAATGTCACTTTTCACCAGTCACGTCACGCCCGCCCGCCTCAGTTGGCCTGTTGGCGACCCAGCCTCAGGTCGTAGGAGACTATGTGGAAGTTGTCCCAGGCCAGCAGCTTCCTCTGAACCGGGTTGTAGTCGATCATGCTGTTGTAGCGGTACTTGTTCTTGAAGGGGATGGACACGGCTTTCCCCTGGTTGGTGGCGGTGTCGTACGTGTAGTTGATGGTGGTGTCGGTCGCCGTGTAGCTGGCCACGGTGTACAGCTTACCACAGATGATGAAGGAGTTGGCCACAGAGTTCTTCCTGATGTTCGTCTCCCAGCTCTTCTTCACCTCCAGACTGTGCGGGTCCAGCTGGGAGATGACGATGGCTCCCTTGGCCTTGCTGGTGGAGTAGACGGCCCACAGCCCCTGCTCATCCACAGACAGGTCGATGTCTGTGTAGCCCCCCCACGAGTAGGGGAACTGGCCGTGGAATCCGGCGTGGGGAAGTTCACGGCGGGCTGCGATGCTCTCAGAAGACAGGTCGTAGCGGATGAGGGTCCGGCTACGACGCCTCTGGTAGTACAAGGAGCCCCGGTACATGGTGGCTCCGGTCCCCTCCACCGGGTCCGGCAACAGAAGAACCTGTTACAGGAAAACATGAGCCAAGACCTTTTAATACCCTCAGATAAATCCCATATTCCAGTCAATCCGTATTCGACATGTGGCACCTACTTTAGATGGGAAACCTTTGGAGAGTTGTTCCATGTCGTCGTATCCAAACAGCTGCCTGACTTCAGAGCCAACGGTGTCAATGCGCCACACCATACTGGGTCCATACGGGGACACACCTTCAGGGTCCTGCATCCAAACACCATATTTGCCTGCGATGTTGTCGGCCTTCCTGTGAGTGACCGGCTCGGCCACTGAAACCAGATCTCCACAACCTGACAGCGAGAGGAAAAGGGAATGATTGAAGACTACCTGACACAGAGAACATAACTTTTAAGACTTAGTTGTCCTTTTTTTAGCCTAGAAAGTCCCATTGAAATACAAGATCTCTTCATCCAGGGGCTTAGAGATCTTATATCTGCTCCATCATCAGCTCACATAATCATTTACTGACTGTTTTTAGGCCAAACATGTTGTAAACCTCAATTTGTTTGGATCTTCTGCAGTTCTTATCAATTCACTAAATTCTAAGCAAGAGCTACAAATCTAAAAACCTTAAACTCTATTAAACCCATAAAGACCCAGCGACTTTTGTGTCAGTTCCCAAATGAATTTTTCTCTCTATTTAAACTTTCTTAAGTGATTTATCACCATTTATTGGAATATAATCCTCTGTATTTTGCAAATTATCAGTGAAAATCAAGTATTTTCTTATATTTAATTCATGATCATGTAGATTTTCATAAAAGCTCAGATTAAAAATTAGGGTTATTTATCAGAAACAGAGAGAATTGAAGAAAAACTGACTTTTTCAGCAAATTTATCAACAACTGAACATAAAACCAAGTGTCTCCATCCACTGTCATTGATCCAACTCCATGGGTTTTACTGGTGAATCAATGTTGTAGAAGAAGATGGTGTTTCCACGGTAACTATGGAGCCTCTGAACGTCCAAATGGGTCATATCTGATGACCATGAAAAGATGACAAACTGTATTTTACACCAATTACTGACATCTATTGATAGGATTAGTGGATCAACAGGTATTAAATAGTTTAGATCAGTAGGCGCTTTTGGTCGACGGTGGATGTTTGGGTCTTTATGGGTTAAGATTTGAGGTTCCCTGCAGCAGTGTGATGTGATCGGACCTCACAGATGACTGATGTTAGAGTTACACATAAAGCAGTAAATCCTGGTCTAGTCATGATAACCTTTCCTTATGGTGATTGTGCTGTTAAGGTGAAATCATGAGACAAGTGTGTGGTTTCAGGAAGGATGAAGGCGATCTGAGAGCTGCTGAGGAGCGTGAGGAGATCATGGTTTCTCCTGGTGGATCTGAAGATGCTGCCTGACGTCTCTGTTAACCTCAACTTATCTGAGTCACCATCAGCAGAGCAGCTGTGCTACAACTCATCCCGGGCAGAAGCTCCCCTCTCTCCCCGCTTCTCTTACTGTGAAAACGATAAGCCGTGCTGTATATTTACCACATCCTAAAATACACGCCCGCTCTCAGGTCCAGGACGTAGCACCGGATTTAGGAGACAGATATGAGGATGTCTTAAAAATACACCCATTTCCATGATCCCTCTCATCATCGGAGATTAAATGACTTCACGTGTTGACTGCATGTGTTCTATAAAGATCACCCAAACAATGAAAACCTGCTCGGCGGTGCGGCCTGTGATGTGGTTGGAGGAGAGGAGGGGGGCAGTTTTACACTTATTGTGACATCCTTGTTAGGGGTGCTTTCCTTTTACATCCAGGAGTCCAAAATGAAACTCAGTGCTCTCATACCTATGCATTGGCATGACTGAGGTATTCTCACCCCAAATGCTGCAGTATTAATAGCAGTATTTGCTTTGAGGCTGTCAGCAGGGGAGGGGGCTGAGTGTCATGTTTGCCAGGTCAGATGGACGGAGTGGGAGGAGGGTGGAGTGACAGGAGTATTAGTTGCCACTTGGATTTAAAGGACCATACTGCTGTTCTGAAGGGTTTATCTCCTTAACGACAAATGATGTGTTAACATCACTGACCATTTATGGACGGCTATAAAACTGCTTGAGTTACAGCATCAATCACAATACAGCCCCTCACAGCAGCACGCAAGATTTATATTAAGACTTAAAGGGACAAATTGTAAATGTCTGATGGTGAAATGCATAAATTACACTTTACGGACCTGTGTTGTCCTCAGAGCCATCAGGAGCAGGTACTTCTGTCACCTCGGCCTTCAGCTCCTGGAAACCCGGAGGTCCGTACTCCCACGCCGAGTCTGACCACAAGAGACGGAGTGAGATGTAAAGCCAACATCAAGGTGGAGGAGGTTGTGCAACGGTGGATTTTGCCTCACCTCTCAAGCTGCTGCTGTCACCCTGTCTGTTGGGCCTGTTCATCAGGTGAGACAGTGAACCAGATCCTGAAGACACACATAACAGTTATGTCTATTCTTTCATGCTTTATATCAAGTACTTTACAATAGTTTGGGGAGTTTGTTTGTGTACCCAAACGTGGCTGTGGCACTACTGACAGCAGAGAATGTGACAGCAGGAAACAAACACCCCTGAATGAATTCCCAGCTGCCCTGGAGTCAGACAGTCGGTAGATTGGCCGACCATAACACACACACATGACACGCTTGACACCCCATCCCACCCCAGGAAGAGCTTCAGATCTTCAAACCAGCCTTTTGGCCCTCATTCCCTCATCTCACTGCCATATATCAGCCTTCACTTTTATAATTTCCCCCCTGTCGTTCCTCCCATTCGCCCTCCAAACCCTGTCCTTATTTCCTCATTTGGCTCCTTCGTAAAACCATTACTCTAAGAGGTAAACACTGTCAAACAATGTCTGGACCTTGTAAACTCCTTCAAGGATCAAACAAAAGAAGAAGCATGAGCTCTTAAAATGGGTTTCATATGAAAATACAGTAGATGTAGATGGTGTGTTTGTGTGAGCACGTGCCCCCTGTGCTTTTGCACGTGCAGCGTCCTGTGAATTCAGCAGCATAATGATCCGTAATGATGGAGAACACATTAAACACTAGCATCTGGAACCTGATGTTGATTCTGAGGGTTGATGAAGCTGATGGAGCGTGCGGGCGGTAATGGAGCAGATGACGAAAACCAGCACTATTTAGAAAGGCTAAAGGCAAAGGTTGAGTCTGTGTGTAAAGGTTACGCCGACAAATAACAACAAACAAAGTGTCAGGAGTGTTTCTGAGGGTTACAAGCACGTTTAATGGCTCCCTCTCAACTGCAGTTCCCATGAGACACTGCCATTCATCATCATTACAGGTAAACAGACACATTCTTCTAATGTCCCTTTGCTGGTATGTGTGTGTGTGTGTGTGTGCGTGTGTGTGTGTGTATGTGAGGCTGGGTGTGTGTGTGTGTGCCATAAGCGTCTTCATTTCCTGCATCTTTGTTTGGGATGTCAGTGTACCATGGGCCCCATTGACCGGACAGGTCAGAGGTTTCTGAGGCTGTAAAAGAGGCAGCAAACTAACTAAACTAACCTCTGCTTAGAGCTGTTACGTCTTATTTGGGTCCGGACCTCCACGGGCACCTTTAACAGGGTCACACATGTTTTCCAGTCTATCACTTTAATACAATATATTAAGGTATATATTCACCATTAAATAGTTGGTTATTAACATTATATCAACATCATATTAGATATTTAATGCAAAAGCAATATTCTACAATTAATAGTGCTTTAACATCAACAGATTTCCCCCCAATAACCTTGTAATTACTGCCTATTGATAGTTGGTATAGAAGGTTAATTATCATAATATTTTTTACTCAGTGTAGGTCTTATAATGTGTGAGAATCCTAGATATTAATTCAAGTACAATAATGTCCTGAATTACTTAATTACTTACAATAAGCAGTCATTTTAATGCTATTGAGGGGAAAATGGCGTAGTAGTTATAGAATATGGTCATAGAGGATAAAGCATTAATAGCTGCTTTATAATGAACCAATATGCTACTAATAGGTTTGTTGCATCATTATATGCATCTTAATGTAGGGTGCTTCAACTACTTTTTATGGCAAATTATTTGACAATAACCCCCCCCCCCCTTGCATTTCATTTTGCAGGTGTAAGCATGAGGAGCTGAGCAGATAAACGGGAGAATGCAGGAGGAAAAAAAAAAAAAGAACATAAACTGGTGGAGGGGGAGTTCGTACAGGAGGATTTACTGCCACTGGTACTCTAAGCTTTACAAGCAAAAGATTCACAGAGTGAAGGCGAAAAGAAAGAGGGATGGTAGAGGGTGAATAGAGGAGCACCGGGGTTAATTAGACAGATGTTTGGCTACTGCAAACAAACAGAATTCCAGAGCTTATCCATACTGGCTCCAAGATAACTCTAAAGCCCTATGTCGTCCTCTAACCCCTGGAAGTATAATGTTCTCGGCCCCGAGCCCCTCCCGTCCTAACCAAACCCCTCAGACACCAGGGTTTCTGTGTCTGGCGTCATCAAAAGCCCTAAGATGAGATCTGGGCACGGAACCTCCACTTCCACAGCGTGCATCACATTTCAGCCTCCCGTCCCCTTCCCCTCCCCTCTGTGCTATTCGCGCCCTGCTCGCCATGCAGAGGGAAACACCAGTCATAAAGAGAGCAGGATCTGCACATAAATACTAAAGCCAACCCTCTTTGGCCCAACACCATCTCTCCTAAATGCAGGCAGGAAGCAGAGAGCAGAAACCTGAACCAAATGTCTTTGCAGACTCAAAACATGCACTTCAACACATGAATACACACACCATACACACAAACAGGCATTAATACCACATATGTATTCTGTATTACAAACATACTCTCGAAGTAGATTCACTGCCACTACTTCCATCACAAACCAAATTTATAATGACAATTACATTTATTTTCATTTTTATTTAGTCATTCACTTAGATTTAATATATTTAGTTTCAGTGTTTCAGATTTTCTAAGGAAATTATTTATAGAAGGTTGAGATGGTAATAACAATGATAATGGATTGGATTTCTATAGCGCTTTTCAAGGCACCCAAAGTGCTTTACATTAGTGATCCATTATTCATTCACTCACACATAGACAAAGAATGCATGACAGCAAATATGATTCATAAAACAATTGCTTTTACTAAAAATTGCACAAAGCCACTTTATTGTTTTACACAATTACACATTAACATTGGTGAACACTGAAGTCAAACGAACCAGCAGTTCTATTTAGTTCTACTTCTTGTTACATTATTTACTAATTTTATTGTCTAATGTAGACCTTTTTTATTTATTTCTTCAAACAAAACTATTTTTTGTCCCCTAGTTTTAATTTTAGCTTTTGCTCACTAAAATAAACCTGACAGAAACATGCACTTACCCACATGGGATCCCCATGGTGAGACACTGTGGTGGAATCTAGCTCTATATGTGCATGGTATTCCATATATGACATTAGGGTGTCATCACTTCTCTGCTTCTATTAACCCGTTATCCTTCGGTCTGAGTCACCAAATACACATTTGAGCTGAAAGGTGACCTGTCTGTGGGCAATGAGCTCATCTAGAGGGGCGTCTTAATTGCAGGATGAACAGGAGGGACTTAAATAGACCGAAACACGCCGAGTTCTCACATGTGCCTAAAAGCTAGAAATGAATGCTGATAGATGAGTAAATGTTTTTCTCTATAAATGTCACTAAGTGTTGCACTGTTGTCCGATGGCTGTGCATTTGTGCCATAGTTTTGGTGTATCTCTTACCACCAGAAGGTCTCATCAGGCCACCGTCCTGCAGAGGGGGGCTGGGTGGCACCATGGGGGTCTGCGGAGGACAGGGTCTGTTCCTCAGCTTCTCCGTCTCCCTTCTCATCTCCTCCATCCTACGCTGAAGCCCCTCCAGCTCCCTCTCCAGACGCTGTTTCTCCCCCTGCAGCAGGTTCCTCTCCCCCATTGCCCTATTCAGAGCCTCCTGGAGGTCAGGCTGGGCTCTGGTTCTGGACCCCTGGGGGCCCCCGGTGGCGTCCCCTCCGGTCAGCCTGGACACCAGCACCTCCAGCAGGCTGAGTCTAGCCTTCAGAGCCTCCACCTCTGGACCTCCGCTCTGTGGGCAGCTGGCCTCGACAGGGCTGGGCACGGAGAAGGTGTACTGGCATCGCCCACTTCTGTCGTTGCCTCTCCACAGAGACGCTCGGTCCTGAGCGTCCCCTCGCAGCAGAAGACCCCACATGCACAACAAGAGGAGGAGGAACATGCTGCAGATGGTTTACTTTAAAAACTCTCCTTGGATGATTCTTTATTTTCTTCTTCACTGCCTGACAATTTACTCTTCACCTCTGTCCTGTAACGTCTACAGTCTCCCAAATGTCTTTTGTCCCACTCGTCTCTCAGGTGTCTCTTGTTAGTGCTTCTTTTTTCTCCTCCCCTCTCTTGTTCTTGTCTCCTCTGTCTCTCCTCTGGACAGGTCTGTAACTCTGAGCTCTCCCCAACAGCTCACAGATATTTATACAATCTGGAAGGGACGGAAGGAGGGAAAGAGGAAGAGAGGAGAGGTGAAAGGGAGGGAGGGGAGAAAGAGAGAAAAGTGGAAGAGGAGGAGGGGGGGTCAGAGTGAGAGAGAAAAAAAACAGAGTGATGAGATGTTGCATGTTTTAGGAACAAAAACATCACATTTTCTATTGTTTCTGTGTCTCTAAGGACGCAGTAGGTTCACTCACTATCATATTTTCAGTATCAGTTAAAACAATATCTTCCTCATGGACATCTTATGTGCAGAATCACCCTCTGATACAACTCCCCAAGGCTGAGGTTTGGCCTCAGCAGCAGGGAAAGCAGGTCTCCGTTGGATTCGATTACCTCCTGAGAGCCCGGTGTCGCCTTTCGTATTGGCAGGGGGCCAAGACATGACGCAAGAAGCTGATAAGGACGGTCATTCTGAGGGGTCGAGGTCATGGAAGTCTAGATACCTGATGCTGACCCGGGCATGTGTGGAGTCAGTCACCTCAGCTGAGACTGGGTTTGTTTTGAACAGACTGTGTGTCAATGGACATTGTAAACCCCCGGCTGAAAATGTGTATTTCTAGTTTTTATTTTCACGTTTTTCACAAAACTCTTGACACAGTTTCGCTTTGAAAGATGAGTTCATTAGTTAATGTTTGATGCAGAATCGAAATCTTGGAAGCACATAAAACTTTTGCAGACTTTAACTATCATGACACCAAAAATAAAGTCTTAATATCTTTTTGTCGCACTCATAGGATTATGTAAACCAAAGAGGATAAAATATCGACAGTTTTGTCTATAAACTTGCATATTTCAAGGCAAATAGAAACACTTGTGCAGATGTTAATGCGCAAAAAAATGAAAGAACTTCAACATCAATTACGGAGAACTTTAGACTACCTTAAGTTTTGTTAGTTTTGTAGTGTTGCAATAAGCATACATTTTTGCCTCTCTTTATAAAATACCAAAAAATTACAGGAAATATGTGCAAACTATTAAAACACATAAAAATTACAGTGAAATGGCTTATACAGTCAAAAAGTCTGTATTTAATGGGCCCTCCATTCCTATGCCTAAAAGTAGACCAGACAATAAGAAACATTTGACACGTGATGAATAAAGCCAGAAGATCAGTGCAGTAAATCTCAGATTGTCTGCGCAAAAGAGTCCAAGTCAGACTCAGTATAAAACCTCCCACTATGGTGTTCTATCTGTGTTTTTTCTCCGTTTTTAAAAAGAATGTTTACATATTTCCTGTATATTGTAGTTCTATCTTCTTACAGAGACTCAGAAATGCATATGCACAGTCATAATAAACTTCCTAAAACAAACATCACCGTATAATTTCATTTCTATGTACAGTGATCAACACTGTTGCCCATAAAGTTGAAATCATTTTCTTTTTTTTCCTATTTATACATCAGTAAACATTTTTGATCTAGTGCAAAGATCCCATACTGAGTCCCGGTTACACTTAATCTATCAAAAATAAAGCACATTGTCACAACTATTTCATCAGAGGAGGTAAAAACATTTTTTTCCAACTCTGTGGGTGTATATTTGTTAGGCTGTCAACTAAAACTTGTTTCATCCCAGCTGTCCAGTGTGGTGAACTCTGGTCACTGGGTGCATTTGGTTCAAAGCACAGTTTAGTTCAAAAAGTCGACCGATGAGGTGAATATGTCGAGTGTTTTGCAGAAGTGGACGTGGGATTGAGACACTGTGAAAACTATTGTAAATAAGTGTAATACAGTCTGAACATGCTGAGTGGAGTCATTCATCCCTGTATTGACCTGCTGTCTGGGTGGATTCGGTGCAGCCCCCCCCCCTCTCGTCTGTTTGCTTTAACACAGTATCGCAGACACTTTGAAGCGCTGCCTGGGAGGCTCACTTCCACCGTCACACGATGTGGAGATGATTTCTTTTTCATGTGCAGAGGCAGGAAGAAAGATTTCAAAGTAAGACACTTTCTCTTAAAGACGCAGGTGTGAAGACCCACAATCCTCAGCTTACTGCTCCCAACCTATCCTTTAGATTTATTTGGGTTCCTTACTGCCTCTCCTGGCGGACTCGTCATGCCTTTGCAGGCCTCGATCATCTGACCCGTATCTCTAACCCACAGGAGGTCAAAGGTCAAAGAGCGCAGAGGTCATCAACAGCTCTCAGAGGCTGAACAAGTGTACAGAACCTCCTGCCTCCGTCAAACAGCTGATTGAAGCTCAGACCGGGCGTCCTGGATGATGAATCGTACAATATGCCTTTGATTTGCAGGAGTCGACTGCAGCGTTCACAGTTTGGACACGTCCTCTCACAGGAAATATGTTACAGATGAGAAACTAAAGAGAAGGTGGAAGGACACGTGAAATGAAGGACTGAATCAGACACTATGAGCTGCAGGTAAACAAACATGGGGAAGAGCTGCTGGGAAAATGAAGGGAAATAAATTCACACTGAGACTAAGCTTATTGAGATATATAACATGTAAATAAACACAAGTTCTATTTAATAAATAGCCTGGAGTAATATTAACAAATAAAGAGCCAAACGTCCACCGACATCTAAAATGTTTAATACCTGTTGATCCACTAATCCTATCAAAACATGTAAATAATTGGTGTAAAATGCAGTTTGTCATCTTTTTATGGTCATCAGATATGATCCATTTGGACGTTCAGAGGCTCCGTAATGAACGTGGAAATACCGACATCTTCTACAAGATTGATTCATCAGTAAAACCCATGGAGTTGGATCAATGACAGTGGATGGACACACTTGGTTTATGTTCATTTAATGATTAATTTTACTGAAAAAGTCACCTTTTCTTCAGTTTTCTCTGTTTCTGATATAATAACCCTCAACTTTAATATGAGCTTTTATGGACATGTACATGAGCAGTAAATTAAAAATAGGAAAATACCTGATTTTCACTTAAAAATGTGAAATACAGAGCATAATATTATAATAAATGGTGATAAATCACTTAAGAAAGGTTCAAAACAGAAAAAAAATCATTTGGAAAATGTCGCAAAAGTAGCACTGGGTTGAGTAAACTCATTTGAATACATTTTTACCAATTTTAGCAGGAAAAAGTCTAACATCTAATACTGAGAAGACTAATGAACAGAGAGAAAGGAAAGTGATTTATTTCACCACAATTTTGATCATTTCCAGTATTTAGTATTTTGGGTAAATGACGCTCAGTGATACTTTGATGATGTCAATGATGTTGCTGTGAAAATGATATAGTTCACATTTTAATTGTCCGTAAAAAACTACTTTTATGTTATTTAATGAATTTAAATTTCTTGAACAATTAAAATACACTATTATGTAATATAATTTAATGTTAACAAGAACTTTAGCAGCTTGAAAGTCTAAATATTCAGATACTAATCTAAATCAATTTTAGTAAGTTTTTTAATAAATCTAATCTATTTGTGAAAGTCTGAATCTATTTTTCCTGTGAAATTTATTTCATAATGTTGATAAATGTTTATTCTCACTCCTTTTGTAGAGAGATTGTATTTGTTGCTTTCTATTTGTTATATTTCAGTTCTACTTTCTTTAGTGATTAAGATCTTGAGTTATACGTCGTCCTACAAGTTCAAAACAAACCAAAAATAAATTAGTGATGAAGTGCCCCAGATCAACTTACATTCTAATAAATAATAGAACTTTAAATCTATTCAGTAACATTATTTGTCTTTTTTTTTTTTTTTTTTTTTTACAGTGCTGAGAAGTCTTTGGAATGTCACCCTGGTAGTTTTTTTATTGACTTAAATCCGATGGATCAGAGTTCTTCTTTTTCTGGAAATGCACTTTCTCCTTCCCCTGTAGCTACTGACACATCCATCACCCCAGATCTGTCTCTCCAGTGGACAAAGTGACTGTGTGACTGACTAATGCTGGTTGGCGCATCGTCCACTCTTCTCTCTTCTGAGTTTAATTCACTTTTATGTGACTCACATAACAGCTGCTATGCCCGGAATCTTAAGTCATCCAGTATGAGCCCCAACCAGGATCAAAACATCCTCTGCTGCCAGCGTGGGTGTGGATTAGAAAAAGAAAACGGCTAAAAATGCACAAATCTACAGCACATTGTGACATATGATGGTTTTTCCTGCTGTTGATGGACAACATCTTGACTGGAAACTTGGGTGTTGTCGGCGAGACCTGAAAAGAGCTGTAACGTTTTACAGCTCTTGTCCAACCCCCCGACTTCACTACCTTTGATTTGTAGACTGTATACTCTGAAATAGATGCTCGCAACAGACCTGACTCCCTCCTATTCATCTTCAAAGCTAAAATAAAGCCATCACCCCTGCTGTGTGCACCAGGCCATCTGCTGAAGATCAATGAAGTCGAAGACCCCTGTGGGCCAATTTAGTCCCTGCTCCCTCAGAGTTTGGGCAGTGTTGGCTGAGCCTAGGGCAGAGCTGTCACCCAGGGTTTGAGTGGACGAGGGCAGTGGCCTGTCAGAGCAATAACAGCTCCAGTTCCTCTGACTTTAGTGCCATCTTGGGACTCCACGGTGCCAGTAAAGGCACAGACCATTAAAATGTCCCAGTAATAAGAGAAGATTAAAGAAATCACAGGACCGCACTGGCTCTGAGCACAGGCATATATAAAGCAGAAGGATGGCATGGTGTTTTTTTTCCTTAAATTTTCTTTCCATCATTTTCTGTTCCTAATGTCCACTTTCTCCATCCCTACACCTCTTTACTTTTCACTTCCTTCAGGAACGACAGACGACCGGTACAAACCACATCAAACCACAACGTGCCCTTTAAAATCACTTTAATTCAGAGCAAAAAGGATCAGTATATCACAGTCTTCCAATGCAATGCCGGAGTATTATACATCATTACAGTATCAATATTTACAGCTAAAATAAATTATGTTAAAAACAACAAAATGACTGTAGAATTTGAATGTATTATACAGTAATTCCAGACACAACACCTACAGCTCACTTATATCTTGCATCGTTTATATTATCTCTTCCTAAATGCACATACGTCACATACACGCACTGTCCCTTTTACATCCTCAGTGGCAACGAAAAAGAAGCATTCATACAAAGCATCACCTTGACTTAGAAACAGGAACTTAAAAATTGTAAAAAAAAAAAAAAAAAATACCAAACAGAACCATATGGGTGAGAGAGAGTTTAATGTCACCTGCAGGAAAAGTAGGACAGCCGTGACCAAACTGGCCCAGAGCTCAACACAACTTAGGAGGAAGTTGAGGAGTTTAGAGTGCGGAGACCAGCGGAAACATTCATTACCTAGAGTTTGGGGTGATATGGTCCTGCTGTACAAGAAGTAGAACAATCAATCAAGAAGGCAGACGGAAATAGAAACCGCTGACTGATGGAGTGAGATGATGTTAGAAAGCGGAATGCTGCCTGAACAGATGCCATTCTTCTCTAGTTCCAGTTTTTCTAGTCAGTACATACTACCTTATGATTGAAGAAGCCTCTTTGATGATTAACTGAAGCCACCACCTACACACTATCTGATCCCCTCGCCTTGAGAAATATTTCCTTCAAACATTCACATCATCTAAGGGAGTGAGGAGAGAGCGCTCCGGGAACCATAGGCCAACGTTTGAGGTGCATCCGCAGAGTATTACAGCAGCAGATTCAGACCAGCTAAACTAAAGGGACACAGTTGGCACCAAGTCCCTGCCATTAAAGTATCTACCTATATGATGTAAAATGCAGGCCCAAAGGCAAAAGTCAGGGACCTACGTGTGTGATATGTATCATGGAATAAAGCACTCCTTCACATTAATTGGAGGGTTAAGAAAATTTTCCCCAAATGTTTGTCCTGTGTTTGCCTTTCGGCAGCTTCACTTAGAAAAATGGATCGAACTGAGCCTTAGTACCGACCTCTGAAAATGGTAATGATAAGATCTGTACTAAGGGAAGTTCAGGGCGGATCCTTGAGAGGACACAGGCTGATACTGAGGAGGAGTTGGGAGGCCAGATGGCGCCCCCTTGCATGAGTGGAGGACAGTGTACGGGGCGGTGTGTGTGTGAAGAGGACGCTTCTCCCTCATCCTCCTTTTTAGTCACTAGCGATATCGCAGAATCACTGGAACTGAAAGAGAGAATAAAAACAACATTGATGACTAAAGTCTTGTCAGTGTGTGGACTGAACTTGTGTATCTGTATTAATACTCACTGATGATAATCAACAGGAGAGCAACCACTACCAAGGCAATAATCATCTTCATCTGTGGAAAGAGTAACAGTCAGTTTCCTTGACTCAATTTCAGATGGCAACAAAAGAAAACATCATCTGTTAAAAGCTCACAAAGCAGGAATCACAAAAAAGCACCAGAACTGAAAATATACATAATCCTACTGTGGTCTCTATGAGGACAGACAATAGAAATAGTCTCAGAAAATTAAGGATGTGCTGATATATTGTCTAAATATCAGTACTGGCATATGAGTTATCACTTCAGTGATGGCGATAGTGATATCCTGCATCCTGTAGTGTTATATTAAAGGTTTAATTCATGAATTTTTTTATTGATTCGGTATCAAGAATTAATCATTTCAGGGCTGGGAGAAATTAAACAGTTAAAATGAAGCCATTTTTTAAGGAAATAATTATTATTTCTTTTTTCCCTTTGCACAAATCGGGAAATAGATAACAATGAAAATAAACTAAAAAACATACAACGTTAGAGATAGCTAAAATAGTGGCCAAATTGTTGTTTTTTAATATCAAGACAGGTCAAAAATTATCATTACATAAAATGACATTTAAAGCAAAAATGGAACAAAAAGAATAAACATGTTTAGACTAGATAAAGTTGGCTGCATGGTGTCTTCAGAAGGTGGAAATATGGTCTACATTCACCTTGGCTGTAATTAAGATAGCATACTGCTGCCACTTCCCAAATAAAATGGTGTTTCAGCTTGTACTGTCTTCAGACAACAATGTTCTCATTACTTTGCTTTATGGGAATATTCAGGTATCTGCTAGGGATTAGATACATGAAGTAAATGGTTGCTATTCCAAACAGTGTTTCCGTATTCCATTATGCACTTTAACTCTTATTCAATAAAGGCCAAAAACATCTCAAGCAACTGTTGCAAAAGTTTAGAAAATGACAGTGATGGCATCTCATGTCATTATAGAAAGGAGAAACCAAAATATCATGGTCAGGGGCGTTGCAGTGTTGCTTCTGTGATGAACCACAGAGTCTGCAAACAACAGACAACCGGTCATTTTCTGGTCGTCACCCATTTTTATATCATCCTCTCTAAAAAAATCTGCGGACACGGACTAGATTTTCTACAGCCTGAAAACAGAGTCAAGTTTAATATGATGAAAGGTTATTATGAAATGGACCAAAGCTGCCAAAAAATACTGCCCACTGAGGATTTAAGGTATTACACAAACACAGCCCACCTTCATGTCTCTCCACCACATCCTCCTGTGCAGCTGTTTGGCTCGGCTACTGAAGGCAGATGCGTTGTCGGATAGGCTCTCTGGAACATCACATGGCGGCCACACAGAGGACGACGTGCGAGGGGGGGAAAAAAATGAAAGAAACATTTGTTTTTTGCTAAGTAAACATTAGACTTTCTATTGTTTTCACTTTGATGCTGGATCAATGGACTCAAACTGCCTGGCTTTGTGTTGTACTGGAGTTATGTAAGTCTTCAGTGCTCTATCGGTGAGATCACTGTCACTGGCAAAGAATAAGCAAGGAACAAAGCCTACAACTGGCAGAAAATGAACAACTAGTTGCCAAATTAATAGAGCGCAGAATAAAACATTTCTTTTCACTTCTTCCCTTCCCTCCGTGTCATGCTATCTCCCACCCACACCGCTGTCTGTCTGCCTCTCTGCTCCATGGATACTGTTAACTTTCTGTTTACGTGCGCTAACAGGCAGGTTATAGCTCCCTAGCGTCCTGCTCGGTACTCGTCCAAGCCTCTGTCCCTCACTAGACTCTTTGTCTGTCATGTGTCTGGGGTTTCCACGTCCATGTGCCTGTTAACAACCAGCCGCCGCTACAAAGACAAACGCTCAGACCGGGCTTCTGAGGAGATGCTTGTTAATCTTGAGGAATTTAACAGGTTACCTGCTCAACTTGCTAGCGTCAATCACAGCACATTATACTGCTCACATAAAGTGTATATATTAAGAACATGCACATAGAGACATGCAATCACACACTCGTGCATACACTAACTAACATGCAAACATACACAAGCCTTCCAGACGTATGTCATTGTCTTGATTGGCAGATCGACAGGACAGATCGTTATGCAACATTTGTGCGGATGAGGCGGAATAGACCAGTAGGACGCAAGCTTTTCAGCATTATGCCTTCATTGATACAGGACATAATTAAAACATGAAGTGCTGTGTGTGTCCTGTTGAAAGCACTGAATGTGTGTGAAGTTACAGTTTAACACATTTCACACACCTGCTCAATATACCCTGAGTGAAAGAAACTGGGAATGTGTGAACTGGAGCCTGAAATGTCTAAAGCCTTCAGACACACCTGGTAAAACACTAAACCTGCACATATCATTAACGCCTTTGAAGGACCCTGGGAATATTAACATGCAAGTACCCTTCACTGTTGGTTACTGCAGGACAAAAAGTAGTACAAAAATACTTAGAAAAAACATGTGTTGCTGTTCATGATAAAATGTATACAGGAGTAAATTAACCCAAGGCTGTGGGTTTATCTCTTACACTAGAATGTGTATGATCTAACCGTAGATTCACATCAGTAGTAATTGATGGTCAATTTAAAGTTTGCTTAGATCACTATGCCTGATTAACGAACTTTGTCATTAGCATTACTAAATACCCCCAAATCCCCTACACAGTGGACCTCAGAGCCATATGCAAACCATCTGTACAAACAAGATGTGGTAGATGCTCGTTGCAGAGTTTGTGCCAACTTAATTTTATTTAGTGAATCTACAGAATAACCACATGCAGCACATGTGGATCATAAACAAAAGTCTGGCTCACCTGACTTGTCCTGCAGGTCGTCGAGACGCTCACCCCTTTCTATCACCTTGGAGATGTTCTCCTGCATCACATCGATTACTTCGTCAACCTGTGACTGCACCCTGACGACAGACGATCATCAACATCATCATCAAACATGAAAAAACAATCACCTTCCTTCACCTGTTCAGCATGTGATTCCTGTCATACCTCTGTATGGCAAGACTAGTCCATATTTAACTCAAATCTGTCTTTTTAAAGATATTTTTTTTACAGGCTCTGGTAAAATATTGCAAAAAGGACTCTCTGGGGATGAGAGGTCTTACAAAGGAAAGGAAATTCTTCTATCCAACAATTTTTTGGTCACATTTTCCAGCACTATGAAAGACTTTCAGACAAGCAACTTCTGAAAATGAACAGTCTTGGAATTTTACGTGACTGCATGTTAAGATGCTATGATTACAAATGCAGGGGTTCACGCGCAGATGGAAAGGTGAACCTGAGCTCTTTGCACACGACATTCTTGGAATCTGTAACGATGGCATCTAGTTTCATGTGCTGACAATAATAACAAACTGTGAAGTATGAATATGAACAGCGTGGAGAAACAACTACGGGTGCCAGATGGTCTCAACAATGACCTGCTCTGTTCTGTGGCTGTTTGTGATTGCAGAGGGACTAGTGTGTCGTAGGGAGGTTACACAATAACCTGCACATAGTGACCTCTCTTACACAACCTACTAACAACCTACACCTTCTGGTAAACATGACAAACCACTATTATGTAACACCAACACCAAAACGCAGAGTGCTGCCAATACTTCTTTTGACCTCTGGCTTTTAGTTGTAATGAGGAATGTGTTAGTACTTACTGCTTGAGTTTGTCATTCTGAGGTCCAAATCTGGGACCACTCGGCCCCCTCCTGGAAAACAGCGTTAACAAAGCCATGAATTCCCAACTCTAACAACCTCTGCTGTTGTTTTTGTCAGTTTAGATTTGACAGGGACTGGGATAATAGCAGTGCATGGATACAATTAGAGCTGCACAATTAACAGAACTACAATCACACTGTCAGCTTGTACAAGAATATAATTATTATAACAAAATGCTGCAATTTAAATGTCCAATGCGCATGTTGTGATATTTTAGATTCAGTAACTGAGCAGAGGTAAACTGGAAAATATCCTAAATTAAAAGTCATTTTTTAAGTCTTTATATTTTTTATTTTAGCTTCAATTTATATGTTTTACTTTGAAAAAAACTAGATGTGATTAAAGTTATCAGTAATATGGGCATTTTTAATAAAATAACAAACAAATAATCACACAGCTAGACTGAAATTGCAATCCACAGTAATCACATTATGACTTTTTTAATCAAATCATGTATCCCTAAATCCAATATCTTTGCACAAGGACTCACAAAAAGAAGTCTTCCTCCTCATCTGAGTCCTCCTCAAGCAGGTTCCTCTATAAAACAGGAAAAGGTCAAATTAGGGCAAGCTCTCTGTCTTGACAGGATATTGTTCCCTAGGGAGAGAATCGGAGGAGCTGGGTTCACTGAGGCTGTGGGTCTTGTAAAAATGGGACGCCGTCTTTACTACAGACATCAAGCATTTCTGCTGTTCATGAGCTGACGCTATAGTGTATCCAGTACAAATACTGGGACAGGGATTAGGACTAAATCAATGTATACATGACTGGTGCTCACTTTTCCTCATTTATGAGCCCAACAAATGTATGGTGGTTGTAATATTTCAGGCTGGCTGGTATTAATGTTCACTTTAGGTAGTGCTGTCATTTTCTTGATTCCTGTGACAACAACTGAGAGTGGAAACTAGTACTTGAAAAGCATCCAGTAGTGCTGACAACCATTTGCATTTTGATTGTCACTGCAACATTAACATGCACAGTAAGTACAGTACATTTCCAAAGATTGCCTGCAATACAATGAATGAAAATGTAATTTATTTCCACGTTACACATCCATATTCAACAAGCTGACAAGCCTGGGCCACATCAGCCATGCATTCAGACCATTTTTTCAATAAATATCCCCAGTTACCCTCATATTCATTTGTGCCACTTTGGTGGTGGTTGCAAAGTTTGTGTATATTTAATCATATTGTCACTGGAACAGTGAACAATGCTGCACGTTGCACATTTCCCCTCCTGTCATGGAAGACTACTGTCTATATTTAGCTCACAATTGAGCTTCTGAACTACGATAATGTACATTAAAAAGCCAAATTTACATTTCATCACTCATAAATTGTTAATTCACAACTGACTCTACCTGACATCAGAAAACTGATGCATTCACCATCTCAGAGTCTTTGGAATACAGATTTGTTAAAATGAACTTATAGTGAAATGCATTTATGAAATGACAACTTGCTGCTCATTCATTTTGCTGCGAGCCCAAAATGGATCAGAACAGTATTAGATGTTCTGTTATGGTAGACAGCTGGTAGCTAAAGCTGTGCCCTGACATTGTTTTGCCATAAATGCACTGTCATCTACAACAATGCTGAGGGAATGGCAGCCATATGATCATAAAGCCCTTTATAAGTCGAGGCAGTAACATACTCCCGCTGTTCAGTCTCTTTCTTTCTTTCTTTCCATTGTTGAGGACATGAGAGAGGCTGTTAGCTATTATCAGAGGACAGGGGAGAGGGCACTGAAGGGGAGGCAGGGAAGGTACATTCTGTTATGAAAGTTTCCCCGTAAGCTAAGCTTTGATCCTAGTTCAGCAGAATAGCAATCAGGATCACACAGTGGAAACAGAGAGAATAAAGTACAGAATTAGTGGGAAGACAAGGAAGGTGGAGGTCGGTCAGTAGAAGGGGATGATCACGCTGATGAGGAACAGACATTTGGCTACATGAGTTTCCTCTCCTTTTCCTCCTTAAGCCTGCTGCCTCATTGAAAGGTTTACTGTTTTTTGTGCATTTTTCTGCCTTTCCTTCTCTTTCTACACCTTTTTTCAGTTTGCTGAACAGACAGTACATATTTTCCATGTAAACCTCTATTTTTGCTGCTATAAAAAAACCCATAACAAAGCAAAATTATTCTTATGGTGTTTTTTTTACACTGCCTGACTGACTTTCTGATTGCTCATTGACTTCAGGCTGTCTTTTTGCTTCCTCAGACTGTGTTCAGACCTGGGATAAACATCCATGCTAAGAGATCTGAACACATGTGGACAACTCTATAGCCAGGTGTGAACGCAATCAGGGCGCATTGAGGATGCATTAAAATCAGGTCTCAGGAGGCATAAGAAAGTGGTCTGAGTCACATACTGTGTGTCCACATTTCCTTTGCAATTAGAATGAACAGCAAAGCTTCCTGAGATGGATTTAATGACTGTCTATTCAGCTGACTATGTAATGGACTGTTAATGAAACTCAGCACACCAATGGCACCATATTAAAGTGTTTTGAAGACGTTTGAATTTTTTTTTTTTAAACCCACAAATATGTATTTTACTGGTGTTTCACATGTGTGTACTGTCTGAGAGAAGTGGGACAATATTTTTTCTTCCATGAGTAAAATCGACAAAGTTCACATAAATATGTTTTAAGAGACTTGGAGACTCAAGATTCAATCATCATTTATGTCATAGCTGGAGCCAATAAAACAAACAGAATGTTCAGAGTTTACATAACAATATTTGAAATGTACTGACACATTTACGGTGTCAAATCATGCAGGGAGATGAGTAGCATTTCAAATCCAGCTTGTTCAGCTTGAAACTAAATCTTCTGCTATATTTTATGCTATACAAGAGCTTTTCTACTTGCATATTGAGAGGAGAAGTCAGTGAACACAAGTGATCACAGCAAGGTCTACACAGCGTTTCAGTTGACAGACATATTAATATCTGTATCTCACCCTCTCACTGCGTATGGATCCCGTGACCTCGTCGTCATTGAGGTGTCGTTTAAACTTGGGGGGCATGTTGTCTTCAAGCTGCTCCTCCCGATCTGGCTCCCTCTGTAGGACAGGGGAAAAGCTCAGTTAGGATCCAGGCCACAGTGGGAGAGCTTTTTGAAAACAGCCACAGTCAAAATTTTGTACACCTGCATCAGCCACAGTGGTTCTTTTACCATTACATATCTCACATGGCCGTCTGCTAAATGAGATTACAATACTATTATTCAGTGGTAGTGGATGATTTGAATTGCAGGCATAACCACAGCCAGGTCCTGCCTGGGAGAAGAACGTCAAGTACAATGAACAAAGTGTATAAACAGCAGGAGACTCTAAATCTGAACATGACTCTTGACAATACTATTTACTTGCACAGTGATGATAACATAAAAGAAGCTGACTGTGGTCAGTTGATCTCAGTAGACCTCCAGCGCAAAGACTTCCTGTTAAAGTCTGACTTTGTTATTACTCACAGAGCTGAGTTTTTTCATTTTCTGAGCATTACCTCTGAGATGAGTTAAGAAGAAGCAAAATGACAAGTTTGTACCCACGAGTAGAACAGTCATGTGAGTATTGTTGCTGATGATGAAAAATCTGATACTGCCTAAGTGACGGCAAATCAGACTCAAGATAGAACCCAAACATTTTTAAAAAACTATACTTTTTATACTTTTATACTTATATACATGCTTAAAAAAGAAAAAATAATCAAATATGAAGTTACTTTTGACACACAACTTGTATTGTTATCTGGATATGAACCTACAGGGTGCAAGATTTTGCTAAAATAACACAGCCATAGCTTTGTTTACTCTGAACATTTTAGGTGTGAGCAGGCAGTGACTTGCTCTAGCTACGAAAGGAAATGTCATCATTGCTCTGTGTGCCTGTAGACTAAAATACAACCATGTCCAATGTGGAAAACACACTGTTCTTCCAATTATACCCCCCTAGGGTCTGTGTTTGTGTGCTAAATGTTCCAATCAGCACAAGTTACAGAGCAACAAAACAAACTAGTGCTTCAACACCATATGGTTCTGAGAACTGAGCATGTGACAATCATGCTCTAATGTAATCAAAACGTAGTGAAAATGTAAAAAAGCAATTGCAGCCTCACTCATATGCCAAGTTTCTCATCTAAACAATACAATTTATACCATTGAATCCAGTTCAGTCCAACCCAGGCGCTTTTTCAGCGTCCTTTTCTGGCACTGCTGTCGGAAAAAGGCCTTTCAGTGGCCAGGAGAGGAGAGGAAGTTTCCAGTAAACAGAGGAGGAGAAGAGAAGCAGGGGACAGGGCTCTGTCTGAGGCAGGAGACAGCCACAAGAGATAGAAAGACAGAGGACAAGCTAAGTCTAGCATGTTAGAGATGCAAAAAGGGAAACCAAACATCAGGACTACTCAAGCAGAGGAGGTATTGGATTACTATAGAGAGAGTGTGTAATGTATAAATAGGACGTAATGGACTAATTTAAGACACTACATCTCGAAAGACAGGCATGGAAAATGATTAGCACTGGAGATGTCTTCAACTAGCTAATTGAGGGATGTAATTGCAGTTCTTTGACTTCATACATGCTCTTCTAGTTCTTCTTCCATGACTCAGTACTGAATATTAAATTGAGCATCACACGGAGGTACAGCTGTTGTCAGCAGTTAGCTTAACTACCTCTCACCGTGGATAGCCGGCTAAGGAGGTTTGCTAACATGAATTAAACATATAAAACAGTTTTCTATCACAGTATCACTGCTACTATAGTACAGTCGTCCCCAAATCGCAAAAAAGACCAATACAAACGCCGTCTAGCTGGCTAATGTAGCTAAAACAGGCCGATCGGTTCATTCACAAATGCTACCGAGCTAAGCAGCTAACCATGCTAACGTGGCTAACTACCTGCTGTCTCCCACTTGGTCCGACTCTCGGTGCTGGCGGACACTAACACACAGACGCCGTTATAAATCCAGGGTTTCACTGTTTTTTATGTAGCTTTACGGTTTTGTCAATGCATGTGAACAGCTGTCCGAACGATGAGACAGGCTTATCATCATGGATGTTAGCGGTGCGCTGGTCTTTTCTCCGTCGGCATCAGCTGACCAGGAAATGAACACAAACATCTGGAGGAGGAGAGACACTGCAGATGTTTATTTTATTTTATTTTATTTTATTTTATTTTATTTTATTTTAATAAGTAAAACATATTTACATCGCCTAGTCTATATAATATTCTGCCAGTGTAACTAAAAATGGTTAATTGTGGAATGCAAATGTCCTGTGGTTTTCTTTTTTATTCTGTTTTCGTTTACTTTTCTTTCTTCTTTTTTCTTTTCTTTTCAGTAATCCAGTTTATCCAACAACAACCCTTTTTCTAAGAATATAGCAAAATGATTTCCCTAATTTATATGAATTTTACGTCTAAAATACAATTGTCTTTTAATGAATGATGATGATCATGATCATGATAGTGATTATTACAATTATTTTTGTTGAACGTGTATTTGATATATCAATAATACATGAACACATGGAAAAATTACATTAGCAAGTGTCATGCTTAAATCATAGTCTCATATCGTGAACAATTTCCATGTCAACATATGTCAGACAGGAACCACATTATTCGCCAATTTAAGAATGACATGAAACTTTTTCCAAATCTTCTAGGATTGATAACTATATTATGATTATGCTACCTACATTATCTTAAGGACTTTTACATTTTTGATGTGTGTACCATTTTGCTTTTTTTCTTATTCCTCTTCATTGCTATAGGTGACTAAACCCCTCTTGTTTTTATGCTTGTTGTATTCAATAAAATACATATAACCCAACATTATTGACGGCAGGATTTGTACTCACAGTGAAATATTTTTTGTAGCTGTACACTAGCAGATAACAGTAATTTCTTCCTCTGATGTTTCAGTGTGAACATCCGCCCTACCTTTAGGTGGCAGCAGTGTGTCTGATTCGTTCTTAAAGTACCAGATATTTAAAGGAAGAAGAAACTTCTACCGGAAACGTGCACTCACCGGTCAAGTTAGTGAAGCCTGGTGGTAAGTCACTTTTCAATCATTAATATTTTTCTGATAGATTAAGAAGCACTGAGATACAATAATTGTTCTCTTGTTTCGGTATTGTGTGTGTGTCTGTGTGTGTTTGTTTTATAGATCCACTCAGTCGGTGTGTGCTGCTCTCTGTCATTCTGGTCCATCAGTTCAGATACTCCTCAGAGGGATGCAGAGTTCTGGAGACAGTTCTGAGGCTCGTCCTCTGTTTGGGGGGGCTCTGTCAGCTGTCATCCCCCCCAGTGCCACAGACATCAGCGAACTGAGGGAGATCCCGGACAACCAGGAGGTGTTCGCCCACGCACACACCGACCAGAGCCTCATAGTGGAGCTGGTGGAGTACCAGGCCCAGGTGGCAGACCATGACGCGGCCAGGTATCACTTTGAGGACATTGCAGGTAGTAACAAAGCTTTGGAGCCTGGAGCTTTTGAGGTGACCAGTGTTGTGGCCCTCCCCAAAGCTGAGCTGTCCCTGTCAGAGAGCAGCTCTGCCTGGATGCTGACCGGCACCCAGTGTGTGTCCAAATTCAACGAAGAGGCAAGGAACACAGTGACCCTTCACCTCGGCCTGTTCCGTCTGCCACAGTTTTCCACAGATATCCTGGTTACCTTCAATGACCCGCAGACTATCGACCCTGAGAGCAGCAGCGCCACAGCAGCAGAAACACACACAGAGCCATGGACAGTCCTGGATTTCCAGTGTATGTTACAGTCCCTGACTCTACACGACCCAGGGCTGTTTGGATAAAACAACCACAATCTGGTCAAAGTGGGACTCTACATGACTACTCTTAGTCTCAGTGTATGAACAAACACATTTAAACACATATGAATTTGTGTTTGTCTGGAGCCATCCACCATCTTGAATGGGCAGTACCTCTGATCTGACAAAATGAACAGATTTGGTTTGGCTTTAATGACACTGAAATAAGGACAAATATCTTATTATGTAAAGCTTGACTTTGACATAATAAACATTTTGCATAAAAATTTTGAAACATTTCATTATTTTTAGTAAGCTGTACTAAGATTCAATTGTAGGTGAAAGTACATCTAAAATACCACCACAGATTCAATTAAAATGATAGACATTGTTTACTACTAATATTTAAAGACCAGAAGAGTTGGTTAGTTGATATAAAGAGAAAATTATCATGTGTTGCATGTCACATTTGTTTGTTCTATTTCAGGTTAAGGTAAAGTTTATTTATAAGGCACTTTTACAACAACACAAAGTGTCCAAAGTGCTGTACAAGGATATAGGTAAAAATACAAAATATAATAAAATTTATTAAAAAAAAATATATGGATATAAAAGATAAGATATACTAAAACTGATTAAACTGGTACACAATAATAAGATAACTAGTCTCTAAAAATACAACCAGAAGATAAAACAAAAGTCACACACTTGTATTAAAAACCAGGATGTGTTAGATATCAGTTTAACAATTAACAGCCAATATCTGTTTTAAGATAAGTTTATTTATTTCAAACAAACAATAACTAAATCTGCAAAAAAACAACAGTTGACAGGAACATACGCTACAATCTCTGAAGATACTAACAAACAAATATCCATGCCCATAACATTACATGTCTGAAAGGGAGTAGGAAGAAGTATAAACTTATAAGATACTACCCTTTCATTATAATCTTTTACATCAATTTGCAGGTGCTTTTCCAACAACCCAACAAATCAGAAAAACAACATAATTGGCATAACTTACAGTAAATGTAATAGATCGTCTCTATGTCAACCCTGCAATGAACTGGCAACCTGTGGAGGATGTACCCTGCCTTTGTTTGATGTAAGTTGCAGTAGGTGCCAGGCCCTCCATGATCCTCCAGAGGAATAAACAATTACAGAGAATGGATGGATGGACAGCGTTGTAATGAGGAAACTACAGAGGAATAATGTTTTTGCCCTCCAGAGCAGCTGAAATAGGTGAAACTGAGAGTCTTCAGTGCTGCAGTGTGGTAATAAATTGGAATTTGAGAGGACCAGTCTCAGCAGGAATATGTATTAGGTCTACTGTTTCCATTATTCACAGGAGTGGACTCATGGTGGAGTAATTCATTAGCCTAAACTTTGGATGATCTTGGTTACTATTTCAAGGGTGAGTTTTGCTGAAAAAACAAATTTATGGAAGAGAAAATGACCATCATTCATTGTTGTGTTTGAAGTTAAAACCAAGCTTTTTGGACTTGGCGTTTTAAGTTTAGTAGAATGTATCAGACAATATTTTTCCTCAGTTATATGTGCTGCTTCTAAGGAAAAAAAAACAAACATCTGTTTGATTTTAGCTTCAGTCTGTAAATACAACTCATCACAGTGGGGGGATTCAGGTAACTCTTGCATAACAAATGAGAGGAAGAACAGTCTGTCTCCTTGAAGCCACATCAAACCCTTCTCATCCTTCTATGCAATCATGACGGATTAAGATCTCATAAAGTTAGGCATCCTTTCCTGTCGGTGATCCCAGTGTAGCAAATTCCTTCATTAACCACAAGATCCACACTGTAAGAGCAGCAGACCCTCCCTCTGACTACCTCAGATAAACATGTTGTAATTGGTTTATTTGCAATAAAGTCTGCAGGCCATCCTGTCTTTTGGAGGTTCAGAATACAGCTTCTGAATTACAGATCATGTCAGGGGACAGTTTACAAGACATTCAGGCCGTGTGTTGTGAAGAGGGTACTGGGTTACATATAGAGGTGGTCTAACTATATGGAAAATCTACCAGCACACCAGATTGGTTAAGACCTAGGAGGTGTGAGGTCACCATATGTCTCTCTACGTCTTATACGGTTCATATGTCTCTGGTATTTTTTTTTTGTCCTGTCTCTGTCAGTGTATCTGTCTGTTTTGGGTTTTTTTTATCGTTTTTTTTTTTTGTGTGCATCTGTCTGTTGTCTATTGTCTCTGGCCCTGTTGTTGTGGGTCGGTGAGGTTGTCTCGTTTTGCAAGTATGTACCTGTATTGTTGTCTTATGAAAAATCAAAAATAAAATACTATCATATATAGAGATGGTCTTTAAAGTTGTGGCTTGGATGTTTGCCATATGCAATTACATGTGCAAGGTGGTGAACAGTTTTGCAAAGAAATGTGTTTTTGGAGGTTGCTTCACTGTAAAATCATCACAAAAGATTAAATATGTTTCATAGGGGAGACAAAGAAGAAAAATTAGATAACATCAAAAGAACATAAATAACTTTACTTCCTTAAATATAAAGTGGTTGTATATGTATGTATTATATTTAAGAACTGGTCATTTTTCAGACCGTGCTTGCCTTCAAATGTCACACAGTGGAGGAATATTCCTGGAAAGAGTAAAATGCTGTCATCAGAGTAATCACAGTCATATAAATAACAACATATATTTTTGTAGAGCACTTTCATCCGTTGCTGACTGACATTTAACATCTTAAACCTTTTAAAATGGCCTGTAATTCATAGAGGAAGTAGCTCCGGGCCCCATTGAATACACTGACAGTAACTGTGTTGACTTTAAGTCACAGAGGGAGAAAATGGAAAGGGATAGATGCCTCCAAGGTGATTGTTCTGACCTCTAGTGACCTGAAGTCTGGCACACATCTTCCACATCCTGGTAAAAAAAAACTTGGCTCTCAGGTGGAGAGAAACGCCGCTGATGAAGACAAACGCAGCTTTCCTGTTCTGTCTCACAACTTGCAGCCTTAAGCTTTATATGGAAAAGCAATACAATAATCTGAAAGTGGCACTTTATCTAGCTGTGTTTGTTACTACTTGCAAATGTCTCCTTGAAAATTATTGTTTTAAAGAACTGCAAGATATGCAGTTAAAACAAATCTGTGCTGAATAAAGTAGAATGTGGGGTAAAATAGTGGTTTGCAAACATGCCAGAAGTACTGTAGTTTAAGTCAGTTTCGTGTCTCCTCTGTTGTCACTCAGAGGATGTGTGTGAAGAATATGTACATGTGCAACTTTTTCAGTACATCTGGGAGGCATCAGTCACAGGTGTATGCGTATTTCCTGCAAAGAGACTTCCAGCTCCAAGGTCATTTATTACCCACACTCCCCTGTTATCGCTGTTGTGTTGTACTGAACATCCCCCTCCCCTTCAGAGACTCGGTTCTCCTGTGCCTCCCCCACTCTCTCTGGACTCCAGCCTTATTTCCCCTTCGAGCTCCAGAAGCCAGTCTGAGCAACAGATCATCTGCTGCCCTCATCAGGACCTTGGAGCTTTTTCTGTCTTTTTTTTTTTTTTTTATTTATGCTCTTCTTCCAGTCCATCTTCGTCAGAGCTAAATTTCAAAACGTAGAGTTCAAGTATCCACAGTGGAACAATGAGAAAAAACTTTTGCAACAATTTCCGCTACCTTCCTACAATATCTGGAATACATGGCATGTTAAAAATATCAATTAATGACAATGTTCTGTCCTCCAAGCAGAGTTTAGAGATGCGTAGAATTAGAAATATCTCTTTTTAACATGCTTATTTCCTGACCCAATACTTGAAAGAAAAGTTGGAGGCAAAGTTTAAAAATCAATAAAAGAACTGTATTAAAACAAGAGGAAGCACATATTATACAGCATAATTCTTATTATGCAAGTCGGCACTGTGATCAGAAATCTGGTTTCTGTTAAACAATCAATGAAACATGTTTTACAGATGATGAGCATTGTCCGTAATGCAAGTTTAATACAATCCAGAAACATAAATTGGCCTAAAACGACAGCTTAGTCATCCTGCTTCTTCTTCTTACTCTCTGGTGAGGTATTGTTTACTTGAATAAAGTGCTCAGACATGGCAGCCAGTGCCCGGTAGCGATGAGAGATTGAATTCTTCACATCCTTGGGCAGTTCAGCATATCTGTGGATGAGGAGAGAGCAATGAAAAGTATGTAAATAACTTTTGATTCTTGAAGAAAAATAGTGATAAATAATCTCTCATGCACAGAAACAGCAAGGAATCATTTCAACTATTTGTTTTGTTTTTATGGACTGAGCTGCAATGCAATTCATTTCAGATCTATGTGCTAAACTCTGGGGCACCCTGGTGGTTCAACTAGGGAATCACAATACATATCCCTGCTTACGTCTTGTCATATCCGTCAGGCTGGAAACAAGGATCCCATCCAAAATCTCGGGGTCCTCTGGGTTCAACGATTTGCCCCTGAGAACACAAAGACAAATTAGTGAAAATACAACTACACAAACACAGGGTGAAAGAGAAATTGAGGCTGACCTCTGTGGTTCCTCTGAAAAGCTCCACTTTTTCATCTTTTCCAGCACAGAATGCAAACGTGCAGAGAGCCCAAGCTGATTTATCTTCAAACCCTGCAAGAAGTTTGTACAGGCCTACAAAAAAAAAATTCAACAAGTTTAGCAACCACAGATACTGTTTTTCAATGCAGCTCTATACACCTCTGCTTCGTTTATTGATATGCTTACCTTCTGGTTTGAGTTTATCCAGGAACCATTTTCTAGAAAACACAATTACCAGTATTTTTAAGGAATGGTTACTACTAATATTTAGGACAAAGCAGGTGAATAGAAAAACAGAAATCTGATTTACTAACATGTATGGACCAGGCAGGCCTCCCAAAGCCCTGAAACACAGACATGTATCTTCCACTATAACTGGACCATCAATCTGGAGAACAAAAAGAATACATAATGCATGTATACATGTATGTATACCTTACAGATGACAGATCAATAAAGGGAAAACCATAAATATATGCAGTATGTTGGGCCATCTGACCAGCTGCAGTGTTCCCTGTTATTGATTCTGCATGCCTCTGAACACTTCTGAGTGACGACAGAATATTGTTCTTTTAAGTGATATTCCCTAATTTGGTGCTTCATTTTTTTGGAAAGTACACTTTACACACTTTGCTCTACAGTCTCCCAAATGTGTTTTATTCAGTTGTGACCTCTATTTTCACAGCTCAAATGGAGGCTGACGCTGTACCTTCTTGACCACTTGTACACCCCGCTTTTTTTTTTTTTAAGCAACATATTCTAAAACAAGTTGTAATTATATTATTGAAGAAAATGTCAAACAAAGTTACTGTTCATATATTTACAAATTATCTTGTTATCCACTATACACTACACGCAGGCAGAAATATTTTTGGAGGTTCACAAGAAAAATATATATGTAGGTTTGACAACCTTAAAATAACTTTCTACACCTCTAAAGTGATATTTCTATTAAGGAAAGACCCATTAGAGTCTCTCATAAATACCACTAAAACCAGATGTTCTCCCATAATAGCACCTTACAAGATTTCGTTCACATTCAACCTACGAGATAACAGTAAATGAATCAATCAGTTGATAGATAAAAAACATTCTAAATAGTTTATGAACATTTTACTAAAATTTGAAAAGGGGTGTAGTATTGTTCCTGCTAATTTCATATCTTTGAGCACTTTACACTTTAAAGGGCAAATTATGAGGCCTTTAATCAACATTATTTTAGTGCTGTTAAAAACTGTTTTGATTATTACAAAAAGCATCTTGTGACAGAGAGGCCACGGCATATGACCTGACTGTCATAATAATCAAATCTCTCAGTGAGCCCTTGTGCCTTATGTGTTTCTATACAGTAGTTGCAGTAACAATGTTTTTCCTTTCAATTTGTTTTACATATATCTGTGATGACTGTGTTGTTACTGTACCTGCCGTGCTGCTTCCTTACACTTTTGTATGGAGATCTCATCAGGCTCTCCCTGGTATTCAGGTACTGAATGTGGAAATAATCACATGAACATATTAACTGAAACACATACACATTTCTCTTCATCAGTGTATACTTCTCTTACTTACAGTCAATCTTTTTTGAGATTAATTTATAAGGAAACTTGTCTCCCAGAATCTGAATAACCTGAGAACGACGACACAAAAAGAGACAAGCATAAATATATTTGTACTGATTTGTGCCAAAGAAGCCAAGAGAGGTTCTGATTACATTGCAATGTGCTCATGGACTATATATATACATGCAGTGTTTAAGGCAGTGCAGTTACAATGAATAAATGAGTCTTATGGCTGAAAAGTTTTGGGTAGAAAAGTACAGTACTACTGAGAAATGTATTAATTTTACCTCTTCGAGTTTTTTGGCATTTCCAGTTACGAAAACCACAGATCTTCCAGCAGCTACGGCCATGATGGAAGACACCCGGAGGACTGAGAATGCTGGACCAAGAATTTCTTCTTCTTCTCCTCAAAGGAAGCAGCGTTGGGTTTTGCCGCCCTCGTCTGTTTTATAAAGTCAAGGGCTACTGTAAATAAATTAGCCGATAATATAGTCATAAAATAAAAATATATCACTTTCATACATAGGGGATTTTGCCTAGTAATTACCAAATACCTCCGGTTAAAGAGCGGGGAAACGAAATTATCGAAGAGTATCTACAAATCACAGAGCCCTCTGACAGCTGGAGCCCCGCCCACTAAAACCCTCCAATCAGCGAGCGGTGCACCCTCTAAGGATGTCCGGGTAGCACAGCCTACGAGAAGTGACATGTGGAGCAGTGGCTGTAAAACAGTAACGTTAAACGCTAATGATTGTGGAGTGTTAAAATATCACAGTTTCAACAATGAGTTTGTTACCTCGCACCGCAGATGAGTTTAGCTCTGCAGAGTACTGGGAGAAGTTTTTTAAGAAACGCGGAGAGAAGGCGTTTGAGTGGTATGGAGACTACAACAAACTCTGCGGCGTGCTGCATAAATACATGAAAGTACAAGATAAGGTAAATATAACAGGTCCAAAGGAGGGGGTTGTCTATAACATTTGGACATTTTCTTAATCATATATAAGTTGGCATGGGCCGACTTTTAATTTATTTTTTCCTCTATCAACTCAGTGATGTCCGGACCCCGGACACTTAAATATATTGAACAATAAACATGTAATATAGGCACCACATCTCAAAACATACTTTCCATCAGTGCTAATTTCAGGAATTTTAATTTCTTTAACTGAGTCTTTTGTCCTCAGGTGCTGGTGGTTGGCTGCGGTAATTCTGAGCTGAGTGAACAGCTGTATGATGTTGGTTATAAACATCTGATCAACATCGACATCAGTGAGACAGTCATAACTCACATGAGCCAGCGGAATGCCGAGCGTCGGCCAGGCCTCATCTTCCAACAGGTGGATGCGACCAAAACGCCATATGAAGATGCCAGCTACCAAGCTATCCTGGATAAGGGCACCCTGGATGCCATGGCATCTGAAGAGGAGGGAGCGCTGGCCAGGAGCATGCTCACTGAGGTAATATGTTTGTGTTTAACTTGCTGGACACTTCTTATTTGGTTTCTCCTCACAATAATTCTCTGTGTCTGCAGGTGAGCCGTGTGCTAAGCATAGGGGGGCGGTATGTCTGTGTGACCCTTGCTCAAGAAAGTGTGATAAAGTTGGCTGTGGAGCATTTTGTTCAGCTGGGGTGGGCAGTCAGGCTCCACTGCCTACAGGAAGAAAGTGGGAATGAGGAGGAGTCTTTTGCTTTGCCTGTCTTTGTTCTGGTCTGCACCAAGTTCCGTCAGCCAATGCCCATGCCTGTTCTGGAGATGTGTCTCGGGGAGGATGGAGCCCCTGCTCGACTCACACAGGTTGCTGAGTTGTTGTCAGCTGTCAGGGAGCATCAGGCTTACTCAGTGTTGAGGAAGAGACTACGCACTGGTACAGACGCCAGCTCCAATGTCTCACTCACTCTTTGTCACGTTAAGACGGGCCTTCCCAGATACACTCTCACCATTCAAGACTGTGCCCCAGGAGCCAAGGTGCCCAAAGCAAACCAGTTTGCTATATTTATTGGTAAGTTCTGCTGTTGTCTTGGCAAATTTCTCTCTTTGTCGTGATGTGATTTTTGCTATATTATACTATATGTAACTTCTCTAGTTTTTTGATGTTTGATTCTCTCTGCTTATCCTCTCAGTGCCTCAGGGTAGTGAGACTGCTTGGCTGTATAGTTCCAATGAGGGACAACGACAGCTGGCAGCCAGTGCAAATTTTCGTCGCCTGGTTATAGTGGCAATGCACCGGAACCAAAATTACACAGACATGCTGGCTGTCCAGGCCGAGCTCTCTCCCATGGTGATGGATCTGGCTCCCCCTGGTATGCCACCTAACCTGCAGGTATAAACATTGCTATGCACTTCAAACAGGATATTAAGCTTTGAAATGCCAATATAAGACCATATCGCATTCATTTCAACTCTGTTCCTACTCAGGTGCCGTTCCTGTCAGCTACAGGTGACTTAGGTTGGCGAGAGGTGGTCAGCAGTGGTGTCAGTGAGCTCAGTGGGGAGTATTGTGTGGAGAATGTTAGAGGAGAAGATGGTAAACTGTATCGTAGACTGGTATTTTTGTCAAATACAGCCCTCATCCAATCAGAGAGCCGCCTTCTCTCATCAAATACTGGTCAGTCCATTTTCATCATTAACTATATTTCGTAATACTGTCTTTTTTTGAGTCTATAATTAAGTGTTTGTCACTATCATGTATTTTTAATGTGGCTCATTCTCTACATGCACTGTATCTCTGCTAAAGCCCCACAGTTCTCTAATTTCAGAAAACACCCTATTTCACAATGTTGACAGTTGTGAAAAACGGTCTAGTATCCTCCCCTTTTTCTGGATCCACTCCATAATTTAATGGGTTCATCCTGTTCCTTCTATTTAAGCTAGCTTCGTGAATATCAGTGCAAGATTTGTGTAATTCTGTTGATAAACATACAAACCAGCAAATAACCACAGGTCCTTGGCAGAAGTAAATTTTACTTTATTTTATACACAAAATGGTGAAATGGAGATGAAACATAATTAGTACAGTAAATGACTAATTTGTAATTGTTACTAAATGGAAATGTATGTGTTCCCCTGTAGCATCAAGTCACAAGAAAAAGAACAAGAAAAAAGCCAAACCAACAGCTCCTCCGACAACCCCCTCCACGTCTCTGTCTGTGGATAGTGGCTTCCTCTGCTGTGCTCATCATAAACTTATGGTTGCTGGTCTTTCCATGGTTGGGGTTGGTGCCCTGCAGAACAAAGGTGTCTCATTATATGGCTTTCACGTTAGTTCATAATAATATAAGACATTGTTCTATATGTATTTACCTGAACCTGCTTTGTCTTCTCTGTCTTGTTTCTTAGATGTGTCAGTACTCCTGGTGGGACTTGGCGGAGGAGGCCTGCCTCAGTTTCTACGGGACTTTGTTCCAGGAGCTACTGTTGAGGTTGTGGAACTTGATCCTGTTGTGCTGGAAGTAGCAAAGGAATGGTTTGGATTCAGACCAGATGATCACTTGGCGGTCACACTGGGAGACGGCCTTGAACGTATCTCTGCCCTGGAGAAAGAAGGTCAGTGAAGAAGTTTTAGGTAAAGCTGCGTCAGTGGTTCCATTAACCATATCACTGGATGACCGCGATTGTTATTTTCTGCAGGTGGTCGCTTGTTTGATGCCATCATGTTTGATGTGGATAATAAGGACAGCACAGTGGGTATGAGCTGTCCTCCTGCTTCATTTGTAGAAGTCTCAATCCTGGAGAAAGTCTGCAAGCTGCTAAGTCCAAAAGGTACCTGTAGTAATTATTATTATTTAACTCCAACTGTTCCAATATGTTTAATTTACTGTAAAATAATGAAAATATATGTCGGTGGACAAGTCCAGGAAATAAGGGAAGCAGTAACTGAAATTTACCCCAGAGAAAACTGACAAGAAGAAACAGAAAGACAAAAAGAAAATATTTTTATATTTTCTTTTTGATCAACTGAAGAGACAGGTTTCTACAAACCATTCAAATAAAACTAAATTAAAAGATATACAGTTGTGCTCATAAGTTTACATACCGTGACAGAATGGGACGGTCTTGGATGTTCCAACATGACAATGATCCATAACACAAGGCCAAGTCGACCTGTCATTGGCTACAGCAGAAAAAAGTGAAAGAAAAGGAGTGTCCATCTCAGTCTCCTGACCTCAACATCACTGTGCCACTTTGGGGAGATCTCAAACATGCAGTTCATGCAAAACAGCCCAAGAACATAAAGGAACTGGAGGCTTTTTGCCAAGAAGAATGGGCAGCTGAGAAAATAAAGTGCCTCATCCACAATAACCACAAAAGACTTGAAGCTGTCATTGATGTTAAAGGGGCCGATACAGAGGAATAAGAACTAGGGTATGTACACTTTGGATCAGGGTCATTTGGATAGTTTCTGTTGTCCGTATGATTTAAAAAGAGCAAACACATTTGTTTGATAATAAATGGCTTCACCCAACCACTAACCACCAGTGAAAGAAAAGTGTTTGTATTATCATTCATATTCTCTGAAAAATGGCCAAAGAATCACAAATTCTGCTAGGGCATGTAAACTTATGAGCGCAAGTGTCTATAATAATTATCTTAAGTGTCCCACCACTAATCAACATGGAGTGTGATCTGAAATATACAAACGTCCCCTGCTCCTACCAGTTGGTCTTGTGGTTGCACATTTTCCAGGGAAACGTCATTAACTGTTTTTTTTTCAGGTATAAGTTGTTTTGCCTCCTGACTTGGGAAGAAGATTTCCTCAAGCAGATATTTAAGTATTAACAAAAAGAAGTAGTGAAGTCATGTTTATGTAAGATACTATTGTTGATGTCTGTGGGTGCAGTTTTGCTTTTTATAAAACACAGGGTGTGTGTGCACATGTATGTACAAACTACCCTGCAAATAATTAAGACACATTCATTTTTTATTTTTGTTTATTGTTTTTCAATAAATACTCATTAAAGTGCAAATCATAACAGCAATACAGTATCATGCAGTGCATAATAAGAGAAATCCAAACCCCAATCAGACACAAACATGTGAAACATACTCATTCAGACACACACACACTCTCTCACAATAACCAGTGTGCACATGCACACACCATGTACACATGTGAATTTAGAGTTACACTAATTATAAGAACCTCACCACACAGAAACAGAGTACAGCTTTGCTGTGGAAAATATTCACTTTGGTACAACATGGAAAGTCTGCAGCTGATTAGGCTCTCTGGCATGTGTTTCCAGCTCTAAACACAGATTAGAGTTTACATGACTAACATGCCACTGGTAGTTGCATATAGTTGTATTTGTACAGTACTACATGGGACAGTAAATACTGGTTAAAACAGGAGTTGTTAAATCTGAATCATGACTTCTCCAGGATAGTGCACTCCTTTGATCACTATGTTAGACTGTAGTTAGAAGCAACAGTATCAGGAATGATTGAATGCATTATCAGCCAGATATGATCCTGATCTGACCAAAGGAGTTCACTACACAAAGGACAAGTCATGTAAGACACAGTAGTATAGTGTGTAAAGCAGAAGACTGACAGAAGGACACTGTTTTTACAAAGGTGTGTATGTAGTTGTACGTGCCTTGCAGCAGGGAGTTTCACCCTGACAAGAGTTTACTGAATGATCAATGTACCATAACAGAGGAAAGCCAATCTGACACAGGACATAAAAACAGAACATGTTATAAAGGGTTTCAGCAGAGCAACAAAGAATGTGGATTTCATGGTTTCAACCAAAATCCATTAAATGCTTTTATAAGGCAAAATCACTCTGTCAATTTTAAACACAATGCAAAAAATAATTGTCACAACTCTGCACAAAGACAAACTAGACTCTCAGTCCATATTTAAATGTTGTAGGTCCATCAGAGTTGCAGGTTTATTATGTTGTTTGGTTGAAAAGTTGGAGACATTATGAGAAATATGAAAAATGCTCACAAAATATAACCAGTGAAATCATCTAAAGATTAAAATTCTAACTTTTATTATGAAATGTTACCTCATAACTCTAACACTATCATGAGTAATGATCTAAGAAATATTTTTTCCTCATCACCTTTCATGATAATGCTGTCAGTCTGTCCTTAACCATAATGCTGAGTTCAAGTCTAGTCTGATGTTCAATCATTTCTAAATGCTTCATTTCATACAGTAAATGTACTGTATATATATATTCCGGCTTCAAGCATAAAGTCTTATTTACACACTTTCATTCATTTCCTTTGTGACAGCAGTATAAGCTGGAGCAAGCCTCTATGCTCCATGTCTTACTGAAAACAGTAGAAAGGCAACAGTCGAACACTCTCCAACCTTACATTCAGACATAGACTGAAAAACATACTGTATTATGGCAAGACAACAGCAATACACCACCTGAATATGCAGAACATACACAGAAGTAGTATCACTGTGGTAGTCTTCAAAGACTATAAAACAGAAACACTAAAGTTTGTATATCCGCACAATGTGTGTGATGTTATGAAACGGCGACAGACAACGACAGACGCACACAGACAACAGGTCCAACAGCGACAACATACGAAGCATCATGTTTTTACCATCGTCACACTGTGGTTCTCGCTCTCCACCAACTCTGCGGGTGTTTCGGTAAAGCACTGCAGAGCCTCCTAATATGCCAGAGTCTTACTCGAGCACACACTCCTCACACACACATGCACAGACTTAATGTGCTGCATTTTTAAGGCAAATGGAGAAAAGTGTCTGTGGCTTATTCGGTACCTTCTTCCTCCTCTCCCACCATCGTCACCTCATTCTCTACAGAGGGCTAGTGAGGTTCAGTACTGCTGAGGTAACTCCATATATTTATCTGTAAATTACTATAGAATAATGATGAGAATTAGCAAAAACATATTAAAGGAGCAATTCTCAAGTTAAACAATTTGCTGGGCTTTTCTTGTGGACATATGTCCTTTTTCTAATTTCTTTAAAGCTTAAGCAACAAAAAAATTTTTTTTTACAGAACTGATAATTGCAGCCCTCCCTGCTACAAACTACACATGGCTTATGTCTTTGTTCAGTTCGCTGCGTACGTGACACGTCCTGTTCTCTTGATGTCACAGGCCTGCTCGCTCCTTTTAATCACATTCTGCACATGCATCAATGAGCAGCGCATTAACAGTTGCTCAACTTGTCATTTTTTAAGGACTCAACTGGAGTGTAAAGGAGTCTGTGTGTGTGTTGCATATTTATATAAGGTATTGGATGTATAAAATAATGGCTGAGAATATATTGGTTGTGAAAATGCATGTGTGCTTGAACACTTAACACAGCCCAGTCAGTACCGTGCTGAGTACAATCGCACCGTCCCGCCACCACTTTAAGATCAGTCATCTACAATCTAGTCGAGATCAGGATAAAACTCTACTCTGATGCTGTGCTTAAATAATGGAACTACAATGCCTAAAAAACAATCTCTCAAAAATAAATAAGGATCTGATATCTAAATAATGATCTTTATGATGTATAAAGTTGGATATTTGGTATTTCTTCTTCAAACTCAGCTAAGTAAAATGATTGTAATATAAATATAATACACATGGATAACAAAAGTTCTTTCTTTACAAACCATATAAAACCTGAAATTAAACTTTACATGTGTTCCCTCAGACACAATGTCAATTTTAACAAACATGTGCCTTAATAAAAATATAAGACAAGATGCAAAACTGACCTCTGTCGAGTATCTGGGGCAAATCAGCAGGATTCTCCACCCTACAGTGTAATGGTGGGCGGTGATATTTCAGCAGTTGATACAGATTGAAGATATTTGTAGGAGGAGTGACAGTGAACTTGACCTCTGCTATGACCTCTCACCTTGCCGGCCTCAACCAGTTCACAGATTCCAGTCCACAGGGTCCGAGACCCGAGGACTGAGTCAAAACAAAAAAATAAAAAGCTATTCATTCACCTTTATGCAATGGCTTCCTCTCTCTCTCTTTCTCTTTCTCTCTCTCTCTCTCTCTGTCTTTCTACATCTGCAGTGAGTACTGGACAGGTATTGCTTTCCACCTTTTCCAGTCGGATACAACAGATGATGAGGAGACAGAAAGAGGAAGTCACTCCAAACATCCCAGATCTGCAACTGGCTTAAAAACCCCACTGACATCCAGGTTACAGTGAGGTTAGGAGTCGACGAGTCTCAACGGGCCAGCGTGGTGATCAGACTGGCACACATTTCAAAGAAGTCCATGGTGTGAGAGCCCTGGCGAGGGGCGAGGTGAGGGGAGCTACCGGACAGAGACCCCGGAAGAGAGGAGCTGAGCTGCGGCAGATCCACCGCAGGGCTGGCAGAGTCGATGCTCAGCCGCGGTCTGTGGAGACCGGCGGTGGAGCCCGACCTCTGAGGGGTGGACGAACCTGATTTAAAACCCACCGCCTCAATGATGTCATCTGAGGGTCAGAAAAACAGACGATATAATCCCTAGAAACAGCCTCAAAAAAGACAGATTGAATTAAATTAATCAGTAATAGTCAAAGAAAAACATTTGCTTTGTCTTATGAGTATTAAATATCTTCTAATTTGAGTATTGAGTTTCCCCCTGGGCATTAATAGGGTTCATGTGTAATCTTCTGTGGAGCGGTGTTATTATGGTTATTGATGGAGTAGGTTAACTGAAACCTAAAACTAAAAGCAGTATAAATGAATCCATCCATTCACTTACTAAAAAAAAGATCCATAATGAAACAAAAGCAAACCAAAACAGAACTGCAGAGTCATTCTTTTTCACTTTCCCACTTAGTTTGCACTCTGGTTTCTATACGTTGATACATAGACATATAGAAACGTCTAGTACTATTAGTATTAGTACTAATATAAGAAGTACTAATATAAGTACTAATATAAGAACTAATATAATATTAGTTCATATATTAGTAAGAACTAATATTACACAGTGAAAATAGTCAGCTAAAAGTAAAAGTGTGGTAAGTAGTAGCATCAAATGTAATGTCAGTGTATAGTAAAACAGCTCATATCAGTGTTTTGTCATCTATAATGAAGATGACAATAGCAGACTAGTTTACTTTTTAACCCTTAAAGAGAAGTAACTATATTTTTCTGACTTTTTCTGACTTTCCTAAGTGATTTATCATCATTTACTTTAATATTATCCTCTGCATTTTGAATTTTTCTGTGAAAAGTGGGTATTTTCCTGTATTTAATTCATTGATCATGTAGATGTTCATAAAACATCAGAGTAAATTCAAAGGTTATTATATCAAAACAGAGACAACTTCAGAAAAAGAGTTTTTCAGCAAAATACATCATAAACTATCATTTGTCAAACTACATGGATTTTATTGGTTTATCAATGTTGCAGAAGATGATGGTGTTTCCACGGTAACGATGGAGCCTCTGAACGTCCAAATGGGTCATAACCACAGATGATGCTGAAAAAGAAACTGCATTTAACCAGAATTGTTTGATAGGATTAATGTTTCAACAGTTACTAAACATTTTAGATCAGTGGATACTTTGGGTGAGCAGTGGCTGTTTATGTTTTTGAGGGTTAATAGTCAGTGATATGTAAGTTTAATTTGTCATCATGCATTCTTCTATACCTTTAGAGCTTATGTATATTATCACTTTCCTCACAATATCTAAATTTATACCTTAACTAAAGAAAACCAAACCAGAACTAGTCGGCTCCATCCTAAAAATAAAAATAAAACTACTTCTGCAGTTCTTAAACTTTCAGAGTAGAAAGAAACCAAATAAAAATGTCATACAATAACTCTGTAGACACTATCCATCCCATAAGAAGTCACCAACACAGTAGATTCTTTCTTAAACAACTGATAGAGAACATAAAGAGGTCATGTGGTCTGATGAGTCCAGATTGACTGTTCCAGAGTGAGATGAAGACAGATGAAGTGATTACCCATCATGCCTAGTGCCTACAGTACAAACCTGTGGGGGTAGTGTTATGATCTGGGGTTGATTCAGTTGATCAGGTCTGGGTTCAGCTTATCTCTCCAAAAAAATGACAGTAATAAACACTCTTGTGCACGACCACATATAATGCATGTTGTAATCAAAGCTGATTGAAAGATGGTTCAATGAAATATCAGTGTGTGGGACTTTTCTGAGTCGGTACCCCAGCCTGCTTCATTCTGCCTACTTGTCTCACACCTGATACCGCATCAATCTGTCATGTTTGAAACACTCTCAACCCTTCGGAGTCTTGTTCTCATCTCTGCCTTGATACACTCTGGTCTGGATCATGACCCGGTCTCAGTTTAGGTGGTCTTGTCAGCAGCATAGGTATGTACTCCACTCAACTGGACAACTGTTCTTAAATCAGTTTGGACTGTCACTTACCATCTATGCTCTTGAAGTCCAGGAGGTAGGATCTGTTGTCCACCTGGTAAAGCTGCAGACTCATTTTCACCAGGTTACCTGTCACTGGATTCTTCCTCCGTACTCGCAGATGGTATGGGTTCACTACCTACAACACACAATAATACACGGTCTACTTAATACACTACTGTATGTAGCTCAGTATGTGGCCTATGTACAAACAGGCAAACAGCATGTGTATAGATAAGATATCATCTTTCACCTTCCAGTCAAAGTTAAGTTGTTTCATGGCTCTGTACACCTCAGCCATGATATCGTACGGTCTGCTCTGGCTCCGGATACCCAGGTGCCACTTGGCTTTCTTTACCGCCAGGGGTTTAGGTCGGGTGGTATTAAGAGCATCCAGAGGACAGCGAGACTTGGGGCTGTCAGCTAGAAGTGGAGGCATCCTCTCTGGGTGAGGTTTAACCCCCGGGGGCAGAGGCATCCCCTCCTCAATGAAGGAGCCCTGGGGTGGACTGGAGGCCAGGTAGAACTCACTCGCCTGGGTCATGATGCGCCGGTTGTCTATTATAAGGTGGTAGGCTACAGCCAGCTGGTCCTGGACGGACAGAAAGATGGGGGAGAACTAAAGTGAAGGCAAAGAAGACGGGAAAGCTATTTCACTGACGGTTGGAACAGACCTTTAGGTTATTGAAGCCTACAAAAACTATTAGTCTATTCCACACACAATGACTTTTTCCATTACAAACTCTGTCATGCGCTTTAACTTTGCAGCAAGAAGAGTGGTTTGCTTAAATAAACAGAAATATATCAACTTGTTTTGACGTACATACTCTTAGATATTCTGTACCTTACATTTCTGGGGATTAGTCTTATTCAAAATTAGTGCATTAAGTTTTGTCATGGTATGAATGGTTTGTTTTTATTTCTGTTCATGCTTGCAGCAACTTTGATGGTCTGAATGATTTTATTAGAAATCTGCTTCACAGCTGACTATGTATTTTCAGAGTCATTGCACATTGCTTGGTGGTATAAGTTTTGTTAAATGTTAAATGCTATTAAACAGAAGTATTCTGATTTATGCAAGTTTGTGTTGGAGTCTGTGTTGTACTGGGAGCTGTGTAAACAGTGCTTATTGTTTCCACTGTTTCCAGTGTACAGAAGCAGATGAGAGGCAATGAATAAGCTTTCCATGTGTTTTGGGGAAATTTGTGTGATTTTGAAATGTTTGTGATTTATATTGGTATGAAGCCCATATAAAACACCTGTGATTTACATTCTGAGATCACATTTGATACATTGGTAACATTACATTAAGTAACATGGTTTTCACATGGGAACTTCTTCCAAAGCCAGGTTTTAATAAATGTGAAATTGTGTTTTTTTCCAACAGGACTGGGAATGAGCATAAGGATTTTTACAGGTAAACTCACCAAAGGACTCTATATAGAAATCAGTGGTTAAGGTTAAGGATTACTTATTTTATCACCACCACAGGGAAATTCAGTCTCTGCATTCTGTTATTTTCATCCTGATACTGTACATACATAGTATGTAGCATTAGCATGTGACACATCAGGAGCATATCGCTGGCAGTGAAGGTGATCAGTGAGGTCCAGATCTTCATCAGTACTGTCATCAACAGCACTGGCAGGAAAATGAACCTACTTATACCAGTTTTTGATGACAGGAAGAGAACAGGCAAACTCTGACAAACTGGGAATTTGGATCCACAACCTTAGGAGTGAGGTGGATGTACTAACCATTACACCACAGCTGAGACAGTCAGTAATGTAGAAATGCATTTAACTAATGCCAACACACATAAAACAGACAAAGTGTATATAAGCACACAAGCAAGTGCAAATGTTTCATACTGAAAGTTTAAATATCCATTATTAGGAGGAATGTGTCTTTGGTACCTGAGGATCTCCGCTGTAGAGACTGGACACAACCTCAGACTCGGTGCATTCAAACTTCTCACACACTTCTCGGACGGCCTCCTCATCCAAGACTGTGGCATCATATGAGGGGTCCTCAGGGAACAGGTAGCCTGGCAGGTCCTGCTTAAACCACTCATGTTCCCTGACAAAGCACAGAACAATCAGTCAATGCAAAATACATTAACACTTTGATATTTTCAGGATTGAAATAATAAATGACATGAGAGGAGACAAAAGTTATAGATGACAGGAACAGAAAAAATATTTTGGGATTTCAGGGAATGAGAGACATGAAATATTAAAACCCATGAAAGATAAAGTGTACTTCTGTTGGTGCCACTGGGCCTGACACAGTGGGCTCTGTACCTGATGTCTTTGATGGTAGCTCTCTTCAGAGGGTCCACCTGCAGCATGAGCATCAGCAGCGAGGCCACAGACCGGGTTAGGTACTCGGGGATGTAAAAGACACCTCCTCTGATCTTCTTAAACAGCGTGGGGACGTGCTCGTCGTCGAAGGGCAGGGTTCCACACAGCAGGGCGTAGAGGATCACCCCACAGCTCCAGATGTCCACCTCTGGGCCTGCATAGAGTCTGATGGAGTGAGGAGAGGATGCAACACATAACAAACAGGATTAAGTGTGAAAAATTGAGTAACAATAAATCTGAGTTTTCTTGTAAAATTGTGTCTACTGATCAAGCACATGCAAATTTCTTTTTTTTCTTTTTTCTTTTAACCTGTCCTGTTCAGCAGTTTGGCCTCCAGTATGAGTGTACTGGATGCCACGAGTTGCTTGACAATTTTAATCTGCAAGAGGGTTTTGAACCTTGGAGCAATTCCTCCTTTTGGTTGGGATTTATTACTGAATATAGATTACCTGGTGGGTGCAGGACAGGAGATATACACAAACAGACAATGACACAGAACTAGAAACAGATACAACAAGTGAAAACAGGACAGTAACAACTCCAACAGAAGAGCATTGGTGATTTGAAAGGAAAACTACTCAAAGGCAGGATAATCCAAAGGTAACAGCAGGCAAGTGTGAATGTGTACTTGGATGGGTGTGTGTGTGTCTATGTGTATGGAAAGTCGCGACTGCACCTGCCCGTTGGCGCCAGCAGCAGGATGCACACACAAATTTCAATGTATGGGTAAACAATAGAGGTGTAGTATTTCTCCAAATGTGCAGCTCTGTTCAGGTTAGAGCTCAGTTTGAGCAGAGGGGTGG
>JAPQRQ010000019.1:21635025-21646332 GCA_037367365.1 Apogon talboti | reverse complement strand
GAAGGGCGTTGTCTTTTTTCTCCCATGACAACCCTGACACCTCCCACTGGGAGCCAGCATCGTTATGGCAACTGGGACAGTTGGATTTGCATATTCATGAATACTAATGAATGTTCTGGAATGGAAATTGAATGTTAAAACTTTTTTTCCTTGGGCCATATGGTGGACAGTGCTCAGGGAGGGACACAAGTTCACTTTGAGTTTGTTTATGCATGTTGTTATAGGAAGGATGAAGGGAAGGGCTGAGTAGGAGGACATTTATTCTGAATGTTTGTGCATGAATCACCCAGTGATGATGGTGAGGGATAGAAAGCACAGTAAAGGAGTATGATGCTGGGGTCACAGCACTGTTTTATAAAAGTTATTTTTTCATTCTTTCTACTTCTTTTTTCTCATAGAAAGAGAAAACAAAAGCTAAGAAAGGCCTGACCTCTGGGGACCACTCTCAGTACTTTTATCTTTCCTTTAGGGGTAGTTTTCTCTGTCTTGTCATATTGTAATTGGTAATATTTTTGTTCTTTGTGAAGATACAAATAGGATGGCTTCCAATAGGTTTGAATAATGAAGAAAAACATTGTATACTGCAGCATGAGTCAGGCTAAATTGCTGCTTTTTGTGTTATTTGAGTTTACTCATTTAAAAAGTGGCAAAAATCTTTCACTGAAGCTGATTCAATAAGTTGGAATTGGGATAGCACTCAAATGCACTGAGGGTTTCCTTCTATCAATCTATTTTAATCTATTTGAAGTGCTTCTCATTTTTCATCCCCCCTGCATTCTCACCGAACACGGTGAAGTACGAATAATATTTCTCTCCGTCTTCCTGTGTCACTGTAACCTCAATACATTACCGCGCAACATCCACTGGAGCTCATGCCCCCTTAACAGACAAGCTAATCAGTAGCCTGGGGCTGGCCTCTGCTTTTAAAAATATCATTTTCTTCAGATCGGACATATCATATAATTGTAAAATGTTGCCACTAAAATGATAATTGCCATCTTCCAACTGAATAAGTGAAAGTACTCCTATAAACGTTTTGTTTTTTAGTGCACAACATAATCATACTCGCACACAAACACACATGCCTGCAGAGGATGAGGAGAGCGGATTCCCTCGAGAGCGTTCCATCCTCAAACAGGAGACCTTTACAAGTGTTCCATCTCATCAAGCCCTCTCACTCTCTCCCAGATTTGCAGCATCACAGAGGGAGGAGTACAGGTTAAGTTGTGTGAAATCACTGTGACAGGACATGCAAATTCACCACAGCCCACCCACAATGGAACCTGTCAATCTGATAGAGTGTCTCTCTTTTCTGTATTGGTGTGCACATGCTAATCAACGTGAACTTTTTCTTGGTGCCACTGAGATACTGAAGTTGTTCTGCTCGAGGCTGTTCGGCTGCAGTCGTTGTGTAATCTAGCCAATCACGGCTGCTGGGCCTTATGCTTGTTCATTTTGTAAGTTGTGCACCCGCATGTGTATGTATGAGGTGTAATTTACATGCTTATGCAAACCCCGTTTTTTTGAAAAACAACATATCCCTAAGAGCAGTTTCGCTCAGCTGACTTCACCCTGCACAAACAAATGATCTGCTTCCTGTGTGTGCATGTGTGTTTGTATGTGTTATGCCTATGCCTGTGTTACTGCAAAAAAAACATTTCTTGCTGTTTACACATGTAATATTTAGAACATTCTGTTCCATTATATCTCCTTGTGTTAGACATCTCTCATCTGTAATTAAAATTATAATGATTAAAAACATGATTAATATTAATATCATTTTCCATCCTTGTTATTTTCTATAAGACATCTTGGTCAGGGTTTGACAAGTTGTGGTTACTCATTTTGGAAACAACGTCCACTTATCCAGTGCAATCTGATGTTGAAAAGAAGGTGGATAAAAGAAAATGGTGAGGGACCGGTGTGTGTTAGAAGTGGGGATGGCAGGAATAATGCTGTTCCTTGCACACAGGAAATACCAGCATGGAGGAAGTTTGGACTGGAGCCGAGTGTGATGTTACACTTATTATCACACACTGTCCCACGGTGCAGTGAGAGTCACAGCTACTCATTGCACGCAGGCACACACTTCGTATATGAGCACATGTTTTCTCACATAAGGCACACACAGGAATGCGTACAGGAACAAACAAGCACAATGCAACTCTTTTTTTACATCATGCAGGAACATCTCGTTTCTTCGAACTGTTGAATTGAATATCGGATCCTGTTATTACTAAGGCCAACCTCTAGCTCTCTGTGTGTGTGAGCCTGTTGTGGGCAGAACCAAGTCCCTATCCTCTTCTATTTGCCTGTTTGTTGTTTGTTGTCACAAGCCCAATTTGCATGTAGATATCAACTCATTATGATTTTTAACTGAGTTGATGAATGTAGATTATGCATCTTGGTACTTAGCTCCTTGCCGCAGTATTTGCACATGTACATATACATGCACACAGGCTCACACATGCACACAAACACACTCACTGAGATCTTAAAATGAATATGTATGTCCTGCAGTAGGACAGAGATGAAAGATGAATAATAGTGTTGTTTTACACACTACTTCGCTGGTTCTGCCGTGGCAAAGCAACCACACAGAACTATGAAAGAATAGAGAAAAAGGGCATGGGGGGTCATCCGTTCTCCGCAGAATTGCTCACTGCATTTTGCATTTTTTTCCCTTGCTTTTTACTTTCTCACCTTCTCCCGATGGGACATGCATCTCCCGTTTGTTCTTTCTATGTCAGTGTTGTTATCAGCAGGAATAAAAAGCTAATGTGATGATATCAAATAGAGATGTGATTGTAGAAAACAGAAATGTGGAAAAAGGGCGGTGTAGCCAAGAAAGAGGGGGATCAAATTACTCACACCTTTTGCAAGAAGCTTTTTGAGGTATACTTGGCTTAATGGCTCTATGTAATTAGAGTAGAACCCACTCTCTACTTTGTTTCCTTCTGCGTATCACTTAATCAAGGTGTAGATGAAGAGATTTTTTATCAACAGAAAAGCTGTTTGGAACAGAGTGATTGAGGCACAGAGAGCAGGAATAAGCAAGTTATGTCTGCCGTTTTTAGGCCTCTGTTCTCTGTTACTAAGCAACAAGCAGAAAACTCCTGAGTCACTTGGTTTCTGTGGTGAAAGCAGCTGACCTCACCAAGGCCTAGGTGAAAGGTCAGAGCAGCCCTCCTTCCAAGAAAAATTGACTCAAAGCAAATAAAGCAGCAGCAGAATAAACTCGGGCTATACTCAAAAGGTGGAGTTTGATGCTGTCTCCTGTTCTCTTTTATGAAGACATATTGGTTAGGCTGCAGATGTGACGGTGGAAATCTGCATGTGAATTTGTTTGCCTTTGTATGCACTTCCATACTGTGTGTGTCTATGCTCATGTGTGTCCTTGGTGGCTATTTTGTTTGTTTCACAGGCCTGTTTGTGTGTGGTTGACGTGACCGAGATGAGCCTGTGTTGCGTGTGAATTTGAATTATTCATTATGCCAAAGCCCACGGGACCCTCTATCCTCAGAGTTACAAATGACTACCTTCCTCCTTGTATGCGGACTCAGAATTCACGCTTCAGTATCTGGATGGAGAGGGTGGTAGATTCATGTTTATTTTATGCTTTACATGTGTATAAATTCTCCAAGTGCCACAAGTTATGAAGTAGAATATAAATTGTAGTGTCACTGTTGGATGGTCAACTCTTCCATAACCACAAATATTAATAAAGTTTCATTTTGCCTGACTTTTTTGAGAATGTGGTGATTTTAATGAGCTTTGAGGAGTCTAAAGCCACAGTGAGTGTTGCAATAAGATCTGGATCAAGCGTAACAGTTGGGACCAAAGTCTCTGGGTGAAAAATATACAGCAGATAGGTGATACATTATGATCAATTAAATTATGATCAACTGGTTGCTTAAAGAAAATGAATGAATGGGTTTTAGAATGTTGCTCTAAATACATTGCCTCTACTCTAGCCTTGAATTTTTTTCCACCCAGTTTGGTAAGTTATAAGCATGGAGAATGATTTCAAGATATTTCAGGAACTGGAAACCAGGTACCAGGGGGGCTTCAACCTAAACATAATGATGATTCCTGTCGGATCCTACAGCAGGAAACAACAGCAAGTGTCAGAAATTATCTTCAGATTGACAGTACACGATAAAAGGCGTAGGTGCTTTTCCACCCACCCATTCATTTTAGGTCCTCATGATGGTTGTTGGGGGTGCCAGAGCCTATTTTGCCTATCTACTGGCAAAGGCGGGGGTACACCCTGGACGTGTCACCAGTTCATTCATGTACAAGCAACCATTCACTCTCACATGTACACCTACAGGCGATTTAGATTGACCAATTAATTCATTACTGCATGTCTTTGGACAGTGGGAGGAATCCAAAGTGAACCCATGCAGACATGTTGAGAACATGCAAACACCAGCATAGAAAGCTCCACGTTGGCTGGCACTGGAATCAAACTCATGACCTTTTTGCTGTGAGGCAATAGTGCTAACCACTGCACCATGCTACCTATCCAAGATTGAAAAATAGCTGTTTTATTTGGATACTTATCTCAAAACCATATACTGTAGAAATTCTCATTTCAGATTTGGACTCATTATGCCTGATTTAATCAAGGTATCCAAGATTTTTTTGAGCCAGTTTTTTAGAGGGACCTGTATATGATGAAAAACAAAATACTTTTTATACACCACAAAATACACATACATTAGTAACTGATTAAAGGCAGGAGTGCACTATGCCTTACGGGTAAGTTAGAAAGATTCACAAAAAATGGACTGTTCACTACATCGCTCATCAGACTGCAGCCAGCTCATATGATATTTGCCAACTGTTCTGTTTATATTTGTATTTTAAGAATAGGTGTAGAAAATCAAGGTCAATGAATTAACCATATTTGGTTCCTTACCTGTAAGTGGCAAAAAAAACAACAAGCAAGAAGTAAATATAAAAAAATACAAGAAAAGCACATGGTGAAAGGAATGTGTAGTACTTTTAGAACATTATAACAACATCAGTGCTGATCAGACACCTATCAACATCCACATTATCTCTTTGAACATCATTACTTGCATTAGTACCATTACTTCATGGTACCTAACAAAGCAGGTACACTCACTGTTCATGCAGAGGTGGACCTTACAGACCCTGTAGACCACATTGGACCTGAGATTGTTGACTCACTGTCCTCACTGGAACCGTTGCTGTCACTGTCTTGTAATGCATGCAGAAATGACCAAAAACAGTCACTTGCGTGATAAAGGGTTAACACACACATCACAGAAAATGACATGAGCTTGAGGTTCACTTGTCAAGTGTCTACTGGCCTCTTACAGCTTCAGCTACAGTACAGTAAGACGTGAACATGTATCTGCTGGTCCTGTGATCAGAGCTATTAAGAGGCAAACCAGACAGACTGTGGGTGTACAGTGACTCAGCCCCTTCCTCATTGTCTTCATGTGTGTGTCTGTATGTGTGGGTTGGCGGGCAGCTCCCTGCGGCTCTAAAAATTGACGAGGAAATCTTTAGTGAGTTTTAATGGTGACTCATATCTGTCTAGCTGTGAATGTTGTAGGATTCTAGGTGGTTTGTGCACAGTCTCATCTTTGAGAGGACAGTCATTGACATAATGTGTTCTTGACTCCCCTGTCTAACACTAACCTTAAGTTTTAACCCTCAGAAAGCAATTAAAAGTTGTCGGGACACAAATGTCTTGATAATGATGGCTGTGCATGAATACTTGTCCGTAAAAGTACACAAAGACATGCACACACACATTCATGCAATAGCAAACTTAGATCATAAGTTGATTGGCAGGTGCTCTCTGCATCTGCATCTTTCATTCAGTGCACCATGTTAGATCTGTGCAGCTCTTCTTCCTAGTTATATGGCCTTGGGGGCTGATTTAATGGTTGAATGAAGTGCTCACTAATAGCTGTGTACACGCTTTCGCACAAACACAAGACACACTAAAGTGCACATACTGCATACACGCTTATATCTCATCACAAGTATGCATGCCTTCACGCATATCAACAACAATACAAATGGCTGCCAGTCTGCCCTAGTAAAGCAGCGGGAGGGAGGACAGAGGAAGGAAGACTGCCAGAACAGTATATCAAAGGACAAAATAGAGGGAGAACGACAGAAGAGTGCCTGTGAAAAATGTGACTGCTATATACTGTCTGTCTCCAAAAAGCAGTTGTTTCATTTCTCTAGCTGGCATTTGTCTTGTTTAGCGTGTACTGTTCCAGTACGCTAAACTGTTGTGTTTATGTGTTAAGACGGATGTTGAGTAGTAGTGACTGAGTCACTTGTTTACATACAGCTGCCTCTAATCATCATGTTATAAAAGATGAAAAAGGTTGTATAAGCAGGTCTATGCTGAGACCACTGTTTTACAAGCTTTTTCGATCTGTGACCTGTTTTTAAATTAAATTAAATTTGATCAGAGTATTTTCCTGTTGATTCTCAAAGTGGAAGGTTAGTGGAAGGCAGATTATTGTAGGTTTAGGTACATACTTATAAAACATGTTTTTCTGGAGCTATGAACAGAATCATATGACTCATTTGTTACGAAACATGTCAATGTTACTGATAATGTGCATAAAAACTGACAGATATGTAAAAATAAGCATTTTGTAGATAAAAACAGATCAATCTGCTTTTTTCTGTTTGAAGTACAACTGTAATTCGTGAAAAATATCTATATTACCAACTCTAATCAGGGTGTTCAATCTTCCTGTTTGAATCTGAAATAACACATAGTTACACAACAACACAGGCTGCACAAATGTTTTTTGGTCAAGTATCGCCGGTAGATTTAAGACTATTCTAGTGCTTCAATCTCCTGTGGGAACAGATTGTGTGATGACAAGAAAAGGTGGCGAAACTGTTCTAAATATAGTGTACATGTAAATGGATATAGAGTTTTGAGCTTGGTCTGTATTAGGTCATCAAAGCAGCTCAAAAGCTCAAACTGACCCTCTTAGAGACTCAAATGGTTCTGCAAAAGCATCTTGTGATTCTGTGTGATGGATGTCTACGAACTACTCCTGTTACACACTAAAGAAACACTAAACACCTGCTTTTTGGCTTTTTTATGACTTTGTTGCAATTTTCAGAATCACAAGTGGTGGAAAAATTACTACTTATTTATCAACTGTCACTGGAAAGTCTCCTTGCTGACATAATAAATATTTGTTAACAGATATGTATTCATTACAAGAAAAAAACCAACTAGATTTTGACATCAAATCTGAAATGAGAACAGAATAAGATGCTTTATAGAACTTCCTCAAGTCATAAATCCAAACAAGATTGCATGTCGGAGGATTCAGGCACCTTACATGCACAGAAATTAACTTCATCTAAATGCAATATTTGCCTCTGTAAATATTGTGTGTGAACCTGTGGGTGTTGTTCAGCACTTGTGTATTTCTAGAGCCTTATGTGAGAAAAAGGATAAGGTTAATGTACAGAGTGCAAGTGCAACAGAGGATTATTCAGATGGAGCAGGGATTTTCATCTGCTCATCTAATAAACACAGCAGCCTGTAATCAAATCCACATCAAGGCTGCTGCCTACACTATGTGTGTGTGTGTGTGTGTGTGTGTGTGTGTGTGTGTGTGTGTGTTTGTGTATGAGAGTAAATTCCAGCATGCGTGGGTCTTTGTGTTCACCAAACAAGAGGAAAGTTTTTATGTAAGCAGATATCTAGTAGTTGTTTTTTTTTAATGTTTCAATGTTAATTTAAGTAACGAGTCGAGTCCATGTATATCTTTGTGTGTAATCATTTCTTGTGTGTTTATGTGTGCGTAGAGCGAATGAATGGACATGACTCTCGTAGCTTGGACATGGATATCAGCCTTGTAATCCAATCACAGGGCCGGTAAATCAAATTATAGGGAGCAGCTAAGAGATGGGTGTGTCTATACAGTGGCTGGCAGAGAGATGGAGCTGGGCACTTTGCCTAGAAACACTGTTACCAAGACTTGTCAAGTAGCCTTGCAAAAAAGCAGGGATGTTGATCAGCTGATGTGGGAGATTAACACTGGGAGTTAATGTTTACAGCTGATGAATTAGTGCAGTAACTAAGTGGCTGTGGAAGGTTTGGATATGATTAGCAGCTTTGTCGTTATATACACTTTGGAATCTGATTTCTTAATATGTCGGACATCTTCTATACTTTGTTGCAGTGCGATCCATGATACTTGGTTTCTACATGATGCAGATTTATTGCTTCCAGTTTACAGTAGTCAGAAAACAAAAGAAAGAGGAGTAACGCAACTGTCATTACAGGACAAAAAAAAAATGTTGAGAGAAATGTTATTCAGCAAGCTACTCTCCTCATTTAGCTTCAGCTGTTTTCTATTTGATTCATTTCCCTGTGTAGGCAAATGTACGGTGTCACATTAAGGTTTTGTGTACGCTTGTTTGTCACTATGGCACAGCCTGTCCTAGTGTGACACTATATAAATGGCTCTGGATAGCATGTGTGCGTTTGTGAGAAAAATGATGGGATGGGCAATATGAGAGAGACAGAGAGGCTGCCTAAGTAAAATTGGAAAAGCAATAATTTTGGTACGATGCCAGACCATCTTGAATGTGAAAATTGCCAAGTTAAGAGTGGGGAGGCACATGGTGGAAGAGGTAAAAAGTAGGGATGCAAAATTGGTGACAAAATGAGAAGAGGTTGCCAATGAACACGGGGAAATGACTTACTCTGTATAAAACTTGAATGTAATTTTTCAGATTCACTGCATCTCTATTTTCCTGTTTGCCTTCTGTTTTGTTTTTTTTTCTTCTTCTTTTTTTTGTAACACACACAACATATCCAGATGCAGGAAGTGGTATTCAATGCTCTTTCTGATACTTTAGGAATGGAAAACAAATCATACTTGTGTGTAGTAGAACTAAAAAGTGGCTTTGTCGCAAAGTTGTCATCTAAAAAGCTGCCCTGAGGATAATTAGCAAACTCTACATTGCTGCTAAAAGGGTCTTCAGAGATGTGAGTTTCAGTTGGAATAAGGTTAGTTGTTGAATAAGGTTAGCGCTGCCCTTGTATATCTAAATGGGGTTAGCAATTGCAGCTTGTGCTTTGGTAATCATGACGTTTGTTCTCTGCTGAATGCTAACGTCGATGCTAACCCAGTTTCATCAATGCTAACGCTGTCTTCCAAATTGAATTAATTCACAGGAGGATGTCAACAATAACCCCTAGAGCGCATATGAGAGGGAACAGCTGAATCCTCAGTATCTTTGCTTCTTTTTGACTCTGATACAAACGCAGCTTCGCCTCATCTCGCACTGCAGACCTTATTTAAATGTGTCTTTATAATCTTCCTCCCTTTTTACTAAAATCAGAAGCACATTCACTCCACACGCTGCAACGACTTAAACTCTCATATGCATCAAAGATAATTGAGAGGAGAAAGGAGGCACATGTATATGAGACAGTCTGCCCCTGTGTGTGTTTCTGAAGTAAAGTTAATGTTATGCATTAGCTAAAAATGTCTTTCCTCATCACAAGAGACTGGGTGGAATAATCCAAGCCTGTTTGAAGTATTACTGAGTGTACAGTACATGCCTGCACATTCACACTATTGCGACTAGTGTTCATTCATGTGCCTGTGTGTGCACATGCACATGCATTGCCGAATGGATTATTTGCTGCGTGCAAGAGATCCAACAGCCTCAGCCAATTCTAATGAACCAATTATAGTAAAGTCTTTTCGTCCTCTTCTCTTCCATTTGATAGTGAGAGTCACACTGTGGACTAAGCTGCTTTACTTTATTGCATCTCATTAACTTAACCAAAACAATGTTTGAAGTCCAAATCAGCTGTTGAGAAAGAACACGGTATTGAAATGAGGTCCAGACACAAAGTTAACCGACATACCACTACTCTACCAGAAACTAGATTTGTTGTGTAAATCAGCAGAGTCTATAATGGTCCAGGAGGTAAGTGATCTGAGTTAAACGCTTGAGACATGTGTTCTAGATGTAACATTCTGGGACATTTGGAAGTTTTTCACCTTCTTTCCACACACAAGAAGTTTGATTAGCATTAGCATCAAGTACAAAACAGAGGGAAAAAAATATTATTTGGCTGCATCAACTGTCTACTTGACTAGTGATAAATTTGGCCACTATGTTCATCTGAAATGAAACTCCACTTTACAAATACATACATTTGGGACTGACCTACAATTTACACCTTAATTTTAATGCTTGGTTTTCAAGGTTGCACGCTTAAAAAGTCAAACACATACAGTCCACAAGGATAAATAGGCACACAAAAGACTATACTTTTCATTTTCTTTTTAAAGAGAATTATACACAGAATTAGTTAAAATGCTCAAAGAACTATGTTTGTATTCAAGCATCACACTCACCCTCACTACTGAAGTTCAACATCATTTACAACAATCAAAGAGTTTTTTTGCTCTCATTCTTTGTTCCATTTTTTTCTTTATTCTTATTGTCATCTTTGCCAGGCAACTTTTTGTTATCAGACACATGTTGATTTTTTTTCCATTTACTACTTACTCTAACTTACTTATTGCTGATCCTGTGGTCTTGTCCGGTTTGTGTGATTTTGCAGCTTCATTAGAACCGAACAAATCCTACAAAGGTCCTCTTTTTGTAGTATCCAACTGTCAATGCTTTGTTTTTTTAACTGATTCAAATGCATCCAGTTTTATCAACCATCCAGTGTTTTACTTGTTTTTTAGCATTGCATTAGATTTATGCGTTTATGAATGGACTCTTCTATTTGTTGAGTGTTTTTTGTGATACACTTCAAATAAGATTGTCAGTCTGTACTCTGGGTTGCTATAGGAACCACAGAATGTTTTTTTGAGTTATGTGAAGACTGCATAGGAGACACATTTACCTGTCTGAACAGCGCAAAGACGCTTTACACTTCTGTTTGTAGTCTGATTTTAGCCTGGTTTCTACCTGGTTTTTGACCTCCTCTCCACTCCTTCCCCTCCCCATCTTCCATATTTACTCCTCCTTTTCCTTCTCCATCATCTTACTTTTCTCTCCTGACTGCTTTATAGACAGATCTCATCTCCTCTCGCGTGCTGCACATTGTACATCTAGAAAGGCGCTCTCATCGACACTGACAGCTATCTAATTGCCCTTGCATCCTTATGAATAGCTTTGGAGCACACACACACACACACACACACACACACATTTAAGACACACACACACACACACACACATTTAAGGCACACACACACACACATTTAAGGCACACACACACACATTTAAGGCACACAC
>JAPQRQ010000019.1:21623516-21634925 GCA_037367365.1 Apogon talboti | reverse complement strand
TCAGTTTGCTCAGAGGTGTGGCGCAAATAAGAACAAACAAGGGGGGGGGGGGGTATGGGTTTTATTCAAATAACTAACTATTTTGAATATGTAACACTGAACAACATGGTGAGTCTTCATAAATCAGCTCCACATACATAAACAAAACTTTAATGAGGACCAATCTACACATTAACCAAGTCAATATCTTTTAACAGCCCGGACCATGACTTCAGACCGTGGATATTATGGTGTGCAGCTTCAGTCTTACTTTGAAATCTACTGCAACCCTAATAGGTTTTCAGTAATCTTTTAATGTAATAAAGTGAATTTCATCCAATTAAAAAAAATAGCATTACATCATTAAAATTAGCATCTGCACAGATATAATTTTTTTTATGTGAAAAAACTTATGATTGCAATACTAAGAAAAAAAGGCTTGTCTAAACATAGGGGAAAAACTGTATTATCACTGAAGCTGTGTTCCTGCAGCCATTACACACACACCTTCCTGAGATGACCTCTGGAGCAGCGTAGTTGGGTGAGCCACAACTTGTCCTTAAGAACTCTCCATCTGACATCATGTTTGACAATCCTGTTGGCCAATCAGAACATGTATTAGCCTCCTGCTGTCTTTACACCAACACAGTTTACATAACATAATTACACTGTAGTCAGTAGTATATGTACTTTAATAACATAGTGAGTACAGAGAGGTTCAGACTGATACACTGTAGACACACTGGTATCTTCATCCTTCTTTACCCGTAAAGTCTCTTAAGCCCTAAACACAAAGCTCTTCTAATTGGATGAGCCGCTCTCTGCCTGTAACGGCCTCAGCCAACCGCTAAACACCAGACACTGACCTTCCCTTTATCTATTCTCCCTGTTCCCTTAACACTCCCTTTAACTGCCCACCAGTGTGTGCAGCTCTCAGCCAAAACCGCGCCGTATGCCCCCGCTGCAGCCCCCCCCTCAGTCGATCCTTCCCTATCAGATGACACTGGGCCTCAAATCTTCCTGCCAGAGTTGATATGAAACCTGCCCGTTGAGAAGGGACCTCCCTCCTCTGAGTGCACCCTGCTGAGCTCAACGGCCTTCGTGTTTTTAGAAAATATTTCTCTCTAACAAGGTCATATTGCATCAGGCACTGTGTCTAAAGCAAACAGATTGAATAATTATTTCACCACCAATAAGCCATAATCAGGCAGAAATGTATTCTCCTTTAATAATGAGGTTAACAGCAGCAATATTATGATTTAATGCTTCTGTAAAAGTGTATGATTAAGTGTATAATTAAATTAGTCTGTGCCATATAACCCTGATATAAACTATTCCATTCCACCAGCGAAACCATCAATTATACTCAACCTCTTTTTCTTTCTTCTCGTGCCCTTTAACATATTCTGTTACTGTATGCTTTGTCTCTTAATTCCCCTAACAGCTCCTCTGACAAGGCAATCCTTCTTTTCCAGGACACATCTAGTTAAAACTGCGGTCTTCGGAGAACCCACCAAAGTCGGCTATCTTGGCATTCTTGCTGGCATCGAGCAGGACATTCTCAGGTTTGAGGTCTCTGTGGACTACCATGTGCCGGTGGCAGTAGTCGACAGCCGAGATAATCTGCTGGAAAAGACGGCGAGCTTCAGTGTCCTCCACCTGGAAGATAAAAAACAAGAACACATGACTGTTCTGTGGCTTTGCTCTGATCGCTGCAAGAATGTATAAAAACACAAAAAGGTATGCAAGTGTCAAAACTACTGTGAATGAATGAAAATACACATCTAAGGTTGATAGTCATGGGATTCAAGTTAAAATGTTGTTGCTCTGGTCATTTATGAGCATTTACCAAATGGCAAACTGATCATTTACAAAACATTATACTGGGAGTTGGTGAAATGGACAAAATATTCTATCACGATATTTGCCATCTTTTATCTCGGTAACGGTCTACATAATGATACAGTAATTACTATAAATTGAATAATATATATAATTGCATCAGAATATTTTCATCTTTTATTTGGAACTTGGGACTTTGGAATAAACACTAATGACGTCCTCAGCAGACAACATTTGACTGCAAACAGTAAAAATATCATTCTCTCAAAATGGAAACGAGAACAATAACAGAAAAATACAATACAGTGTGCACATGAGGATATGAATTCAAGAAACATCAAGTCATCATGTAAGATGACAGAGTAGAAACAGTGTTGTCAAATGTCACATGGTATGTACTGTTATATTTGCCAACACTTTGATACACATTTGTAGATGATTTATAAATACTATGATGCGTTATTACAAATGTATTGTAAATCATCCCTAAAATCTGAATCATGAAATTATTGTAAATAAATCATTATTAAATGTTAAGAGTTGAAATACTGTATTATGTCTCATCCGTAGGTCACTAGCAATGACAAACATACATTAACAATATAGATGATCAATTTATCATTAACTAAAGGCTTATAAATGACTTATGAAAGAACATTATTATGCAAATATACAAGAAAACACTTGCTTAACTGTGAACTCAAGGTTGACTGTAGTGGATATTTAAAAGCCGATATAATAATGAAAGATTGGAGCAGCAAAAAAGTGATAGTTGATCAATTTGACTGATAATCGTCATTCCTTCCTCTAAAATATTGACACTACATCAACTGGGTGACTGGTGAAATGAAATGTACACAGAAGTAAATAAATAATCAGTCCTTGAACATCAAACTCCAGATAAGATAAAATAAAAATTCTTAATTGTCATTATGCATACATATAATGAAATTTCAGTTGGTAAATTCAGCCTTAAAAATGCACAATGCTACAAACAACACTTGTCTACAATTTATTAGAAATGACCTGCTTCAGTGATTAAAAATGCTAAAGTATTAAGTATTTTAATAAGCTTAATTGGAAAACAAATGACAAAAGTGCTGGTGGCTGATGTTTTCAAAGTATATAATGAAGTGTTATTACTTCCACCAAGGAGATTATGTATTCACCAGGGTTTGTCTGTTTGTCTGTCTGTTAGTTAGCAACATAATGCAAAAATTTATGGACGGATTTTAACGAAATTTTCAGGAAATGTCCAAAATGGGACAAGGAACAAGTGATTAGATTTTGGGGGTGATCCAGATCATTGTCTGGATCCAGGATAAATGTATATTTTTTGCGATATGGCCCAATACCCTTGAACTGGGTTACCTAGCAACAGACAAATAGGGCCATGTTGCCATGGTGTCAAACATCATGGGTAGAAACAGACATGCCAGCTGAGAGGTTATTCAACTGAAAATGCCAGCGGAATTAGTTAGGTATTAGCCCAGAATCATACAATCATAGAAAGGAAGTGGGTTACCTAGCAACAGATAAACAATAAGTCAACAGACTTATATATTGCTGTTATTACAGAGAGCTGCCTTGGCGGAGGTCTACGCTCTCCAAGTGCTTTTCTAGTTACACATATATATTGGTTTATGTACAATTATACAACAGGTTTATAAATCTTCCACTAGATAGAACCTGTAAAGTGAATGTATTGTAACGTGATAGTGTTTTCAGGTAGATCTGGTAGCTCTGAGACAAATATTCCTTTTGAGTAAAACCCATTCTCTCGTTAATTCTCAAATTTCACATCTTGACCCTATAGCTTGGAAACTTCATCCAACCAGCATTTTGGACTTAATCTTTTTTTTATTTGTGATTCACACGTGCTAAAATTTCACTACTTTTATGCTGGAGAAATTTTACTTGTAGACCAGTGAAATCAAAGAGACACAATACCTTAAAAATAACATGACTAAAACATCCCAATAAATAACTGTCAATACTGTCAATAGCATAGCAGAATAATGAAGTAGTGAAAGTGCAGAACAATGTAGGTCCCAGTCTTAAAGTGACAATGAGTAAGTAACTGATCAATAAATGTAAAAATCTGGGTCTAAGTGATTTTACTGTATGTTTCCATCTATTATTTTCCTTCAGTGTACATAATTCCAGTTCTGAAGACTAATACTAACCATGGGCCATAATTAGCACCGCCTTTACCGGTACAATAGTCTTTAAAACATCCTGTCAGTGCTGTTTAATCAGTTTACTCCAGCTCTAATGTGAACAGACACTAGGGATGGGAATCGAGAACTGGTTCTTTTTGAGAACTGGTTCCCATTAGCTCGATTCCTTGAAATTGTTTGCCCGCCTGCTTAAAGATTCTGCTTATCGGTTCTGCCTTCATTGCACATGTGTGGTGACGTCACACGCATGCTGCATTGTTTTGGTTTAGAACTTGGCCAACATGGCATGGAGGCAGAAATGCTCCAAAGTATGGCTATATTTCACGCGAAAAGATGACACCAGGACTACTTGTAACACTTGCAAAACTTCCATTTCTTCAAAGGGGGGAAATACCTCCAATATGTTAAAACATTTGTCCACACAGTATGACATTTATTTGCAGGAATGTCACGTGTTTGATACGCTACTTAGCGACACTTGTGAATCTAGCAGCAGAGCAAACACCAGGGCGTCATCCAGTCCCGGTTCTAGGGTAGGGTACCCGTCCGTCCAGCTTTAGGCTGGACAGTCCGGAATTTGAAAGCCCTGTCCGGCGTCCGGCTCAGTCCCAAGCTGGACTTTGTCCTCCTTTATGAAGTTGCACGTAAATGCAACATAGCATATCGTCCAATCCTTTTAAGACGTTCAGTCTAAGAAAAGATTGGCAAAAGCACCGATTGGCGCGTTCATTTCAAGAGAACACGCGTTCATTTCCAAAAGTAGCAAAGATGACCTACATGCATTCTGCACTCTTTGTCGGTGTGATGTAGACGTAGGTAACAAAGGAAAGGGGGCCATAGAAAGACTCATAAAGAGTGAATCACTGTTCCAGTGGGTTTTTTTTCTTATTCTCTGTGTACATAAAACAAGTTATTTATGCTTATTATTAACTTGTACATGTACCTTTTGCATTCATTTATTTGTTTATTTTTTATGTTAAATTAATTGGTTAATATGTTAAGATCCTAAATGTTATGTGCACTGTGCACTTTGATAAACAGGTTCAGGTCAGTTATCAGTTTTGAATAAATACAAATATTGTGACCAAATACTTTTCACCTTCTCTGGAACATTTTTCCTCTTCTTTTACACACATAACATATCATAGATAAAATTGTCTACAGTGAATAGAGTAACTCTGAATGACTATCATAATAACATTGTTATCATAGACAAAACTGTATTGCAGTGGGAAATACACTCCAGTCCTACATGTTGCGATTATTCAGTCTTCAATAAATGCCGCAAAGTGTCCTCCTTTTTGGTGTTGTGGAAACGGCCACCTTATAGATCCTCCACACATAATTCGGCCCTTCTGAACACGCCAGTCTCGGGTCCGTGTCTCTACGAATGTTCGGGTTAGGGTTAGGGTTACGGTTAAGGTTCATCCGTTCCCGACATACAGCCAAAATACAGTTATTTCCGGCCGTATCTCAAGAACCAGTAGTCGGACAGATGCGTGGTTGCTACCGTTGGAAAGCCTGTGGTCACTTTAGGGGGGGTAGACCTTGGTTTCATCTCGATATGACCTTCCATTCAAAAGTTATTAACAAAAAACCACATGAGCTGCTGCATACCTGACCACTAACCCTAACCCTACCCCTAACACCAACCCTAACCCTACCCCTAACCCTAACACCAACCCTAACCCTATCCCTAACCCTCACACCAACCTTAACCCTACCCCTAATTCCACCCCTAACCCTAATTCTACCCCTAACCCTAACCTAACCCTACCTCTAACCCTAACACCAACCCTAACCCTAACCCTACCCCTAACCCTAACACCAACCCTAACCCTACCCCTAATTCTACCCCTAACCCTAATTCTACCCCTAACCCTACCCCTACCCTTAACACCAACCCTACCCCTAATTCTACCCCTAACCCTACCACTAACCCTAACCCTAAACCTAGCCCTAACCCAAACCCTACCCCTAACCACAACCCTACCCCTAATTCTACCCCTAACCCTACCCCTAACGCTATCCCTAACCCAAACCTACTCCTAATTCTACTCCTACCACTAACCCTAACCGCACCCTTAACCCAAACACTACCCCTAACACCAACCCTAACACTACCCCCTAATTCTACCCCTAAACCTACCCCTACCACTGACCCTAACCCTACCACTACCCCTAGCCCTAACCCTACCACTAAGCCTATCCCTAACCTTAACCCTACGCCTAACCCAAACCCTAACCCTACCCCTAACCATAACCCTACTCCTAACCCTACCCCTAACTCCAACCCTAACCCTAATTCTACCCCAAACCCTACCCCTAACCCTAACCTTAACCCTAACCCTACCCCTAACCCAAACCCTACCCATAATTCTACCGCTAATCCTAACCCTACCCCTACTCCTAGCCCAAACCCTAACACCTAACACTACGCCTAACACCAACCCTAACTCAAACCCTAACCCTAATTCTACCCCTAACCCTACTCCCAACCCAAACCCTAACCCTAATTCTACCCCTACCCCTACTCGTAACACAACCCTAACCCTAATTCTACCCCTAACCCTACCCCTACCACTACCCCTACCCCTAACCCTACCCCTAAACCAAACCCTACCCCTAAACCAAACCCTACCCCTAACCGTACCCCTAACACAAACCCTAATCCTACCCCTAACCCTAACTATACTCCTACCCCCAACCCTACCCCTAACTCCACCCCTAACCCTAACCCAAACCCTAACTGTACCCCTAACCCTACTGACCCTAACCCTAACCCTACTAACCCTAACCCCTGCCACCTCATATATGACTATCTGGAACTGGGCCCGCTGTCATTTGTTATTATTATTTGTGCATACTGTATATGTTCTAATTTCTTTGCAGAGTTGAAAAAAATTTAAGACAGTTAATGCAAACAAACCCGACTGTACTCTTTTATTCCCTCACCCAATGAGAATCAATAAGAGAATTGATAATGAATTGGATCGATAAACAAAATCGATAATGGAATCAGAATTGTTAAATTCTTATCAATTCCCATCCCTAACTGACACTGGAAATTTTAAAGGAATTCTGATATTTCATTTACCATGACACTCAACAAAAAGAAATACAAATAACAATTAATAGTTATGTGACCTCTTACCCTTCCATGTTTGCAGATGTAGTCAAACAGTTCCCCTCCAGACACATACTCCATAACCATGAAGAAGTCTGTAGGTGTACTGATCACCTGGTACCTTAAACACAAACAGGCATTTATTAACTCCAGAGTACACATAAGGTTACTGTAACACATCATCCCTACAGCTTCGAAACTGGATTATAAAGGCAAAGGTGAGGCAAGACTATGATATATGGCTGTGAGTGCATGTATCATTTTCATAAAGGTCAGCTTTATTGAAATGCGGGTCCAATCTCATGAATGGATGCTCATGGGAGATTCTAAACTAAATCACTTCTTTACTCCTTTGGGTGCAGCACAACACAGCTGGCCCTGAGGGAGCAATAAAGACAGAACAAATCACCAGCTCCAGCTTTTCCTGCTTTACAGACAGAGTTTATATGAAATCTAAACTGTCAGCGCAGGTGTTTATTTTAATTCAACTCAGTATGTGCTGGATCACACACACAGCCTTTGTATCATAGAGTCTAATAAAGAGTCTGCCATGTTCACTTCTAGGTCAAAGCCTGAAGCTGTCTGTCGCACTGCATGCAAATACGGGCCTAAAATACATGTGTCTATATGTATGTTGGTGAATGTATATTTCTACAGCAGTGCGTGCAACTGTTCATGACCTGAGAGCTCACATATCTGCCATAGCTTACATATGAGACTGGACTAACCCTAACCCTGGCCTAAAAATAACACAGAGATTGTTGAGAGAGACAGATAGTCATGAAAGGACATAGAAAAGGCGCCAGGGAGAAAGAAGGAAAGAAAAAGGAGGTAGCCAAAGTTGAGGAAAAACATAACTTGAGGTGAAACACCTGGATAAGGATTTAGTCACTTGGGAATTACAGCAACTACTATTACAAGGGCTTTGTGCGAACCAGAGGAAATTTCTTTATCTAGTTTATCTAGTTCTTGTGTGTGTGCGCATGTGTTTTGGTTTTGTGCTCTACCTCCAGGGAGCTCTGTGGGCATGCCCAGTGTGGCTCAGCTGTAGTAAACAAACAGGAACAAGCAAAGCATGCCACAACACACAGGGAACATAGCATAGAGTAGTACAGACCCACACTGTAGCAGCTTTTAATTCACCAGAGCTCAGCTATGTGTTCACGTAGGCTGCGAACAGTGAGGATCTGATAGCGAGATGTGCTGTCTCTGTGCACTTACAACTTGATGATGTGTGGGTGTCTGAAGAGTTTGAGATTCTGGATCTCGCGTTTGATTTTTCCCACGACATCTAGACTGCGGATCTTCTGTCTATTCAGAATCTTCACAGCCACTTTATGACCTGTCAGCTGATGCTCGCCGACTGAAAAGCAAAATAATAGAGATATGAAGCAGACACGGTACAGAGACTACAAAAAAGAACACACAAGGCGGATCAACACAAGATATAAAGATAGGCCTACCTATAGCATGAGGAGAAATGTATACTTCTAAGCCCTGTTTCATGGTAGGCTTAACAAAACTTGCTTTAAAATATCTGTTGGGTGTCGGAGCCGTGTTCTCGCCGGAGGCTTTTTTACAGCTGCCAAAAGTCTTACACTCACAGTTACAATATCCAAATCTTATGATAATACAGCATTAATATAAAGGGTGAGCTTCCTGTTATAATACAAATAACCCTTATTCCTCAATTGGGCATTAAAATACTGCACATTTTAACTACTGTCAGGTTCAGGGATTTGCTCAGATACATAGGTTTATGCTCTGAACATTTCACTGATCTTCAGGTGGTCTGACACCACCATGACCCAAATAACATCTGTCCCACTACTACGCAGGTGCGTGTGGAGTTCACGCCCTCACAAGGTCACGCGGAGAGCTTAAAAACAAGCTGAGAAAACTGGGGGAAAATCTGCCGTATCCTTTTCTGGTAAAAGTTAACATTTGTAAAATCTCTGATCGAGTCACCACAGATTTAACTAATGGAATAAAACAGCAATAAAAACACTGCCTTCATCTACACGGTTAATAAAATGTGTTGACTGGAAGCTCCCACGGTGGGTTTCGGACAAGCTTCACAGATGTCCTCTGCCGCGACACAGGTCAAATAAACCACGCACAGTGAGACACGGGTATGAAATAATAAAGTTGGTGAGACTGTGCATCTCCCTGTGATGTTAGCCTTTGTCCTCCAGGTAAATACACCTGCCATGGCTGATGACAGTAGATACAGACAGGGGCTTCGGTGAAAGAATTTGACTTTAAAGCAGCCCGATTCTGGAAACACATTTACGCATTAAATCCGTCCTGCTGCCATCATTAAGGCGCACCGCTACGCACAATGCTCCCCGACCACCGGTAAGTTCAGCGCCGTTCGTAGAAGGGGGAGGCACAGTGAATACTTCATATATTACTCCACCTGACGCCAACAAACGCACACATTCTGCACGGCATGACTCAAAAACATCACTTAACTCTTCACTTTCCCGAACGTTCCCACTCCGAGCGTGTCGCCGAGGATGTAATGGCCGATCTTTACCCTGCCTTCGTGTTTCTGTTGTTGCCTCTCTGCCATCTTCTCCGTTACCGACGGCTGGGTTCGCTGGGTTTGGTGGTGGGTGTGCTGCCTGCCTGTGGGGCGCACGGAGGGGCGGGGTGGAGACTCCTCTCACTCCTGAGGAAGAGGAGAACCGCAGACGAGGCGATCTCGGCAGATGCGCACAGTGCGCAGCCAGGTTTACGATGAAGGGGGGAAAAAACGCAACAGCTTTTCTCCAAGACTGATCATCTGTCGTAAAGCACAGCAGGAGTCCCGTACCCGGATGATCCCTCCGAAGGGAACCCGGCTGCTGTCATCCACCCATTACCACAGCCCACGGGCATCAGACACCGGCAAGGTGTTATGTCGAGTTTTGCACCCTAGCTGTGCACCCACCCACTCGTGACAGATCATTTTTGTTTCGGTGCTAATTAAATATGTGGTGCCTTAATGTTAATTCACAAAAAAACGCGAGTTATTTGATTTACTGTAACACAAAACACCACCTGCATATTTGTGTCATTCCATAGACTACAAGATTTATCACATAACAAAATGTGTGAAAATATATGTTTTAAGGCTTTAACACTGTAAAAATTAAAAATAAATATTAATAGGAAATTTTTGCACGCTTGCCTTGATTTTTCATACATCTAAGTTGAGGCCAACACAGAAACAGCTGTTGTTTACTCTATAATTCTGATAAATTTGTCATATTTTAGTAGAAGAGCACTCCTAATGTAATCCTCCGTTGACTTCGTGGAACTTCGTGGGCTACAGTTAAATGGGTAAAAGGTTAAATTAATAAGTGGATATGAGAGGTTAGATGAGCTTCTCATATATGAACACTAGATGGCAGAAAGAGTACAGTTTACTTTTTCTGCTCTATTCTTGAGCCTTCTCAGAAACTACAAACTGTTGAAATGAGAAAGAAGTCTGGAAATGGATATTGATGGCCATTGCCTTTTAATATGAGTAGCCTACTAGAAAAAAATTGCATTATAATTTTCAAGCTAATATACTTGAAGACAAATGTAACTGAGTTAATAAAAATATCTCTATGAAATGTCTGCCTACCTTTATTCTGCTAAACAAACTTGCACATTTCTCCACAAAATTATAAACTATATTTTTTCCCCTTCAACTTCCGTCTATATACATATGTTTCAATAATAATCATGAACAACTAAATATTCACGCCATTGAAACACCTCTCACTGATCTACAATTTTTTTTATTTTATTTTATTTGTATCTATTTTTTTAGAAATTATCTGCCTCTGATTAAATGTGCTAAATCTTACATACTTTAATAAAATGAATTGGAAAACAAATGACGAAATTACTGATTAGTTGATGTTTTCAGTCTGATATGATAATATGATAAAGTACACATAAACACATAGGCTATATACTAATTTATCTACATTTGTGCAATGGATGTTTATATTGTATCGCACAAAGAACCTTAAAAGTGAATCATTGTAATTGGAATAAAACTCATTCTCTCATTAATTCCAAAACTTGTTTACGTTTAGACCCAAGGCTGTATCTTGTAAAATACATCCAACCAGCATTTTTTTGCTTCATTTCCCTTATGTTTTTATATTACTTGTGTGACCAGTGTCTACCATTCGTGACACTGTGAACACTCAGAAACGCGCGGCCGACCACCGGCCGCTCCGCTGTGCCTGTCATTCCGTGCGTATCCGCTGGGGGCGCTGTATATCAGCTGATGTGCCC
>JAPQRQ010000019.1:21585684-21614201 GCA_037367365.1 Apogon talboti | reverse complement strand
ATATAGCCACTAAGCAGCTTCCTGTTCACCTGTCTGCATTTTGACAGGACAATGACCATCGACAAGTGGATTTGGCATTGAGCCACTCATTCTCTGTGATCCCATGCTCTTATCAGATTCACACAAACAAAACACACACTCTCATAGTTTGCCACACACGACACTGGCTAATCTCTCTCACACAAGTGTACACTTGCATCCGCTTAAGATTGCATGCACACACTGTAATTGCACAGAAAACTGTAAGACATTTAGTAATAAATTAAATGCCCAGAGAAGTCCAGCTGATCTTTGGTTTTAAACAAAAAATACCTTTCTCTCTGTCACACACATATTAAATAACCACAACACAATAGCCATACATAATCCTTTGTAGCCCACTCTAACATGTCATTTGACGATCTACAGATAGGATATGTTGCAGGGTGGAGACGTAAATGACAGAAGTATGTCGCAGGTTTCCTCAAGAGATTGAGATTGGCCCTAAATAGACAAAAAGTGTAATCGATCCAGAAGCATTAGCCCGGTCTCTGTGTTATGTTATCACATGTTTACAGATCAGGCTGTTTCATGGTCTGTGTGTTTCTTGAGGTGAACGGTTATGTAAAGGGATTAACAGCCTTGAATGTATGACTGTTTATCATTCAGTCTCTAAAATAACACATACTGTACCTGTATGTCAGCCTAGTGTTAAGTGTTATTCAAAAATTGTTTTACTTGTATTAACCAGTATTATGTTACTTATACATTTTTTTTACAAATACAGACATTTGACTACAAGAGCCATTATTTGTTTTTAACAAAAGTGCATAGAGTTCACAAATGTTAAATGTTTTATTGATTGACTGACTTGTCAAGACCCCGCTAACCTTTGGGTGCATTGTCATTTCTGTGTGTCCCGCTCCTCCTCAGGACGGGTCACATGGTGCATTTGAGAGACAGGAGGAGGAAATCCTCCATTAGAGCACACCACAATACCTCTTCCTCTGCCCCGCTCCGCCTCCCATTCACATCTCACACTCTCTGCCGACACTCCAGCTCGCTCACTATAATCACAATATCATTCTAATTCTACTCCTGAAAGCCATGAAAGCTCATTAAAATGTCAATAGCGGGCTAGAAGGGTGAAAGTCATGAGAGCGACACGATGGGAAGCTCGCCTCCATACCCTCAGCGGATGCGCAGGTGTCGCTCTTTGGGGACATTAGTGCAGTGTCAAGGGGAATTAAGCTTTGGAACAGTGAAGCACTTTAACGGCCATAAGAATAGGTATTGTTTCCTGTTTGGGAAAGTACAGTTGGGCTTAAGATGAGAAAATAATAGACTGTTGCAGGGCTAAAGAGGTGATAGCAATAAACACTATTAAAATAGACAGAAATACAAATCCTATAAATCGTACCAGCGTAGAACAGGAAGGTCAGACCCAGAGGAGCCTTTATATGTTAGGATGCTTGCCCTTTTAATCTAACCGTTCATCGTCTATACCAAATTTAACTCCAAAGCCAATCAAACTTGGCCGTGGCTGGATAATCTCTCTGACACAAAACACACCAAGCTGTATATATAAGCTTACAGCTCACAAACACACAGTATACACAGGCATACAGCCATTGTTGAACTGTGATTTCTAGCGGGCAGCGGAGCATGAACATGTGAGTTGATTTAAGTCATGATATTGCACAGAATGGAAAATAACCACAGTGCACACATAAACACTGGCGCTGCCGTGACCTGTACATATAAACATGTCTTCATCCAGCCAAAGAAAACACCTCCCTTCTTTTACACAGCCTCTATCTCTCTATCCAACCTGGAGTGAGTGGTCTGCAGAACACTGAGAGAAATGCATGACACAATCTGATAAGGCAAATAGAAGTGTTCCCCCAGCCACCCACCCACTTAGAATGTGTTTTTTTCTATTAGTTATACTTTTTGGCCTGCTCTGACCAGGATTTTTTTGCCAATAATTATTTTCTGACGTCTGTTTGTGCTGTTTAAATGCACAGTATGTAATTTCAGTCTCTCAACCAAAACAGCAATAATAAAAAATACACACAAAGATGATGTCATGTGATCACCACTGAAACTCCATCTGATGTGACCCAGGCAGAAATCATGCTTACAGCTGGGTTAATGGATTGTGGCTTTTCAGTCATTACGCATTTTCACATCATGTAATTTCATACTAATTAAATAGGCATAAGTTAGATATTTGCATGACGCCACTGACGAGTGACCAAATCTAACAGGCCGTTACATTGAGTTAAACTATGAATGTCTCTGAATTTAGGGTGGAACCAATCTGTAGAAGTACACAAGTCAACAAAATATATAACATAGTACGTAATTGTTTTTAGATATTTTAATTTAGCTTCACAGTATAGCTTTTCAAAGCAGCTCAGTGAGTCCTTGTATGGCTTGTTTCCCCTTTAAACACTGACACAGACCTTATCGTAAACATATAAAAAAAGTGGAGAAAATGACATTTTGCTCCTGTGTCGGAAAGTAAAACAGCAATAAAGCTGCTTTTGTTCTTCTTTAGAGAGGATGTGAGAATCTCTGGCATCATTGACTGTTACTGACCCCATGACAGAGCTTGTAAAATAGTTGTTTTTTAATTCACTGACGCACCACAGGCTTTTGCCAACAGCCCAGCCCACCTCTTTCTTTTTCTCCCCTTTCTGTTTTTATCTCTCTCTGCTGCCACTCCCCCACCTCCCTTTCTCTCTCTGTGGGTCAGCGGGCCCTGTGAAGGTCACTGTCTCTTTTTCCAACTGACATAAAAGAGGTCATATTTCTTCTCACCGCTGTTTGCAGATGAGGCTCAGATGGGCTGGAGGGTTATTGTTGGAGTGTATTTTAGTTTGCGCTAAGAGGTTCATGGACCGACTCTGGTATGAGCAGTATGCCCACATACCAGGCTGTTTTCAGAGAGGTGGCATGGGGGGGTTTGTACAAAACAGCTTGGCATCTACCAGACTGGGCAGCGGAGAGGGAAAGGCAGCGTGCAGACAGAGAGGCTTTCATAAATGCTCAATAGATAGTGTTGAGATCCTCAATCGCTCGCTCTCGCTTTCCTTTTCCAGTCATTCAGCTAGTCAACTCCTAAGTTTCCCATGGTGTTCTCTGATCGGTTTAGCCTTTAAGCGCTAGTTAGCATGTGTGTGTTTATCTGTGTGTGTGTTTCCCATGTCTGTTAAGCCCATGACCTCTTTTCACGTCCCCTCATTAGCATGTGAATCCCCCCTCCACAAGTAGGGCAGAGTGAAGAGAAGGAAAATGAGAGGGAAAGAGAAGGTGGAATGAAAGGAGAAGCAGAGATGAGATTGGCGTGAGAGAAAGCATTATCCAATTTCTGAAAAACTTTCCTTTTTCATACAATCGACCCAGCAGAACTCAGCCTGTGCATAGAGTTAACACGTTTGTTGAAGCTGAAGAAAAACAAATCTATTCAATCAACTCAGCTTAAGTTATGTTGACTGACCTGCAATACATCCCACATAATTCAGTGAGAACAGGCTCACCCACATCTAACCTTGCCTGTTGTGTGGACAGTGTGGTTCCCGGACACTGCCAAAGCCCGATCCGTCCCGACCCGGCCCTGTGTGGGCCCACCAGCAGTCTGTTGAGCCCTGCACCTTGTTTATGCAGGTGTCTGCCTCAGTGACCGTTCTATCTGCTGCCCTCTGCAACCACTGGGTGAAGAGACAAGGAGAGAGGACTGAGACGAAGGCTATCTGCTTAAATACTAAAACAGCAATATAGTACAGAAATACTTTCATTTCTGCAGAATATTTTTGTGGCATTTATTGTTTCATGTTCAGGTCAAGCAGGAAGAGTATCTCATCAAGATTCAATTCATTTGCCTTTTATCATTTAGGCAAACTTCATCAGCAGTTTATTAAGGTTGTTCAGGACCTTAAATTTTTTTTTTTTTTTATAAATTAAAAAAAAAAATTTCCAAAAACTTTTGTACTTAAAAAGACAGCCCGTCCTTAATGCAAAGTGAAGGTAAAAATGCAGATAAATAGATCATTTTTGCACTCCAGCTGTCTTCATGTTGAGTATTGCCTTAGTGATCTTGGTCAACACCTGAGACAACACGTTCTTCTTTCAAGTGGGATTTTAAAGAGTCTGAGAGGTCTGAGTTTGTGTCTGAGAAACATGCATAACAAAGTGAGGTTGGAGGTTTTGAGGAATGTTCATTTTCATACTAGTGGTTACTGGTGAATGTTGTGTTTTTCAATAACACGGTCTCCTTTTCCCATCACTGGTGAGACGACAGCCGTGGTTCTCAGTCAAATTAGGAACATTCATGAGTAGATCTCTGCTTGTGACCCAAATGTCAGAAAATCCCTGTGATGTTAGCGAACCGCATGAACCACATGTTGGAATAATTTCTATGCAGTCTGATGCTGAATGTATATGTTGGTGTGTCTGTGTGTGGGTCTTCGGGACGCCTTCGTGTCTTGCGCTCCCTCTATTTATGAGCTACTCTATGCACATACACCGAAACATGCTGTCATGCAAAAATTTTCCAAAGTTGGGTGGGCTTAGTTTTTGTTTTTTTTGGTAGTCACACTTTTTAAAATCCCTCAAGGGAGACCTTGGAAGTCCTAGCCAGAGTTTGCACGTCTGTATTTGTATTCTTTTGATTTGGAGATGTGTATTTATATTAACCTCATCAGAACAGAATGTGGTTGTGAATCTGAGTGCTGACGTGTGTGGTTGAAGGTACAAACTGCTGAATTAATTTGACCAACCTACTGCTTTATGCTGGTTCTCTATTTTCGATCCATTTGTTGTTGATGATGTCGGCTAAAATTAGTTAAGAATGCCCTGTCTGAGAATACTTTCCATCAACACTCTACCTGGAATGACAGTTTCTACCCCTGTAATCCATAACGCCACACTCACAATGTACTGACACAGTCACAGTGTCGGTGTGTTCCTTTTGTCTGTAATAATGGACCCCTACCTCTGAATGTCAGTGCATATTTGCTCTGTCAGGAGGGGGCATCTCCTAATGCTAAAGGATAAATCTCCCTCCTCAATAGCTTGGTGTCACTCTGTCAACACAAGCAGCAGGAGAGGGTTTGCTGAGTAAATAGTCTGTTTAACGTGACAATAAGCAGACACACACCTGTGAAGGATTTTGTGTGTTAATGTGCATTTTTAATGTGAATTTCTTTCTCAGCTTGCAGGTAAGTGAAATTAGAAAGAATAAGGTGTGCCTGTGAGTCACTGATTTGTTATATGTGGGTGTGTGTGTGGGTTCATGTATTCATTTGTGTGTGTGTAGCTATGATGCCCAGCTTGGCTCTGCACCATGGCACTATTCATCCATACCAGAGGGGTTTCTACTGCAGTGACTCCAGCCTGAACTACCCCTACAAGAAGAGCACCGTCCCCTCCTCAGTGCTCACTTCTGTTGGGTTGACACTGCCCGCGGTGTCTGTAAGTCCCTCTAAACAAAGAGCACTTGGCCTTGGGGAATCCTGAGCCAGATACGGGGAGGGTTTAAGGGGTCACGGTGGCTGTGAAGGAGTGATGACAACACCACATTACTGCTACTAGTACAGCAAATAGAGAAAAGCTTGTGCAGTGTTAGTCCAGAGTCGCTGTTTATAATTTGTGGTGTCGGTTTCGCCTGATTTTTATAAACATTTCACTCCTTTGCTTTAAGCTGGCCTTGCATGCCATCCGTAAGCCCCTCCCACTTCTACCGTATCCCACGACCCCTCAGTGCCAATGTGCTCCTTGTGCTCGCTGTGGTCTCTCCTGTTTATATCTGTGTCACTGACCTGGTGCTTTTATGCTTTGTTTCTTCCCTCTCTCTTCCTCTCTCTCTCTCTCTCTCTCCCCCTCTCTCTCTTTCTCTCTCTCTCTCTCTTTCTCGCTCTCTCTCTCTCTCCCCCTCTCTCTCTGCACCCCTCTGTCTGTCTTCTGTAGCTAGCCTGCCTTTCCTGATCATTGAGACTAGCACCATAACTCCGTACCGGCGCGGGTTTTACTGTTCGGACGAGTCCATCCGCTACCCCCAAAAAAAGGGAGACACCATAAGCGATGCCGTGCTTTGTGCTGTTGGCATTCTAATTGCCATCTTCTCTGTAAGTCGACCTCCACACATTCCTCTGTTTGCTGTTTTTTCCCCAAATCGTTCTCTCTCTATTGGATAGTCCAGTATCGTAGTGTCACTAACAAACCCCCTCCTTTTTTTTTTTTTTACACACATTCCTTTACCCAAATGTTTGAGTGATTTACTATCATGCAGTGTTGTCTAAAATACTCCAGTCTTTTGCTATAAATGTGCTTTATATATCTTCCCAACTCCATTTTACAGTGTTTCCTTTGTCATACTTTTGTCTTACATGTAATTTTTGAGTCACTGTTTTTATTACTTCAGTCACTGGTAGTAAAAGACCCCCCCGAGTGACACTAGGAAGTCGTCGCGGTGACGCAAGCATGCCAAAGCCCAAAGAGATTTTATGAGCTAGTGGTCCAGTCTCCCCACTCATTCTCTTGTACGTTGACTTGATGCCCCCTGTGCCCCACGCATTACTTTAGGTGAAAATGTCAGTGCACTCTCCCATGCCGACAGTGTTGCGCTGATGCCCTGAGGCGCCTCACCAGTTAACAGCAGCTTAAGTCTTCGTTCCCATGACTCCTACTTCAGAAACAGAACGGGCCTAGAGTAGTGCCAGGAGATTAGAGGGGGGTCATGGGTAGTGGAAACATGTTCTAATGACATGTGGAGCGTATGTATTTGTCGATTAGTGCCTCGTGGTCAGGCTAGATGATATTCACAGCACCCTCATAAGCTCTCAGACTGAGACGCCACTTCACAGCCTGCACCTCGGTGGGCACAGACACACATTAACACACACTCAACCAGTGCGGCTCTTCTGCTTATTAGAACCAGGAGCCTGCATGTGTTAGACAGTTCCCTCACATGTTCACGTGTGGGCAACGCTGGCGTGTCTGACACAGCTGTGTTCCATTAGTGGAGTCTACTGCCATGCTAAAACCATTCCTTTAACGCACATACATACACACACAAGCCTGCACACACTCACACATACATGCACACACACGTACATGCACTGGTCGCAGATTCTTGTCGGGGCTCTTGTTTATCTCCACAGTGAGGGAATTCCCAATGGTTCAGACATATCCACGTCTGACAGACATGTTTCCACTGTCAGACAGAATGACTAATAGTAAGATAGAGTTTAATGCACCCTGATCGTCTATATAAACTCCAACGGCCTTGAAAAGCCTGCTGTACCAATGGCAGGTCCTGTCTACACCCACATACCCAAGACCATTGGATAGAAAAGGAGAAGAGAGATCCAAATGCAAATGTTGGCTACCCAAATAAACTGCTCAGCACTATATCAGCCCCCTGTGGCTCTAATCTCCAATTCCTATCAAATATACTCATCGACAATAGCACACACACACACACACACATACACACACTAATACAACACCATGTTTGTTTCTCCTGGCTGTGAGCCTGCCAGCTGACCACCCCATAGACAGGATAGGTGTGTTTATCAAGCCTAACAACACACACAATGCATGTAAATATAAAAACAGCAAGATTCAGAGTTAAGTTGGTAGAATGGATGGGAAAGACTCTTTATATATGTGAGCATTTAGAGTTGTAATATCAGTCAAATTACAATATTGTGGTTCTTTTGGCTCAGAGATGGACACATAAATATTTTGCTGAGACATTTTGTGAGGAGGTAGAAAGAAGAGTGAAGCCTTGTCGAGAAAGAGGAAGGAAAGGGAGATGTGGTTAGTGGTGGAAAGCAGCCAGTCCGTCAGTCAGATACCTGAGGTGGTACAAATATGATTGACATCTCCATGCCTTGAGGGTTAGATTCGTGTAAGCCCTCTCAGTGTGGATGAGGCTCTTTCCATGGGGCCCAGCTCAACTTAAAACCACCTGTCTTAAATACCACAGGAGTTAGAGTTAGCCTCTGACCTAAGCCTTACAGCAGACCATTACTGTGATATAGATCCTCTTTGTTTCATAGTCAGGTCACTTTTATTCAAAACATCAAACAAGGCTGAAGTTTTTCTTTAAGTTTTTCATGTTTTCCTTTTTCCATCACCTGCAGTGTTTCATTCTTTTCCTTTAAACGCCCCATCATGTCATGGATCAAAGCGTCCTCACTCACATTACATTAAAACTGCCTTCGGGAAAGGCAGGCCATGCTCATTCTGTTTGTCTCTGTGTGAATCTAATCTCTGTCTCTCCTGTATGTCCTTCACATATTCTCTTAACTTCATCTGCTACTTGTGCCTGGATTCAAATTAGCACTCCTGCATGATACTCACTCAAACTTAACAATTGTAATGCATGGTTATCCACATGTAAAGCTACTGTAAAGTGAAGAATTCATTAGAGTTACATGTTTTTTCCTTACATGTCATTTGTTATCATATTTGTTTGTTTGTCTAAAAATAATCCTTTCTTTTAGATTGTGATTGGAGAATGTTACAGGATTCACCAGCTTCATGAAGGAACAAAATCCTTTGTTGGGAATCCCTATGTTGCAGCCCTCTACAAACAGGTTAACTCTCCATTAGAGTACTTTTTCAATTAATACTTACATACATTACTTACTGTCACCTGTTTTATTAGTATCTCTAATTACTGTTACGTATTTTTCTGCAGATGGGTGTGTTTATTTTCGGCTGTGCCATCAGCCAGTCATTCACAGACATTGCCAAGGTGTCAGTGGGTCGTATGAGACCCCACTTTTTAGATGTGTGTAGACCTGATTTCTCCACCATCAACTGTTCCTTGGGATACATCACCCAGTACATCTGCACTGGAAAAGAGAGCGAGGTGCAGGAGGCCAGGTTTGTGTGAACAATAATACAGAATAATAAAGAATTTATTCTGCATGAAAATACTCCTTGAATTGATTTGTTTTACAGAGAAAAATCTTTCTCTCCACAGAAAATCTTTCTTCTCAGGACATGCCTCTTTTTCAATGTTCACCATGCTCTACCTGGCTGTAAGTAGTTATTAAACTCTGCACATATACACACCCTCACACACACACACAGTGATGCTGGGAGTCACAGACAAAGCTTTACACATTGTATGAGGTTGTGAAGCGAAGAAGGTTTGGCTCTTATCTGGGGATTATCTGGCTGTAGAAAAAAAGATAACATTGTTCTTAGTCACTTCTCCTCCTCTTCTCTCTCCACTCATTGACTTTATAAGGGATTTATTCTTCTATTTATTCCTTGGAGAGGATGGATGCGCTCCACCTGTTTTCTTCAGAGCAGCTGCGTGTGCACTTCCTGTCCTCTCCCATTTCCCTACATCCCTCCCTCTCACTCCACCTGTTGTGGGTGTCTGCTGAGGCTTAGCACCCTAGAGGCACTTCATGCTTCAAACAGTCCAACTGCACACACACAGACAATTCCCAGCTCAAAGCTCCACAATGGTCTCCTCCCCCTCTTCTTCTGTTTACGCACCACAATTTTCCACCTCACTTCGCACGATGCATTCAGGGAAAGAGGGAAAATTTGACTAGATGATTTTGTTATAAGGTGGTCTTGGTTCCCACGTTGACCTTGGAGCTGTAGTGTACTGGTAACAGGGAGTTGCTATGGGTATTTCCCAGCCTCTGGTTGAACCTGCAGCTGTGCACTGGTCATACCAAAGAACAGAGATAGAGTGAATGAAAAGCAGGGAAAAACACAGAAGGAATGGAGATGGAGTGTTGCTTCCAGACCACAGAGTGACACACTAGTCAGAGACCAGTGTTCCAGCTGCGGCGAGTGCAGGACTATAGCCAGAGGACAGTGGTGCAAACAGAAAGAGAAAGCGAAAAGAGTGGTGGAGAGGATGAACAGGATGTAGTTGATGTTTTGGAATATAAAACCAGCATATGGCAGCTCAGAGTAGAGGCATTCCTAGTGGAAAAAAATCTGTGGCATCTTTTGTTTTTGCCAGTCTTGTGACTTCACGTCATTGTTTAAGTGTGTGTAAGTATTTTTGTGTCTTGGACAACCACACTGTGAATTCAGATTAACCTGAGGACATATAAAATAACTGAAAGTGAATACATATAGGGTGAATGATCATATTCATTAGTGGTTAATTCTACAAATTTTATCAAAATGATCTTTAATGGACTCTTTAAATGATAGAAAAATAGTGAAATGCCATCTCAAGTTTGAACCGTCAAACGTTTTTGTTGTCTGCTATGAAAGTGTCACTTCCACATTGTGGCTGACACCTGGTTGTCCCTCCCGCAGCCACTGTCGTCTGGTAATTGGCACTCTGTGATTTTGACGCAGTTAATTTCCTGCTAATTGTGCCTCGCGTGCTGCATAAGTGACTGATGTGGTTTGATTTGAGCTTTCGCAGCACTGAAGCCTTGAGAGATGGTACCCAAATAACTGGCACACACTGCACTGCACCGAACCACACGTTGTGCAGCTACATTGCAGCCGCAGACATTGAGCGTGTGTGCATTTGTGTGTCTTACTTTGCTATCTTTTGTTTTGTCTAATATGTGCACTTACTCTTTGCACATACTCTCCACCAGCAGAGGATTCACGTAGTTATTTATGTCAGGGTTTTTCTTCCTAAGGAACCTGCTATCAGTGAGTCTGAAAGCCAGTTGTTGGTTAAGTGAAAACCACCATGTTTGTATGTGTTATATCTGGCCTTAACCACAGTTATGCATCTGTCTCACAGCATGGTGTGAACATGAGAGGAGGGGGAAGGGGCTAGCATGTAAAACAAGCCCTCATTCTCATTATTTCTCACTTTGTTCTGTTTGTGAGTGTTTTCCTTCATTTAACACTGACTTTGAGTCAGAGAGAGAATGGAGTGAGAGGATTTCTCTGGGTTGGATTCCTTTAGAAACCACCAGACTTTGTGTCGCTCTTGTCTCTTTCCATCATGGGAATCTGCTGGGACTCCTTTTGTTGTTGTATTTTATTGTTGTTTTCCTCACATCTAACTATTTCGGACACAGCACATTTTTGAGAGGACAAGCAGGGTCAAAGTTCCTGAGATTGTGCAGCTGGATGTGGTTGCCTGTATCTGACTTCAACAAGAAATAGTTGGAAAAGGGAACACTTTTCACAGCTTAGAAGGTTATTAAACTTGCTTATCATGAGTTTGTGTTTATTTTAGTGTTGAATCAGGGCTGGATAGGATATTTGGGTTTACATGCTGCCCTCTAGTTAGATAGGGCTAAGCAGATTAGCAGGTCACTGTAATCTTTAGCCGGAGTACTTCTTCTACCGCTACCATGACAGTCTGCTGTGACATTTAGGATGTTGTGTGAAGGTTTTTCTTTTTTTGACTGTGGAACGTCAGACAAGAGTATGTATACTTAGTCCTTGCCCACTACCTGTGGAGGAAGCCTGCAGTCTAAACATCCCTGCCAGGGAGGAGAGACTGGAAGGGATGGGAGGGATCGCTTCCTTGCTTCCGTACAGGGAAGAACAATGATAAAATGTCATGGAGGAAGTGTAAGGGAGCTTTACGTCCACACCTATGGGGGCTCATAGTGGATGAGGTTGCTGGGAGGTGCTGCTGTGGCTGTCTGTAGGTATTGTTAGCCTAGATGATTATAAGACAGAAGTCTGGAGGTTTGGGCTGGGTAGACCTTGGCGAAGGTCGGCTCTGTGTATCTGGGTGTGTGAGACAGGAAGTGAGGGCTCTGAGTGGTGCAGAAACACAGGATGTCTGAGAAACCTGGGCTGACCTCACCACCGTGCATGTATGTGGGTAAAAATGAGGGGGAGGCTGTGCATGAAAGCGGTGTTAAGAGATAGTTATGTCTGTTTTGGTTCTCAGTCTTTATCATGACCCAATAAGTGGTCTATGGCTGTGGGCAGGGGCTGCATCTGCTTGTTGTGGATTTTCTTTGATGGAGGGTAGAGAGTTCATCCTAACAAAGTGTTGAAATGTGCATGGCAGGGTATGTAAAAGTGTGTGTGTGTATGTGTGTGTATTTCAGTGGCTCTCTGTGGTTGTGCTGTTTTTACAGCTGGAAAGTTGAACATTGAATCAGTCATGTCCGGGTCTCAGGCAGCGGAGTGTGTGTGTCGTGGAAGAGAGTTCCTCTGTGGGTCTGGCCAACCTACCCATTTTGATTCAGTCTAGACCTCTCAAACTGAAATTATGCACACACAGCGCAGGTGCAGGGTTAAAAAGGCAATACAACATATGGTAAACCTAATGACTTTCATGAAAATTTCCAGCCAGGTGTGTGTGATGGTACAAGTCACCGCTGGCAACAGGCTTTGGCGGTGATACTGCCAACTCTGGAGCGGATTACATGTTTTTCATCATATATGACATCATATATGTACATTATTATCAAAATGTTGTACCTTGTGTATCAAAACATACTTATTTGTGTCCTCCTGTGTGTCTCTCCAGTTTTATCTGCAGTCCAGGTTTACATGGCGCGGTGCTCGTCTCCTCCGCCCATTGCTCCAGTTCACCCTGTTGATGATGGCCTTTTACACTGGCCTATCACGTGTCTCCGACCACAAGCACCACCCCACTGATGTCCTGGCAGGCTTTGTGCAGGGAGCCCTGGTGGCCTACTGCATAGTAAGTACACACGCGTCATACATAACACACACTGTAACTTTACCAAGCACATCCATACATGCAAATGGTATAAAAATAGGAGTGATGTAGAATGAAGACACACGCCAACCATCAATCCTTTCTGCAACATAAACCTGTTCTATTACTGACCACCAGGGAACTTACTCATAGCTCCCCTTTTTCACATTTAATCCTCTCTGCTTTCTGTTGAAAACAAGAACTGGAGCGGGCACTGAAGTGAGGAGAATCTTATTCCCTTTAATGAATAACACATTGCTTGGAGCCAGGCCTGAGTTCAGGAGTTTGTGGGTTTTTGTGTGCGCCTGTGTGTTAGTGTAAATCCATATTCTGCAACCTCCATGACTACTTTTGTGACATATCGTAACAGCAGTTGCCAGATGATTTTCGTAACCCTCATCATTACACTGAGCTACATGGAGCCAAGGAAAATTAAATTTGGGCAGAGAGGAAAATAGAAGGAGTGTAAAAGGAGAGGGAGTCAGAGCGAGAGAGCAAGAGAGGGGATTAGCCTTTGAAACAGGAATGAGGCTGTTAATTATTTTGGGTTTTTTTATTTGGCCGGTCTGGTTCTATCAGCACAGCAGGCTGCAGCTAAACTCTGCCGCCTCTGGGAAAAGTATGGAAAGACACACTCATACACGCACGCACGAGCAGCCCTTACCTTTTTACACGATCCAAATCTGAACATGGAAGGGATTAGATTCATAAAATTCTGCGAGAATTTAGTAGTGGCGCCTAGACAGACCTAGCTAACGTATGCACACACGCACAGAGCCCAGAAGAGTTCTTTAATGCCAGGGTTATTGGAGGATCTAAAATGAACTATGAGCACGAGTCAATACGTAACAATAGACTGCAATGCTCTGGCAACATCAATGCTCCTGCAGCTGGGCGTAGCTCCTGGACGACATCAGCTTTGACAGGTAAAAAAAAAAAAGAATGTTTTCAAAAGTATGCTCAGCTTATGAGCTCGACCTCTATATGGGCAGATCTGGCAGACGGAGCGTAGGGAGGGAAGTGACAGGAGAGAGGAGCCTTGTCTGCATCTTGGCTCAGGAAGAGCATGGGTTCAATCCAACTCAACTATTCCACAGCCCTCCTGCTCGCTGAGAGACAGTTTAATGCACACACAGACACACTATTCACAGTCACATGCATACACACCACACGTATATACACAGACACGCAGTCAAACCCCTGCCGATAGAGGCAGTGGGCTTAGTTTTACAATCCTTGACGCCCTTCTGATTTGCCCAGTCTTGGTAGAAACGCACATCTGTGATTACTTTAGTTCGGCCGTTTCAGCCTCTCAATAAGCAGTGGAGCAGAAAAGACGTGACAGGGGCTGAGTGGAGGTGGGACAAAAGAGGTTTAAAGGCTGTGTGATGCAGAAACCCCAAAAGAAAATATTAAATCAAAATGTGAACAATTTTAGAGCTAATGTTAAATAGTATGCAAGTCCTATGAATTAGAAACGTGAGAATATAGAAATCAAAAAACACATGAATGTAATTTTCATCAGTTTGGGACATCCAGATCACAAAAGCACTGAGTTAAATATCTCTCCTTACATCTTCTGTAATTACTTTTATATGTATGACCAATCAAGCCTAAGCTTATAAATGTAAGGAAACACGAACAACCAGTACATGGAAATTATTCTTGCGCTTGGTGCAAATTTAAAAAATATTATTCAAAGAACACATGGGGTGAATTAGCAGATTTGCACATCAGTCCCAAGTGTGTGATGGAACAATTGTTCTTACCGTAATGTCATAGCCTTGTGGAAACATGGCCTCCTCCAAATACAGTTCAGTAATTACGTGTAGAGAACTGTATGGGTCCTTGACTTTATTGTCTCTGTGATTCCAGGTTTCCCTAGGCTACAGTTACCTCTTTAATCCCAGTGAACCCCTATTGAGTGCCAGTAAATGAACAATACAAACCTGGAGCAAGTATAGACACATTCATATGTAGTGATGCATCAGACTGGGGCTTTCTTGTAAGTAAATTGCAGCCTTAAACACTCTGTCGTCACATTTAATGATGGTTAGTGTCTGAGTCGGATACTTTTGAAGAATATGTAGATGAATGTCTGCATTGCGTGAAACCTCCCCAGACTACGGCTGCAGGCTTGTGATCCAAAGAGCCAGCCGGAACCGTCAACCACAACAGGAAGTGGTCTGTCTGTCTGTCCTACCTGATTCTGTCTATCAGACACAGTGACCTAGTTTTCAACTAATGTCGTAATAAAGGTCGAAAGAGCTAAAACCAGCAGGAAGCAGCTGTTGTAAAGAAAGCCTCGGCTGCATTTGTTTGTTAAAGTTCATTGTCACAGTGGAGAGGAGATGGATCTGGCATTAAAAGTAGGAGCGTTTAGACGATGCTATTTAAGCACTCAAGGACAGGATGCACATTGTCACAACTTTTGTAGCAGTGGGAGCAGTAAGCAACAGAAAGTCATCTTTAATCTGTCAAAGTTAGGAGTTATATGTACTGTGTCATCATATAAATATAACTATGCTGTGAAACTCACACATAAATACTGTTATATGCACATATTTCTACATTTCAGCCTGTGTAATTGTTAAAAAATGCGTGTATGTTCTGGGAAGTGTATATAGTTAGTGCCATTAAACTGCGAGTACATTTGGGGATGTGGTTAGTCTGCCAATATATTCATAGTTGGTTGCGAGTGTGTGCAAATAAATTCACAGTTTTATTCTTTGACATATAATGGAGGTCTTGTGAGTAATGCGGTGGTTTTAGAATTCATTCTTCCTGCAAGGTTGTGCACTTCCTGTGTGACTCAGCTTCTTTATGTGTCAGGCATGACTTAAAAAGTGGCTAAGGAAACATAATTGAACACATAAACACATTCATGTAAAAGTTTTGTTTTTTTTTTTCACTGCTGAGTCTGCAACACTCATCACAACAGATTTAAAGATTGTGTGTATGTGCTGGTGTGTAGGTTGCACAGGAAGTATTGGGGTTGAGATAAACTTTCCACTGTGCCGGGTTCAGGGGTGATGGGTTGGAGGTTGGCTGATGTAGCTGGAAGGCCTCCTGGGATTGGATGCAAATGATACTGATGAGAAATACGGCTGGAAAAGTTTCCCATGACATGCAGGGTGATTCTCAGGAGGTACAGTAACACATCAGCTCCTTCTCCAACCCTCAATTTTCATTATGTATCGTACACCATATAGTAATGTACTGCTTAAATAAATAGCTGTATACACAAAGAGGTCTTTTATCTGTGTGAAAGCAGCTGCGTCCAGAGGTATCTATATCTACTTATGATGTCATCTGCCCACCAAAGGTCAGTAGCAAAGGTCATTGTATGGTTAACAAATGTCAAGTTGTAATAGAGAACGTCTTTGTGTTAAAACTGCAAGTCATGAATGAGACTTTGTTTATTATATAATACATATCAGTCATTGGCTTGGCATTGGCTGTCGCTCTTTAGACAATAGTGTAGTATAATAATAATAATAGTAATAATGATAATAAAGTAAAAGTTAATGAAATTTCCCATTATTCTTGTAGTCAAGACTACCTAAACTGAGACCAGACCAGACCAGACCAGACCAGATAGATAGAAAAGAAAAGGCAAGCAAGATCTTCAGATACTACTGTACATACTGATATTGTAAGGGTAACTTACTGTATTGTCAGGGGTCAGATGATTCTAGTAGTAGGAAAAATTAGGCAGCCTGTGGAATGCTGAATCAGGAATTTGCTAAATGTTTTACACCTATGGAAAAAATGTTTTAAAGATTTAAAGAAGCACCAGAAATTTAGTGATACCCCTTTGGCTTCTGTCGGAATTGGTATAAAATAAAATCCTAGCTCATCTTATTCTGAGACTGAGACAAGATAAAGTGAAAATCCACTCAAGACCATCACTAGACCTTCAAAAGTTGTTTCTGAAACAAGACTTAAGACCAAATCTTGGTACAACACTATTTCCCAGCACTGCGTCTCAGGGGATTTTTAATTTTCTTAAAAACTTTCTATGTTGTAGCTTGTTCACCAGACATGTCAGCATCATCAGTCATTTCACCTCTTGGCACAGAACCTAAACTCACCCACTACTGGCAGCACTGACGGAAAAGCTAATGTGCCTACCAGTTTATGTGTGTGTGTTTTTGTGTGCGTTAGTCACAGCTGAACCCACTGATTCTCTTGACCCCAGACCCCTGTATGAGGAAATGGCAATACAGTTTTACAGTGGACAGTAGTTTCCATGGTCCCACTTCCTGTCCACCCCGGCCCATTTTCCTGTTTGACATATGATGTCATCAGGACCTCAGGAAGATATTTCTTCTGTGCTTTTTAGCCTCTTCCGTCATGTACAAACAGTGCCAGGGAGGCTGAACTCCCATTTTTTTAGGGGAATTTACAGTCGCCGCCAAGGATGGCATCATTTAATGGAGGATTAGAGGCGGTTCATTGAATATGATTGTCGTTTTAGGGTGAGCTATAATAAGATCACTTCCTTTAGCCAGATTACTCAGTGTTGCTCGTTTAGGGTTGCATAAAGTGTGTCGAAGGGAGGTAAAAGGGAGTTTCTCAGCATGGCATGGTGAAGTAATTCAGCTTTTACACTTCTTGCCAACAGACAGCTCTGCCGCAGACAAATTAACATGTGAGTGCACATTCACATTAGCCCTGTTCAGACCTGCCATGTTTTATCCTACCCCTACATTATCTGGGATGTGTGGGTAGTTAGGACATACTTAGACATAATTTAGTAACTAAGATACACAAAATCGATGTAAGGTGCCTGAGCTCTGAAAAATAGGGGGATTCGGACTGAGTGAATGTATTTTAGTTGCTTTTAGTAGTTAAAATAGTTAAGGTGAACCATATAGTGCAGGGGTGGGCAATCCTGGTCCTCGAGGGCCGGTGTCCCTGCAGGTTTTAGATATTGCCCTCTTCCAACACACCTGGATGCCATTATGTCGTTATCAGGCTTCTGCAGAGCTTGGTGATGAGCTGATCATTAATTGAAACAGGTGTGATGGAAGAGGGAAACATCTAAAACATGCAGGACACCGGCCCTGGAGGACCAGGATTGCCCACCCCTGATATAGTGTTTAAAACATATTTTTTGCTGTATGACACAGGCAGATGTATTATGATTGATTCAATTTCCTCAATCCACGTCGCAGGAATAACTTGTCTCCACTGGAGTGTGATACAGTTGCATTTAAACTGCACATGCTCAAATATCATTAAAATCCTGTATCTTTTTCCATTTTCTCACCTTGTACTCCAGGTGTTCTACGTGTCTGACCTGTTCAAGCCGAGGGTGAAGCCAGCCACACCCCCTCCATCCCCCATCAAGAAGGAGCTGCTGCCTTCAGCCGACATCATCGAGAGAAACAACCACCACAACATGGTGTGAGAGAGGCCACATTTCTTCCTGTGACCGAGGAGCCAATCACAGCGCTGCTCACCTCCCATCGGACAGTAGAATGTAGCGACGAGAGACTGTAGCTGCTTCTCAAATGGCATCCTCCTCCCTTTTGCAGGGCCCAACGAGGCACTCTGTGGACTAGGGTGTCAGATTTGAGATTTGCACAGCAGAGTCCACTCTCACTATCCAGACTTATTATATAATCATTATGTTAACTACTAATCAACAAATGAGCCCATTGTTTTGAGCACAAGAATTGGACACTGAAAAGAAAACAAAAGTGAATTGAGAAATTGATGACATGACAGGCAGAGCTGTGGGTCTGGAGGTTTAATGGAAGTGTAACCACACAAAGGGAAAACACTTGTGAAGGAAAACAAATGAAGAAAAGAGACAAAAAGAGAAAAAGACAAACCCCCTGCCTAAGGAGAGAAGGATTTCCACTTTCCTCTCTGAACTCTCTGTGGCCTTGGAACGCCATAGAACAACAACTTCCTTACCTATGGGAAGGATTTTACTGCAATAAATAGCAGCATAGAAATATTAACAGTATAGAACATATAACTTATAGCACTGTTTTTAAGTTCATTGTCCATTATCACCACTTGCTGCCTGAGATGTCCATCTACAACAAAACCTGATGATGCTGATGTGCACGAGACAGAAGCTGACTGAGTCTGGTATGAGATTCTTGTGAGAAAATATACTCAAAATAATCTTATCATATGGTAACAACCCAAAAGGCCACTGCAAGAATCTTAAACCTTTCTTTTTAACCCTTTGTGACAAATCCTAGAGGTTAAAGCCCACTGGGCTCTCAGCTGGAGAATGTTTTCAGCATTCAGTAAGTACAACATTTTGACCTCATGAACCCCATGAACAATGTCACCAGATTAGCACATCAAGCTTTTTGTAGTGGACTGTCAGTGCAGCCTAAACCCGGGACGTTGCATTTCTTTTTTTGATAGTTTTAGTAAAGGGGAAATATTTTCTGTGGAAGGTGGGAGACAGATCATTCAGCCACCTAGCACCTGAAAAGAGGGCGTGGCTGTGCCATGCCACTTCCTGGTGTTGGGGCCGTCTGTTCCTCTTCCTACGCCGGAAGAGGATGGATGGGCAGAGTGAAGTGGTGGGATCTGTCGCCATGGAAAGAGGGTGATGCTTTACAGCTAAGCTGGCACATTATTATGGGATGATTTGGGCTCTTTCCGCTGGCAGGGCGGAGCCCTCACCCACCCAATCACTCATTGGCAATGGACGTTTGTCTCTCAGTGTGTGTGTATATGTGTGTGTGTGTCACTCTCGTGCTTGTGTGGGTACATTTGTGCTTGTGCATGTACATCATGTGTACGTGTGTGAATGTGTGTGTACATATGTATGACAGCCGTTCCCTGTGAAGTAAATCCCCCAATGATAAACTATGTGTGTTTCAAATATAAACCTCTCACACACACTGTCAGCTGTGCCAAGTGTGTGTATATGTGTGTATTTGTTTGTCTGAGTGTGTATGTGCGTGTGCCACTGAGTGTCATGGAACGAGAGGCCAGGTGAACGTTATAAAAACTGTGGATCTATAATTTTTATTCTCTGCTCAGATGCATCTTTAACCTTGTATGTTCATAGCCTGTCCTGTATAATCACTAAGTTGTACAGTACCAGATACACAAGCCCTTTTTGTTTACAGCCTACTCAGATATTCTCATCCAATGACACACTCCGCCATGTTGCACATTTTTCTCATCGTATAGTCCGTCCTATTATTTCATGAAGCCGTTTCACTCACTTTTTATAAATATATAAATATGTATAGATCACTAAAATTAACTCTGTAAGATATTGTTTCTTAACATGTTTAGATATATCCACTATGATTACAGACCTGTGTTCTTTACAAAATGCTGCTTAAAAAGCATCGATTGACAGATTTTTGTATCTAGATAACTAAACTATTGTAGATTGTATTAGTTTGTAATATGCATTCAAAAACAAATACACCCACAATTGTATTAAAATTCAATATTAGTATTTTTGTATTGTCTTGTTTTTTTGTACAAAAGAAATAGTAGCAATGCTGTTTTTTCTGCTAAATGTACTTAGCTCTAATACATGTGCTTTTAAATAAAAAGCTCATTTTGAACACATTTGGTTTATGTTTGCCTTATTTAATTTTGACTGAAAGTGTTAAAGGTGATTATTCTGAAAGATTGAATGGGTCATTTATAATTGAACACTAACCAATGAGTGACTAAATAACACAACAGCAAAAAAGTAGACTAATAAAGGGTCTTAAAGTGTTTTTAGTTGTTCTTTTGCAGTACTGTCTGTATGGATTTGTTACTTTTAATATAAAACATGTCATTTGGGTGTAACTTTACACACGTGGGCTCAAAAAAGCTGTGATTTCACACTCTGGCAGACACCAGACCAGAGCTGCCATCATTTCTGTCCTAAACATGAAGTGCCATTTGCTCCGCCAGTGAAGGCAGACTGAGCAAAGCCTGAATGACACTGTCTGTCATCACAGCTATTTACAGGCTTCATTTCTTATCCAAGATCAATGTATTACATGTTGTCCTGCACGGAGGGAGGACATGAAAAAGTAAGAAGGAAAAAGAACTAAAGGCAGTCCCCAAAAATTCTTGACCAGACTCCAGTGGTAAATGACTGGCACTTACAACATTAGTGAAATGAGTAAAAGGCGATCATTTAACTGATGTTATCATTACAGTGGCATGCACGTTTCCCCCCAGTGTCCTGTAAAGTGCAGTTTTTTATTGACAGTGACAGTACAGCTGGTCTGAGGTCAGTTGCAGAAAAAACACAGCACCAAAGTGAGATTTACGGTTGTCTGTGAACAGCTGGTGGGCCTGGGGTCAGCCATGCGTGGCTGTAATAGAGGGCCTGCTGCTGAGGCAGAGAGAGGCCCATGTTGTGGTCTTGTTTGGCAGAAGCGGAGCAGAGTAAAGCTGGCACCGGGCCGTCACAGGGAGGCCATGGCATTACGTAGTACTCTACCTCTCTTAGTGAGCTGGCTGTGTGTCCCTCGCCGTCATACACACAACATCCACTCTGATGCTTACGCTCAATTATTACTCATTTTACATGTAGCCCTGATGTCATTCATCTCAGTGTCCAGACTTGTGTAAAAGTCAAATGTCCTATGTGAGTTCCTGTATTAAAGTTGGCATGTGAAAACCAGTGTGGCATGTGTAAGTCTAATGTTTTTGATGTTGACGTTTTAACACAAACTGGATGGATTACGTCCTCCTCTGTGGGCTGAGAAATTCCCCCACCCTTGGTCTTATAAAAGCTTTTCAAAACCCCTTTGGATAAACTCAAAAATGCTTGGTGGCCATGTTAAAATGAGTCTGCTTTTCCTAGTGTTTTTAAAAGGAGCAAACAGTTTTCACCGCGCAGCAATGACAGAAAGACACGTGTGATTCTGACAAAGTCAAATAATCAAGTAATACAGCAAATCAGACAAGATTTTGATACATTTCTATTTAGTTTTATTTGTGTAGTCCAAAATTACAGCACTGAAAATGTTTCATTAGACAGCTGGTGAGTGTCAGCAGCATGTTAACCCTATTCTGCTCCACTGGACTTTGTTAGAAATTCCAGTGTAATTGCAGTGGAAATCTATGCTTTCTGAAACAGAGCCTGACAAATTGATAACGTATGGATATCCATCTTACTAAAAATAGTTATTACTTACAATGTCTTCATACTTCTCTCAATTTAAAAAAAATTACTTTATCAACTGCTACATATTAAATAATTAGTTACTGAGAAAAGCAGCATTCATCCATTTCTTATTAATGCATACCTACCTACCTACCTACAAATTATTCATACAGTTTTACTTTCAAGCCTGTGTGTCATGTATTGAATGGTTAAACAAAAGCAGGGGTGGATATACACTGTTGCCCAAAGTTGGAATAATTTTGTTTTCAGATAATTCCTCTTTTTATTCCTATTTATACACAATAATCACCTTTGACCAGGTGCAATGATGAAATACTGATATCCAATTACACTTTATCTATGAAGAATAAGTCTCATTGTTACAATAATTTCATGAGTAGGGGTAAAAATGTGTTATACCAACTCGGACAAAAGTGTAAAACTCTTATAGGAATCCCTTTGCAAAACTATGTCACAGTAAATATAACACAGCGGTCAGGATTACAGTCATATTTAACTGTACACAGTAGCCCAGAGTCATCATGTGTAAATGTGGTTACAGTGGCTCTCAGCTGGCAATCCAAAACAAGGCTCACTAACAGACTACTTCTCTCACCATGTAGTGGTTGTAGTCAAAAGGCCTGGAGTGAAATGTCCCACAGGCACATATGATATAAAAAGCATCGCTGCATAACAAGAGTGCTACTGTAGATGCCTTAGGTTTGACTTGAACATTGGCCATACATATGTGTGTGTGGGTGTGTGTGTGTGTGTGTGAGAGAGGAAGAGGGAGATGGAGCAGTGCTGTGGTGAGGGTGGCACCTCCAGGAGAGCCGTCTGGTGGCCAGAAGCTGAGAGGGCCTTTTCTCTGAGGCAAAGCCCAGGGAGCAGAGCGGCTGCTGGGTTTGAGGAAACACACAGAGTGGCCAGAGGAGAGTCAGAGGAGAACGACCTGGGCAGGGCTGTGCACTTCCTTTAGGGAAATGAGAGCAGGGACCCAGAGCAGGGACCACTCACAGTATGTCAGTGTCTGTTGTCCAGGGGTTTAACACACATAAGGTGTGTAGACATAATATAAATCCACCCACCGGACACAGACACGACTGAAAAGGAACACCGGTGTGCAGAAAAAATATGAATTATTTTTGGATTGTTTAACCCATTAAGACCCAAACATCCACCGCCGACCAAAAGCATCTACTGATCTGAAATGTTTAGTACCTGTTGATCCACTAATCCTATCAATATATGGAAATAATTCAGGTAAAATGCAGTTTCTCAGCTTTTCAGAATCATCTGTGGTTATGACCCATTTGGACGTTCAAAGGCTCCGTAGTTACCGTGGAAACACCGTCGTCTTCTACAACATTGATTCATCAGTAAACCCATGGAGTTGAATCAATGACAGTGGACGGAGACAGTTTTTTTTAAGTTCAATTAATGATATGTTTTCTTGAAAAAGTCACTTTTTCCCCATTTTTGTCTGATTTGCTCTTACAAACTTTGAATTTATTCTGAGCTTTTAGGAAACATCTACATGATCAGTAAATCAAATATAGAAAATATCAGATTTTCACAAAAAAATGCGAAATGCAGAGGATAATATTATAATACATGGTGATAAATCACACAAAAAAATAATTTGGGAGTTGTGACAAAAATAGTTGTGGGTCTCAATGGACTGAGATTATAATGTTCAGATATGAGCATGCTGTTTTTTCCACTGTGTTGAGACTAAAACTTAACAAAAAGTTAAAAAAAACTGAACTGACTGTGAAATATAGAATAACGGCATCAACCTTCTGAGCTTAGAGGAAATTAAAACAGATCAATATGCAATGTTCAAATGAACGTCTACAAGGCAGGTTTTGTGAAGCATTAACCCAGTTCCTTTAAATCTATGCATTATACCAGTGTAAGTAATTAAAACACAGACATGGTGGGATTTTGTAAACTGAATATAATGTGTCAATAAGCATTTGCATAGACAGCAGAAGGATTAATATGTGGGATTACTAGCATGTTTTTATGATGATGATCCTGCACGGGAACAGTGACGCTTTGTCTCAGCTGTGATATTTTGGCTCCTTTTGATATGAATGAAACCTCAATCCTGTAAAATGTAAAATGCGACAGACATTTTATGGATTAACCTATTTCTTGCGTTCCAATTTAAAGGTTTCATTTTTCCGCAGAAAAGACAGTGGGTGTAATAATATTGAGCGCAGAGACAAGTTTTGAATGTTTGGTTTCATTTCTAGAGCTAATATTTGTTTTCCATGTGTTTAATGCATGAACTTATGAATCAAATGTGCATGTTCCCTTTAACCCATAAAGACCCAAACCTCCACTGGCAACCTAAACCATCTACTGATCTAAATTATTTAATGCCCGTTCATCCACTAATCCTATCAATACATGTAAAAAATTGGTGTAAAATGCAGTTTATCATTTTTTCATGGTCATCAGATATGACCCATTTGGACGTTCAGAGTCTCTGTAGTTACCATGGATACACCATCATCTTTTGCAACACTTGATTCACCAGTAAAACCCATGGAGTTGGATCAATGACAGTGGATGGACACATTTGGTTTATGTTCAGTTAAGGATATATTTGGTGAAAAAATTATTTTTTTCTTCAGTTTTATGTTTTGATTTTGCATTTAGTCTAAGTTTTCATGAATATGTAACTTAAATATGGGAATTTAAATATAGGACAATACATGATTTACAGTGAAAAATGCAAAATATAGAAGAAAATATTATAATAAATGGTGATAAATTACAAAATTAAAAGATTAAATAGAGAGAAAAATTAATTTAGGAACTGCCACAGAAGAAGCACTGGGTCTTTATGAGTTAAGTGGGATGTAGTTCCGAGCTTGTAAGAAGAGAAACATTCAATAATGTCAGATAGCGTGTCTTTACATCCATAGGTCATTCAACATTCTGCAAAGATTTAGGATTTGATGTTGTAGGGTCTTGAAATTCATGCAGAGTAACTACAGCATGAATATAAAAACTAATTGCCCGCTTCACACATAACAGCATTATCCTTGTGTGACATAGTGTCTGTGCAGAGCTGGTGAGCAGGATGGAAAAACAGGGAAAGCAAGAGGGAAGGACAGAAAGTTAATAAATTTCACAGATGTTGGCTTTACGTGGGGGCAACAGGTGATTATGTCATCTTCACATAAATGGCCTCTGTGTCCGCACACTCTCTCACTTTCTTTTTCTCTCCTATCCAAAATTTCCGCTAACATACCAAGCACTACTTTCCAAGTTCTCCGTACACAGACTCTGAATCTTCCTTTGGGGTTGTACTGGAGAATTTGGCTTCATTCATTCATTTTCCTCAGAATTAATTAGGAATCTCACCTCTTTGCGTGACACTCTTAATGGAAAAGACATGTTTCAACCATTTACCCGTTCCTTTGTGGCCCATAAGAAGAGGTGAGCAGGTCAGAGGAAGACTGCTGGGATTGTTTTTCTTGACATTGCATTTAAACATGCACATTTTCTTAGCATTTATTTTCTTCTTTTTTCGTTGAGGCAAAGATCATTGTACAAAACATTGTAGTTAATGGAGGAATACCTTATAACATGGTGAAGAGGAGAACAAACACACCCATCTTCACCACTGATGCAGTTAGACAGATTAAATAAATGCAGAGTGAGAGGTTCCTTCTGGGATATCAGCTTTCACCTGTCTATTTCCTTTAGAGTGGATGAAGAGAGCACAGAAAGTAGTGAAGTGAAAGGCCTCTGTGATCATCTGTGTGTACAAAATGTACAGAGGCAGGTATATCTCCCTGTTCTCTCATTTTTCTCTGTATTTTTTTTTCTTTTCGGGGGTTTTCAGGGGCATTCTGTCACACAGCCAAGTTGCTTAAACCCCCCCATGGTTCACCTGCTCACGCAACGCTGCACTGAAAGCCATAAACAAGTGCTACCACATACACACTAAGAAATATGCACACAGAAACAGCCCAGAATCACAGGGTGATTATTAGGAGTCAGGATTCAGCTCAGTCCTGTTGGCCATGATCCACGAGCTGCTGCCTGATTTACTGGTTATCGATGTGAGCGTGTGTGTGTGTGTGTGTGTGTTTCTGTATATGTGGAACTTTTGCATATCTGTTATATCATCCTACAGGGAGCCAACATTGAGCTCAGCTCTCAGGGACTATGCATCTGCCTCGATGACAACACGTTGAATACCTGCTCCAGACTATTGGCTCATCACTCACACTCGTAAAGCTGTGATGTTCACTCAGAGGAATTTACTGGAATATAAGCATTTTCAGATTGAAAGCCGTAATTTGACCATATCCAGTAAAAAAGGAATTATTGATTGTGAAACGCATAGAGGTCAATTTGTCTTAGTCTGTAACAGATAGAGAGGAATGAAGAAGCTTTGTGCAAACACTGATAGGCTAAGGCATAGGACTGGGGAAAGGAAAAACTAACAATATGATTAAGCATCTAGAAAACCTCCCAAAGCCCATCCATTACTTGCTACAATGTGATCCAGGTTTATGTATTATGTACTGTATACGCATCATGTGAACTGTATGTAGGTATATGTGTGTTTGCATGTGTGTGCTTTCATTATCCAAAAAAGTTGGCTTCATTTCTGTCAGGAGGATATTGAAATAGTTTTGTGATTAATGTTCTTCAAACAGTCTTATCTACACCACATTATTCTCAAAGGGGAGCCCCCTCGAAAGAAAAATTTTCTTTGACCGAAAATATTTTATGTATATACATGTGCATGCACTCAATGGAATAGGGTTGTGTTATCTGAAAGACTGAAGAAATCTAATGGAATGTAGGAGGTTTATGTGACACTGCAGTTTGTCCTAACTGACATAGTATTCTTTTTTGGGCAAATAAAAGAAAGGAGTAGACAAAGAGAGCAGGGGATGATGGGCAGAGACAGACACAGACGGGGGATGGGGTGACATGGAGTTAGTGAAACCCTTCATGGTAGATTTCACGCTTGTCTCTGTTTGGCCCATAGTTAACCCCATGTTCTGCCTGTTGGTTCTCCCAGGAAAGCTGAGTGAATTCCCACCCTCAGTGTGTGTGTGTGTGTGTGTGTGTGTGTGTGTTTCCCTCTACAATCTATGACCCAGTGACAAAACTATCTAACCACAAGTCACACATTTCAGTTACAGGAACATACTCCTGGGTCCCACAACTGATCTTTACAATCTGACTCCTCACACTTTCATTCCCCCCTGTTGCCTGCAGATGTTACAGATCGTGTAAAGGAAGTGAGTCAACAACTGAGAGAAGAGGCTCAGACCACGATCACCGGTATTTACACGGCACAGAGGACTTTCACTGAGCATAGTTAAGAGATGCTGAGGTGTAACACAGAGTTCCTCACAGCTAGATACGTGTTTGTTGTCTTTCTGAGGCCTGCAGAGCAACAAGATAATGTCTCCTTTGAGGGCTGGAACAATAACTGTCAATGGATGTTTATGGCCTCTCTGAAAAACAATGACACTGATGTCTTCATTGTGTTCTCATGTTGAAGAGCTTCCACTAAATGACTTACTCACATCTGCTGACAGGCTACCATTTTCTACAAACAATTATGTGTAAACATTCTTACAAACTACTAGTTTGTCAACTGCTAATTTCAGAAACTGCATTTCTAAGATGCTGTGTTGACTTTTAAGCATCATAAAACCCATTCATCCTATTATACGGCCTATTGCTGTAAACAAATGAAACCGCACTTGCTGCAATGTCATCATTTGTTTAACTGTTACAAAAAATAAGACCAGGCCTGTTTCTGTTTGTCACAAACAGCATGTTGCTAATTACTTTGTTTATCCTGGAACTATAATAGGTTTCCATTTCTCTCAGATACAGCCTCTCTCCCTTTGTGGCTGTTGCATCCTTTTTCTAGCCTTTTTATGCCTCTTAAGCCCACTTATAATCTTCACTGGGATGGCCAGAACCTCAGCTCACCTTTAGAGCTGCTCCCATTAGGGTTTATAGGGCAGATGACATCCATTTTCCAGATAATCAGTATATCTATCCTGTATGTGCTTCTCAGTGAGACGTAATCTAGGTGAGTGCTTTACTATTATTGATCAGAAACACACTGAAAAAGTAGATGCGTTCCACTTTGTAGGCACATATTCAGATAGCGTCTAAAAACATCAGGACCAGCCTTAATTGCTTTCAACTACAAATATCTTGTTTGCCTATGAAAGTATCTGAATTATACACAGCTTGTCTGCCATAATTTTGTCACATCTTTCTTATTGTGTAACCATTTGGGACCTAGCAACCCAAACTACAATGAATGTTAATGTCATACAAACAAACCATAAAAATGTTGGACTAAAAACCAATAAAATTGCAGAATTTTAGAAACTTCTCATATATGGAATTGAAAGTGTGTGAATGGTCTTATACCACAATTTATTGCAATAAATTGGTCTTATACCACAATTTATTGCAATAAATGATCTTAAAATATAACAGTAAAGGAGCCACAGCAAGGGGAGCTACTAGTGGAGACTGTAACCAGCAACATTTGGTCCGTCCAGTTTCATGGTTAAATGTTAAATGTCCTCAGATCTGGAATACCTTGGCACCAGAACAATGAATCATATCCAGCATTGATCTGAGCTGCCTTAAACCTCTTCTTATTCAGTTGTTAACCTGCAGTATTTGTGGCTCTGTGTCAAGTTTGATCGAATGCTTCTGTTTTTTTTTTTAATGTTGTTCTGTCGTATATATATA
>JAPQRQ010000019.1:21574256-21585584 GCA_037367365.1 Apogon talboti | reverse complement strand
GATTAAAAATTTTAATCAGATTAATCACAGGGTTGCTGTGGATTAATTTTGATTAATCACAATTAAACATCATTCATTTTGAATCTATATTAATCGCGTTTCATTTTGCATGAACAAACAGACTCAAGAAAGAAGGGAATATATATGCACTTAACGTGTTTGTCACAAGCTGGGTGATGCATTTGCCGAAGTGCTAGCAGAATCCCTGACTAATGTATTTTTTTTATTTTTTAGCGTTCTTACTTAAAAGACTAAGCAGGGACATGGTCTGTAAATTAACTATGTAAATTGCACTGGTTGAAATTTAAAAAATATAATAGTGTTTACAGATACAGATATAAATGAACTTTATTGATTTATCATTAGATAAAAATTATTAGATTTACTAGATTATTTATCTATATCATCAAATAAATTTTAAATAAAAAATATGTCAACTGAGGGGTCACAAGTCAAACATGGATGGGAACTTGGCTTAAAATAAATTAGGTAAAAAAAAAACCCAATAAAATCAGATCCTTCAGCACAAATAAATTTATTTTGGTGATTGATGGTAACAATCCAGACAGCAGTTGTCAGTTGCTTGTGTCAGACCACTGACCTTTTAAGCAAGAAGATGTTCAATGACTTTGACCAATGCATGAAAACCCTCTGAAAAATGTGTTTTACAACAAATTAGTCAATGTGCTGCCCTACAAATTGCGCTATGATCCCATGGCTCATACCTCACTGTCTTTTGATGGTAATCATGCATCAACAAACAATTTTACACTATGTATTAACAGGAAGACTCAGTCATTATTGGTTTGTATTCCATGGAAAAGTTCTTGCATGTCTCCAGAGATGAAGGCACTTCCAGCTCATAAACCCAGGCGTCATATCTGTGGTTTGTCTGTTCTATCACACTGAGCTGCAGGACCCAGTGCCAAAATGATATTAGGACTTTTATGCGCCTACTTCTACTTCTGAGAGGGATAGACAGGAAAAAAGGAGGCTGAAATAAACTGGTAGTAAAGGTGTACAATAGCCTCTTCAAAGGACCTACAGTTTCACTTTATGAAACTTCAACATTATTACGCTTGAAAAATGTGCAGATTTACAATGTGTTGCTGATCTCTCTCTCTCTCTCTCTCTCTCTCTCTCTCTCTTACTCTCTCTCAGGCACTCAGGGGTTCCACATTATAATTCCCCACATCCCCTTCATCTACCTTCAGCACAGCTCCTTTAACTCCTCTTCCTCCTGCCTCCCCACTCCTCGTCATTCCAACATCTGGTTTCAATCTCAGCTGAGATTACAGACGTAAGCGCAGCATCGACAACAATCCCCTCTCCCTGCCCTCTGCGTTTGTGTTACGACGTTGTGTTGTTCATTTCCAGGCAATTGTGGATGAGTAGTCTGGTTTAGCAATATGGGGGACTTGGGATGTGTTATTATCAAGATTTTTTTTTTTTTTTTACTTTCTTGTGGATTTCCCCACTGAGACACAAAACAAAGTATGAAACGGTGTAGGAATAGAGCAAAGATAGTAGGTAATAAACAGCAGGGTACTGACCATGACCTCCAGATGTGAAAGGTCAGAGGTCAGGACATAAAGGCTTATATGGTAGAGGTCAAGGGGTTAACAGGTAGTACGGAGAGCTGGGGGATGAAAGGTAAAGGGTTGTTTATGGTTTCAGCAGAGGAGGACAGAGAAAGGGCAGTGCTTCTGTCTTTCAGGGATGATGGTCTGTCTTGGCCTCCTGCTTTGACCCACTTTCCTCCTCTCAGGTCTCTGTCTAATATCTGCTGTTGGTCAGTTTGTCTGTCTGTTTGTAGCTTCATTTTATTTATGCCTGGTATCTGGAACAGACCTCTTTGTCATGCTCGGCCTGAAAAGTAAGAATTATGAGGTCAGTAAGCTGTTGTCAGTAAGATGAACGTCTGAAACTCCTCTCACCCTACAAGCTTCTGGCACCAGAACTATGATGAGACTGTGTTGATATTATTTTCTACTTCAACCAACTAACAGTCTGTCAGTCATGCTCACTTCACACAGGCTTTATGTACTACAACAAAAAACACACTCCTAAATCCTGTCTTTCAAGCTATCTTTAGAAACTCTCACTACAGTACATCCATCAATACCTGTGTGTAGAAACACACATGACATTATGAATGGCTTTGAGGACTGATTTTCCGAATGTGTGTCCAGACATCCCTTAAAGCAGTGTTCGAGTGTCACTAAATACTTTCACTTATTATCTGTACTTGATGGCAAATGTGAAGTACTTGTACTTGATTATTTTTACTTCATGTAATCACACAGTGAAAAGTTTTATTTTTGTAATTTTGCTGCCTAAGTTTTCTTTAAAAAGTTTCCCCATATTTTTGAGGTACTGTGAAGAACAACTAGAAGCATTATATTGGTTTCAAAGAAATTTAATGGCAAATAAATCACATTTAAGCAAAGGATCCATTTGTGTTATTCCCAAAACTTTTGGTTACAACTGTAGTTTTGTACTTCTTCTTAACTACATCACACAGGCAAATATTGCATGTTTTACTCTCCTACATCATCCCCCTGTGGTAATTTTTCATTTTACAACTTTTTCTTGGGTAGCCAGAATAGGGTCTGGCATCTCCAGGACCATAAAGAATTAAGTAAGTGAGAATAAAGTGAAAATTCTGGTCCTTCTTTAACTAAATAAACTCTTGACTTTTTTTGAGGTGGTTCTCTCAGGACAGTGATGTTACAAACATATGATGATTTTATAGACTGTAATGCTTTGCTGTCGATCAAAGTAACCACAGCAGACAGACAACTGCATATAAAACAGTTCAAATGAGGTCAGTGCAACCATAAAATACTGTATAAACATGAATGCAACTGGGACCACTTTACAGCACAATGACAGCTTTTATGCTTGATACTGTATGTACATTTTATAGTTTTTGTTGTTGTTGTTGAAACGAGATATTGAATGTAGAACTAGCAGTGAAGTATTTATCAGGAAACTATGTATAAATATAGACGAGCCAGAGTTACACCCAGTTTACATCTGACTTGTCCTCTGTATCCGTCTGAAAACACCTGTAATTGGCCAGAATCCTGCATCACAGGGTAGATTTTTGACATCCTGAAAACACAAACAAACAGCAGATGCTAGATACAACATGCTGGAATTATGGATTTTTTCCCCCAACAATGATAAAAACTATCAAGCACTGCAGCTTTAAGTAAAACATCTGGATACTTCTTACTCCTCTGCCTGCCAGTCAGTGTTTAATATTAGAGCCTTTCCCAGCTGGTCTATGAATACACTGATGTATTAAAAATGAGGTTCTGGATAATATGAGGAGACATTGGTGCAAATTGACATTTGTATAAGAAAAGACACTAGGGTACATGAATCCATTTCCAGAGGTCCCAGGGTTTATATTGACGCTGACAGAGGACAAGTTCAGAGTGTGTGTCCAGGTTAGGGCTCAGGTCCAGCTGGGTAACGTCCTGTTTCTCTCCCCGCTGGCAGCAGCTGTGGTCACAAACCCACAATCCTTCATTCACACACAAACATGCAGTTTCTATATGCAGAACTTCGTCAGAGCTCCCATGTCTCCCCTGGTGGGAGGAGGATAAGCAGAGAGATAGACTGGAGAGGCGGAGACAGGACCTTAGAGCTGGGAAATATACCACTGAGTTGAAGAGGCCTTCAACCTAGGTAGAATACAGGCTAAGTTCCCAGGAGAGAGTGTGTGAGTTTAATGTTTTATATTTAACATTCACAGAAGCGCCATTTACACTGTGAGACTGTGACGGGATGTGAAATATGAATGTGATCTGCAGTAAGCCTGTTGAGTCACAAGGCTCAGAGTGATTTACACACATGTCTGTGTCACTGCCTTTTTGCCTCAGCTGTCATAAAACAAGATAGCAACAGACTGTCAGAGCAAAATGCCTCCCCAGACAGTTCCACCGAGCTTATGTAAATGCTTAAATTATGGTATAAATCTGTCTGCGTGTGTATTCCTGAGAGTACCATGTGTGGCTGCGTGAAAGCAATTGTAAGATTTCACCCAAAATTGTGTTTTATAATTGCATTCTTTAGTGTTATGACTTCCTGTTAGCTCCGTCCGAACACTCAGGCCAACACATGGGTTACAGTAAAGCAACGGGGCTGCAGTCCACATGAATTTTCCACACAAAACTGTCAGCCATTCTTTACTGTATCCAGTGGTTGTAAAGGTACTTTTGAACTTATTTTTATAGGTAAACTTTGTAGTTGTAGCAATATATGCTGCAAAAAGTGGAAATGATCTAATGCATTAATAAAATTACAGACTCTTTGTTGCAGGTAAAAATTCTGAGAAGTGCCAGAAAAATCTATGCATGTAACAGTTGTTATACTGTTATTGTTAGACCTACAACAGTAGCTCTATTACTGTCAATAGTCTTATTAAAATTTATACATTCTCTCTAAAGAAAATGTCCAGGTGCCCAAATGAATTGAATTATGGATATTTTTCTAGTTGCAAGTATATCTCCAAGTGCTAAAATATACATATACACAGTTTGAATCTTTTGTTCCACATACAAACTGATTCGTGGAAGTATTCAAGAGCGGAGGAGCTGACAAGTGTATATAAATTGATGACAGTTGTGATTTAAAGTGATAATATTCACCTTTTCTCACTTGCTCATTTAGGAGCTGACATGCAGATTATTTTGTTTTGATGAAATAGAGTTTTACTCTGTGGTGCCATCTTTAACTTGTTTGCAGCATGTACATTTTTTAGATTTGATCTTTATGTATAAAAGTTAATAGTGAGAGATGAAATTTTTTTTTTTTTGTTTGTTTTTGCCAACATCTGGAAGATCACCCGGCAAATGGCAAATATGGCACTATGGTGATATGGGGGGGGGTTGGAGAATTGGAGAAATGGCTTATGACTGATTCAATTCCCTGGGCCAGCAGAGAAATTGTTGTCTGATGTGCCCTTGAGCATGGCATTTAACCCCCCCATTAACTCCCAGAGCACCTGACATGGCAGCCCACTACTCCTAGTCTACAGTGTGTGGTGTGTTGTAGTGATGGGTTAAATGCAGAGGGTCATTTTTGCATGTCTATACGTAAAATACTGTATATAGAGACAAATAAAGATACTTCTTCATATTCATTCATACTTAGACTGGCTTCACTAGCTTCTTTCCTCTTCAAATTATGTTCACACTTCTGTGTTCTAACACAGTGGATTTACCGATTACTGTGCCTGATGTTCCAAGGTACATGCACTGTGCTGTTTTACACAATTAGATTAGGAAACGTCATGTTGCATTTGAAGACATGAAGGATAATGTTGATAATCAAATCATGGTTCCAAAAAAAAGTAAATAAATTGATCAAAAGACCACAATAGATCCAGTCAATCCAATAGACTTGTATGAGAAAAATAAGCCTGTTTTTAACGCAGAACACAGTGTTTGGAAAATGAACTCCTCGTCTGTGTGCCCATCTGTAACTGACACATGAAACCACTCAGTATTCAAACGCTAAGTGTTTCCTGTCTGAATCGCGGGTTGCCACAGAGCAGCTGGAGAATGTGTGGACAGAGACTGAGGTTTACTTTTAATTGGGTCTGGTAATCCTTCTGTTTATAGCCTTATTATAGGAGAAGGGGCTGTGAATGCACATTCCTCTCAATTGTGCTTGAGTCTGCTGCATTGTGTGTATGTGTTTATCGTCAAACTTTCCAAATGCTTGATCAGTATGTTCTTGTAATTAGTCCAATAAGAGGTTGCTTGATGGTTTCTGTTGATGAGCACACTCAAGAACAAGAAGACACACACAAGCATTTCTTATCTGCCACTCAACAGGACGCCAAATCACTAAGACCATATAGATCAAACTAGTCCCAGTGTCCAGACCCCACGAACTTCAACACCTCAGCGACCAAAGCTGCTCCATATAAGGAAGCATTTTCACCCTTATCCTCTGCAGCACGTAATGCACATAAAAGATATTTTAGTTATGGACACATTTATATTGCATGTCATATTCTTGGTTGTATCTACTGTGCAGAGTGTACTTGTGTGCATGCATGCCATTGTGTGTGACAGAGGCCAGAACATTTGTCTGATGTTTCTTCTGAGATTCAGAGCCTGGGAAAACCATGTTCATGTTCAGCCCTCTGTTTTTAGAGGGCTTCACTTACTAACTGTATGTCTTTTTACATTATTCGAAGTTTTCCCTGTAGTTTTCACATACCCTCGTCCCCCCACTGCTCCTTATGTGAACATGTACGACTTAAACTCACTGTAACCCGGGCGCCCTCTCATACAGTTAAAGGGAAAATGAGAAAGAATAAATGAGATGGGAGAGGGAGCGGGAAGGAGAGAAATGCGGTTCTCCAGTTTCGGAGAAGTGTCTGCTGTCATTAATGATGAAGAGAAGATGGGTTCCTCAGAGAGATGACAGGGGTCAGGGGGTTTTGGTTGCAGTCCAACATACACACAGTCATACAGATGTCATCTATTCCTAATTTACTTAAAGCCACGCAAGATTTGACGAGAACACAAAAATAAAATGAAAAGTGGAGGCCAAAGCGGGTGCATCCTAATGAAGAGCAGAAAGGCAAATGAATACCCTGGAATGAACTTGGAACTGCAACAACAGCAGTACTGTCCCCTGTCGTCTTATGAACATGAGGTTTAAACTAGGAGGTAAATAAAGGTCAGGCTTCCCTTGAAAATTGTTGTTTTTTGTGCAGTTATTGGAAGAACCTCCACGAAGGTTATGACTGTACGTTTCTGAACACTATAAACATGAAAAGACGTAAATCCACGAAAAGTTAGATTGAGTTGTAGTCACTGTCTAAACCTAGAACCCTTCCAGATAGGGGCCTACAGGAGAAAAAGAAACAGAAACAGTTACGTAAAGCATTTACTCTGCTGGTCATGTCTATTTACAGAGCATGCTTTGCAGGAAAACATCATGAAGCTGTCACGTTTGGAGTCTAAGAAATATTCATAATCAGGCTCAGGCCTTGAGCTGAGGAAATAAGCAGATACTAAGAGGAGAGGAGTCGACATTAATTTATTAGAGGAGCTCGTAGAATTCCTGTTGCGTGACTGGTAGATTATGGGCGAAGTCAAAACTTTTTTTTTCTTAACTCACTTTATCAGCTTTCAATTATGTCATTACATTTCATTCTGTCTCCCCCAAAGACACGCACGCAAATGTACACACACACACACACTTAAAAGCTAGTGACAATAAATTTTACCTCAGCGAAATGTTTTTTTCATGTACTGTTTTAGAGCCTCAGCAACATTATATTTAATCACCCCCCTGTGTATTATACGTTTTAAGTATTGTGGTGAAAGAACGCTGGCCCGTTTTTGACCTTGTCACTGGTGAACAGTATCACACTACCAGGAAAACTCTGTGGAATCATTTAAAATGCATATTTGCTCAACTGCTTTGCGGTGGTGTGCAAAAATCATCTAAGTCCTGTAGTACTCGCACAGAGCTACTGTATCATTTCGTGGTTACAGCTTGAAAATGCAGACTGTTAATGCCATCTGCTAAGTTTGCTTGGGCTCAGTTATTTCTCCATCTTGGATTTCCACCTGTATGTTTCCTGTCTTCGCTGAGAGTCTGCTAATGCCTGAGGTTTCTTGCATCTGTGGCAACAACTTCACCCAAGTGAGTTTAACAGTATGACTTCAACTGTAGTTGAACTAAATGTAACAGTTCATCATTCAGTACCTCTGCAAAGAAGGTTATGTAATCACAGTGTCGAGGCGGTGATAGATCAGCGGTTCACATGCTCTGTGGGGTGAAATTAAAGTTACTGTCAAAGGAGTCTGGAGGCTCTGAAGAAAGCACCAGCTTCACTGCTCCATTGCAAAGGGCTGTCTGACAGCAAAATAAAACATGAAACTACATACAGTATATCATCCCCGAGACTGCTTTTCCATTGGGCCTTTATTTTGGTGGCTGATATACATTTTGCTGCTTCCCTTTTGACAGCAAGTCCTACTGACTGCTTCTCCAAAACATGGATACCTCCAACAAGTAATACACTGACCATGGACAAAGAACTCCCCATTCTTACATATGTTTCGAAAAAGAAATCTAAAACTAACCTTTAAATGTGATCCATAACCCATAATTTAGGTTATGAGTGCCACAAGCTATTTGAGCAGAGAAAGCAACAGCTAAAATTCACATTAACTTTTCATGCTCCTATCCGACAAAATGGAATAACCTGTTGCCTGAGCTGCATTAAATGCCAGAATGAGATGTTCTTTACCATAATAGCTTTCCAAACTAAAAATGCAATTGGTCTTTGCATATGGAGGTGATGTATATGCATACAGAGTAATAAAGTGAGATTAGATCACAAGAGGTCACTTGATAGGTGAGGCATATTCTAAAGCCATACAATTATGTAAAGTGATGCACAGTGTTCATTTATGATCAGATCATTCAGGGCACATGCTAATGCCACTCATGAACTCTGAGTTTAGTTTGTTTAAATTCTTATCTGATTCAGAGTAAACCTCAGTCATGTTTCGTGCACATGAATCATCATTTCTAAATCATTTTTGAGGTTTTTGGTTATAGATAGGGTTGGAATTGAGATAAGTGTTGTGGTCAGCTGACTGTCAAGGCTTGTTTTGTCAGCTGAGCCATCTATTATACAAATCCACCCTCCTAAACTGTTTATCCTTTATATATGCGACCTCTCACCTCTTTTGAGTCAAAGGTCACAGCTAAAGGGTTAAAGGAATTATGCAGGCATCTTGTGTCCTCGTTTAATTTATTCATACTTAAAGGAGTGTCTACGGAAATGGTTGTATAATTAAATGTGCATGTAATCACTATGTTGGAGTGTCTTTGTGTGTTTTCAGCAGGACCTCTGACAGCTGAAGTGAAAAGGGATGTGGAGAGACTGTGGCATACCTCTATAAACAAACTGTCTGTATATAACAAATGAAGAACGTATAAAAACTGCAACCGCATTTTTTTTAATCTACATACATGTGCAGCATAAATATCAAACACCATCACACACCAGTACGCTCTTATGTGTCTATGTTTTGTCTATGTGTCTTACTTCTTTAATTGCAAGACTGAACAGTTATTCTTTTTCCTCATCTGTCACTCCCTGTTTTTACTTAACTTCTTACAGTGTGGGACTGCAAGGCGTACATGGGGCTGCTCCTCATCTGACTTCTCTCTGAGCTCATCCCTCCATCCATGGGTTAGATCTTAAAAGGATCAACTATGCAGTTTCTTTTGGATTCTTACCACAAGTAACTCCTGAGCCAGACCATTATGCAACACACACCCCTCCTTAGCATTATCCTCCTTCCTATCCTCTGCACTGCTCTCTATCTGACTCAAAATCCCTCTTTTCCTCAATCTCTGTCTTTAGTTATCTTCTTATAAATCAAACACACATAATTTCTCAATTTAAACTGATTTCAGGGATAAATTATGAACACATTCCTGAGATGAACATGGCCTCAACAGGCTTATCTGTAGCAAAATAATTTGAATGAGGGATTTTTAACAGTGAGTACAATGTGATCAGTTTTATTTTTACATTTCCTGACAGATATATAGTATCATATAAGCACAGGAATGGGAGGTAAGAGAACATAGGATGGGGATGGCTGCCGGGTCAGGGGGAGAGAGAGAGAGAGAGAGAGAGAGAGAGAGAGAGGTGATGAAGGATGCGTGAGCAGAGGTGGCAGGCGGGTTGTTTTTTACCACCTCTCCTGCGTCTGGAGCTCAGCAGGAATATTACACACCCTGTCTGCTGGTCCACATATCACACATTCCTGTGTGCATAGAGAGAGGGGAGATGGAAAAGGGAAGCAAAGACAAGAAGAAGGAGACGGAGATTTGATACAGACGGGTGGGCATCGGTGGTGGAGAAAGAATGGGGTTGGCATGCCATACTGAGCACACATACATAATTCAACCAGAAGAACTACAAATCACACTCCTAACTGACATGATTGCTGATAAACAAGCGATGCGATCCGTTAGCCCAAGTCTGTATGAATAAGCACTTACAGCACATACTTACCAAGCCCATATTTAGTGCTGTACTTGTAACACAACTTGTGTGTGCTACTTGCGTCTTGGTCTGTGTATATATTTTAGTTGCAGCGTCCCCTGTGGGCCCACCACTTTGGGGAAATGAGCCCTGGTGACCCCCATTTCCCCAAAGGTCATTGATAAATATATGAGCTGAAACGACACACACATAAGGTCATGTTCATATTGCTCACAATGCAGGCAGATTGATTAAAGTGCGCAGTGCGGTTTCATCATATTCTTCCTTGCCAGAACCCTCCGTACCTCTAATTAGGGTCCTGCTGCAAAACATGGATGAAAAAAAACATCATCTGTAAGCACACAAGAAATCACTTAAATAATCGAGCTGGTTTGGCTCCTTCAACCTTTCAAAATCTCATGAATTTATGAAATCCTATTATGTTGTCAACGCTCCATCTTATTATCTTTTTTAATTAGTTGAGGGGAAGTTTAGTGTGCAACCCCCACCTTTGGTTTCACACCCGTGACCACTGAGCGAGATGGAAAATTCCAATCCAGTTATTATTATTTATGAAGAAATCGCTCTTTGGACATAGAGGAAAATTGCCTATGAAATTTTCTATGCGTTTTTTGGAAATTAAAGAGACGATCTAGAGAAAGGGAGAGGGAAAAAAGGTGAGATGAGTGATGAAGTGAGGATGAGGAGGAGGGAACCGTGAGTTCAAAAAGTGAAAAGGGTAGATAAAACTGTTGTGGTAATATCATCCTCCCAGTACAGGACATCCATCAGAGATCAAAAGGGCATCGGTGGGGGAGATAGCAAGAGTGCTGCCTATCTGTTGGCCAACAATCATTAAGAAATTACATCGTGAGTTTGGAGATACTGTTGGTTATCAGAGGCAAGGAGAAAGACAACACACACAGACAGGACGATAAATGAAAAGAATAGCTCAGTTTGACCTGTGACCCTGTGTGCAGCTGAGTGAAAAGGCGCTGTCAGGAAAGGAGTGTTCTGTGCGTCAGACCTTAGAAAAAAACCTTCACTCACCCTGTTCACTTGGCTTATCTACCCTCTTACTAAATGATCCCATTTCCACAGGAAGAAAGACGGACAGAAAGCGGGGAATATGGGGCGTGGACTAACAAAACCTGAACTAACAAAACTTCAAACCAAAAAGTTTGAGAGCTGTGGTCCGTTTCATGATGGGTGATAAATAATAGATAAGAGGAAGGAATAGGGAATGAGGAGAGAGGAGAGGAGAGGAGAGGAGAGGA
>JAPQRQ010000019.1:21562890-21574205 GCA_037367365.1 Apogon talboti | reverse complement strand
AGGAGAGGAGAGGAGAGGAGAGGAGAGGAGAGGAGAGGAGAGGAGAGGAGAGGAGAGGAGAGGAGAGGAGAAATGAGGGGGGAGACGAGACGAGAATTTCAATTTGGTTAAATAGGAACATGAGTAGGATTTAAGCAGATTATAAGAGTGTCATTTACATGCCGACATCTGTGTACAGTAGAAGGATGGAGAGACGCCATACGTCTTACAGTTAAGGATCACAAGGATGTGTGGGTGGACGGAGGTGGAACGACAAAGGCTTCACAAAACGAGTGATAATCTCATCCTGAAGGGGGCATCTATATTAATGCTTCCTGTTTACCCAGTTCTCAATCTAATCCTGGAAAAAAAGACAATGGATAGTTAACAGAGCGACTAGATTGTAGCAGGAACAAGTAAAAACCTCAGTAGATTTAAATGTTCAAGTCACATATATATAGAAAAATTCACAGAAAAAGAAAAGAAAAAGAATCTTATTTTTGGGTCTGATCAAAACAACCTAATAGTTTTCCATTTTGGATCAGAGATTCAAAGTGGAATCAAGACCATCCCGTTCTGTCTGGAACTTCCTGTTTCCTGTGTTCTAGAAAATGAAATCCACATGTGTTATATTTATCCATCAGAAACTTGTTGGTACAAATTAAATATGGTTTGAATATAAAGCTGTGATCCATGTCGTCCCTGAGGCTAATCAGTGAACAGGCCTCTCCATTCATTCATGAACTGGCATCTGACAGGATATGAATCCACCACTGACTCACTGATCAGTAAAAGTCACTGCACTGTACTTTGACAATGACTCCTCCAGACTGAACATGCTGCTGTTTTGACTTCGCAGTATGACAAATGGTAGGGTTTCTTTAATAAGTCACTGCTTTCACTTTGATATCAACATTGTTTTATTCAGAATAGATGATCTAACACAGACTGCACCTTCATACAGCGCTCTCAATCTGAACCGTGACATGGTCAAATTGATAACAGCCTATTAAACCTTGTTCTCATTCCAGCCTCGAGTTTCCTTCACACACATAAATAAATGTCACTACTATCAACTTTGATACAGAAAAAACATCCAAGTTAAGCTATGTTTGAGGAAAACAATGTCAAATCTCAAAAACATATGTACATAAGCAGTAAGTTTAACATGTCAAAGTAGTGTAAAACATGTCTGACACACGCCTCATTTCACTCATTTGATGTAACTGTTCCCATGACATCATCACAGATTTAGGGTACACCATGTTTTATGACCCCCAATTGAAGCCCCAGCAGGGTTTGAGGGATGGACCCAGATTAAAGTCATTACAAAACACTGTGTTAAAGATGAGTGAGGATCCACAGTCTGATTGCAGTGGCAAATAGGATCATGACTCCAAAACTGTCAATGTAACAACCCCTGATTGATAGAGAAAGGGGGAACAATATGTTAAAAACACGATAAACCCCAAACCAAGATCCTGCTAACACACACATGCACACACACATGTCTATGCAGGACTGAAATGACATACATACTGTGGAACATTACATGCACTCAAATGCTACCAAGAGAAACACTGTTCTACAATGTCTTAGAAAATATCTGCTTCAGACATTAAATGTGCTAAATCTTACATACTTTAATAAGATGAATCAGAAAACACATTACAAAAGTGCTGGTTAGCTCATGTTTTCAATATATATGATGGTGTGTTATTACACATATACACTATATAGACAAAAGTATTGGGACACGTTGAATTCAGGTGTTTCTTTTCTAACAGGGGTCTCAGATACAAAACAGTAATGACAAATGTCATAATATAGTTTTATAGTGGGATAAATATCACTGCATTGGTTAGTTTGGTTTAAATTGTGATCTTTGCTTCCAAAATACCTTAGAGATGATTTTTACTTAATTTCTCTCAACATTGATTTTGTCGATTTTTGATCCATCACCATGATTTTAAATGTTCTACCTCTAAATTTTCTAAAAAAAAATTTCATGCTCTAACTAAATAATAACTTTCTGCCACAACTAACCCTCTACTTTTTTCACATCTCATTTAGGAAAAAAAACCTCCCATTAAACTTTAAGGAATATTCGTGTTTATAAAATATATGGGCAAAAATATTGGGACACATCATGGCTACAGCTGCAACATGTCCTGTTCATGCTGATTTGAGATATAAACATCAATATGTGTTATGTTTATCACAGTATAAAACTATATTATGATGTTTGTTATTATTGTTTTGTAGCCCAGACCCCTGTTAGAAAAGAAACACTTGAATTCAACGTGTCCCAATACTTTTGTTCATATAGTGTATTTGGATTAAGTACATTTATACAATGAATTTATAAATGTTCCACTTGACAGAACCTGTAAAATGAATGTATTGTAATGTGCAGACAGTGTTTTGAGGTAGATCTAGTAGCTCTGAGACAAACATCCTTTTTAGTAAAACCCATTCTCTCATTAATTCTCATAATTTCACATTTTTACCAAAGACTGTATCTTAGAAACTACAACCAAGTAGCACTTTGACTTAATTTTTCTTTATTAGTGACTCAAATTTGGTAAAGTTTAACTACTTTTATTCTGGAAGCATTTTACTTGTAGACCAGTGAAATCAATCTGTCAGTTTCTTCAGTGTCCAGGCCTGCACTCCCACACATACATGTGCTGTATAAACATGTTCCACTGCATCTTTTGACAGAATAACATCTCACAGTTGTTGGCAGGCCTCTGGTTCCCACAAACTCCACCGCCCGAACCAGCCTCATCCTCGGCCTCCATCTGCATACCGTGAGGAGTCAAGAGGAGACAGACTGGAGCTCTTAAAAGTGTTTAAGAAGAACCTCTAAGACCTCTGACTCTTCTTTGGGGCTGGGGCTTCTACCCCTCACAAAACAACAAAAACAGCACTGGATCTAAACAAATCAGTGTTGGCTTATGAGACAGGGTTCAATCACAGTTCTCTGAGTTTCACACAGAGGGGCAGAGGGAGGAGGAGTGGGTGGGTTAGGGGAATTATAATAAATGTGGTAGTAATTTAGATTCCTCATAATGTTGTCAGATCCACCACAAAACACTTCCAGCTTCAGAGAAAATGCTCTTTATAAAAGTCACTTATTGTCATGATCTGCTTGGTGAAAATCAGAAAAGGCAGGTTCTCACTTTGGCTTTTTACCACTATTAATCATTAATATAGTGTCACAGTGACAGCTTTAAAATAGGTCTATGGTAAACCACTACATGGCAGTTTCATGGCTTTTTTAAAGTACTGGGCACAGTGCAGGAACACTAAGGTACCACAACACCCCATCTAGTGGACATCTCTGTAACTGCAATAAACAACATGTACTTTTCGCCCACATTTGGCTCTCTATGGATAAAGGAAACTAATTAGTACAGGGGGAAACCCAGTTGTTCAATAAGATGTAGTACACAGCCATTACAATGTTCTGGTCTACTTTACTAAGGAACTCTAAACAAACCTAATGGAAGGCCTGTTTTTCCAGGCTGCTATTAGAACTAATGGAAAAAGAAAGGCTGTATATTCAGCACACTTCAGTCAGACACACACACACACACACACACACACACACACACACACACACACAGAGGCCGCATACATTTAGCAATCGTAAACACAGAAAGAGACAGAGAGGATGGGGCTGGATGCTGTAAGAGGCAGAGAAGTGCTTTGTTATGACAGCAGTCACTTCTGCTCCACAGCACAGTGTAACATCATCCACCTGACGTCTGCAGGAAGCATCCTGTAAAGCAGACAGAGCAACATGATGGTCCACCCTGTCCCTTCTACTATCTCACACTACAGACAGACAACATGAACTTGGCCACATCTCAAACTCACTTCCAGTTTCCCACCTGCGGCACAGACACCCTGTCTATGGCGGCGAACAAACACACAGTCAATGAGGTGAAAGTGTGGGCTTCCCTTCGTGTCATTGTGGGGGGGGGGCATGGGAAAGGCCTTCCAGGAACAACAGACTCATAGAGAGGGTTATTTATAGAGAAAGAGGATATGGCGATGAGATGACCAATAAAGGCTATCACAGGTTCCTGGCACCGGGAGCAGGTTTGATGGCGGTGCCAGATGAGTGGCTGCTGGCAACATCCTCTTCCTCCTCACTTCCTTCATGGGCGACAGTTTCCTTCTAGTGTCTTCTTTAGTTTTTCCTGTTGAAGTTCTGTTTAAATCATATGATTTGCAGTTCGGAGACATCTGTAGCTGCCACATAAATCACTTTGTTGTCTAGGATACATGTCTTTGGCTTACTGCATGTGTGTCTATGAGTGTGTGTGGGGACATGTGTCTTTTCTGAAATCCTGTTTTCAGGGCTAGAGTGTCTTTCAGAACAAATGAACCAGTATATTTTTCTATGCAAATGACAAATCAATTCATTGTCAGACAATTTTAACAGCTGCTTTGAATTTTCAGGGGTTCCATTGTGTTTTTCTTATTGGCTACATGGTATTGACAGTCTGTGGGTCGTTTAAGGAAACTCTTTTTCTGGCAGTGACTGAATAGATTTGCCAGAAACATTGATGAACACTAATGATTTTGCTTATCCCCTGACATTCTCCATAGCATTGAATAAAGCAGACTGAACTACATTTCTCAAAAGTTACATGATATTTTGGAAAGTCATGGTTCTGGGTTTTACTGAGTTGAATCTACTGGTGCTTTTCAAGTGAAGGTGATTGTTCGGGAAGTCAAGTTTCAAGTTTTCCAAGTCAGGCTGAACTCAAATCAAAGTCAATTTAATCATTTGCGTGACCTAAGTGTGATCCATGTGAAGCAAGAAGTGTCAGCTGGAGGACAGAGGCTTTTGATGTTTTGATTTTCTTAATCTTTTTTAAAAATATGAATAATAACATAACAGAACAGCTGCCAGCATAGCAATAGTGTTTATATTACAAACTTTCTTTTGGTCATGAGTACATTTTTATTCATAATACGTCGCAAAGGGGAGGGAAAAGATGAAGAAAATATCTTCCATATTTTTTGCCTATTTTGCAATATTTTAATCCTTTGTTTAATCTTAGTAGAAAAGATAATCTTCATGTGAACGTCTTTAGTAATTTTGCCATATTTTCCTTTAAAGGATGGTCAGCCTAGATCCAAGTGATTTCATTTCTGCTGCAGTACTGAATATTTTCAGCTGGACTCTGTCATTTCCTGTTATTCTTTCTAGCAGAACATTCAAATTAAGTGTAGCACATTGCAATGGCATCCACAGGACCAGAAACCACTATATGATATTTCTGACATTTTACAAAACTTTTTAATTATGCATTTTTGCTTGAGAATACACTTGAATGTTCTCACTCTTTTTCCTCTCACAGTATGCTACAGAGGCTGTTGGATCTGCATTAGAACTCTTGAGCTTTCGAGTTCTTTTTTGAAATTATTATTATTAACTTTAACAGTGTATGTACATCCAAAAAATATATATAACCCTGTTAACAACACCTCTACTTACCACTGCCCACCTTAATGTCACTCAACAGATCCACTTATATCCATCCATAGAAATCTGATCAGCTTAATATGCATAACAACAGGAAGGATAAAAGAAAAACAAAAACAATTCATTCAAAGATCAATTGAGAAAGAAAAAGTAAATGAGTACTAATGAAAAAATCAAAATAAAAACAGAAAACATTACATATCAAAATAGAAGCACACATAGAACTCATTTTCTGAGACTTAGCAGCTTCAAAATGGTGAATCTTGGAAAATGATATTTATTACTGCTGTGTCAAGTTTCTTCATGGCCTGCCAGAACTGAGACTAAGTACTTTTAAGAGAAAGACTTTTATGATTTCTGTCTACAGGCGTCCAGGAGAAGGAAAGTACACTGGCTTATACAACAGTCACCTGCTGTATTTCACTCAGCACTCACCTTCTGACACCAGTTTAAAACCTGTCCCAGAACCATGAAGGCATGAACAGAAGCCGCCTCAGCTTAGTCTAAGGTAAGAAACACAGGTACGTACATTCAGATCCTGCCAGGATGTCTATTGTCCTCACAGAGGACACAAAGCTGGGTGGTCACTGTGTGGGTGTTTATGGTGTTTACTATCAAGACCATAACTCCACTGTGGATAAACCACAATCTGAGTCCAACCACACTGACTCAGACTATTCAAACCACATCCCAGCTGATCTACTGTTACTGTTTCAGTGTATTTATGCAAATGTCCATATGTGGGTGTGTGTGTATATACTCCAGAATACATTTTAATATGATGCATGTCTACATCTTAATGCTGTTGACACTACTATTGTACAACAGGATTCCTGTCCGACCACAAATCACTCCCCTTTCAAGGGATGTTGTAATTTTCTCTGTCCTTCACAGATGGCCTGATCACTGTCTGTACTTTCTGTGCTGTGGTTTGTTCCCAGTGCACACGCAGGTTGTTTTCTTCCTGTGTCTGTGTAACCAGGCCTCCTCATGTGTTTGGGTAATATTTCTGCACCCCAGAGTTCAGACCATTTGGATAACACCTGATATGGTCGCATCTGTCTGCAACTTGTGGTCTCCAAACATGGAGTTGCACAAATCTGTAAATGATGTACGGTGATTTGGAGAGGCTGACCAGGAAAAATATTTAAAAAAAGTCTAAAAAAGGACTTCCAAGATTCACCTTGAAGGACTTTTGTCTAGTGTGGTTTAACACTCATGTTTGTGTTCAACCAAAATCATTTTTACAGCGAAAAAAGGCTCTTTAAATCTGTCAAATGTGCTGACCACTACCTCAGAGCATAAACAAGCTTGTGTTTGTTCAGCCAAAACATCCTGAATCCTCTGGGAGCCCTGGCATACTTCAGCCATGTGTGTTGGTTATCTGTGTATGGCCCGTCCTGCCTGTGAGTGGTTCTGTTTTTGTGGTGTCTTTCACTGGTTGCAGAGGGATTTTCCTAGAAGCGCAGACCTCCCGAAAGGAGTCAAAGATCGAGTCCTAGGAGAGACAGAGAGAGGTGAAAGAGGGACAGAGTGGGGCTCTGGAAGGAGCACAGGGATTAAATAAACAGAGGTGATGATGGCTTTCTGTCATAACCATGGCTTCTAATCTCAGGTTTATGGGGGCAACTCTGTGGCCAGCACCAAGACATGGAGCTGATAGTGCAGAGTGTTAACAGACATGCTGAAAGTGATGGTGTGTGAAGGAGATGATAGAGAGATGAGTGAAATGAGGGACATGTAGCTGTAGGTGTGTGAATGCTTGATTAAAGTTAATGATGTGAAGCTTAGTCATTAATGATGTGCAGTTTGACAAAATGGCAACGCCTATCTGTTCGATTGCCTGTGAGAAGGACCTCATCCTACAGCTTGTACAGATTATTCACACAGCCCCGGGCATGGATTACACAGACAACTTGTGATGAATGTATTGCAGACAAGGATTGTGCATACCTTTCCTCACAGCAGCATGCCCTGTAAATCTGTATAGAGAATTTGATTAGCCAAACTGGGCCTCCTGAAGCACTGCACATGGAAGGTCTAAAGGGAGCAAAGGGAGAAAGCACTTGTAATATTTCTCTTTTATGGCCATAAACTCTTAACCAGGCTGTCACCATAGATAATACACAGCTCACATATAGAACTAAATTCACACATACTATATGTGTTTCTATTGCATACTTAAGTGTGATTTTTAGTGGATGTGATATGCGGCACAATTTCACCATTAATTGCAAAAGGACATTTTTATCTTTACGTAAAGGGTGTATAAAAATGTCTGTGTCTGGCCTTTGCACAGTAAGAAAACAGAGAGAGAGCCAACAGTGGAGAGAACATTTTCTAATTACCATGAAAATATGCTGAAGTGTTTACAGAAAAACTAGTTGATGTATACTGTATGTGTATGTGGCATATTTCCTGCCCACTTCCTTCATTCATTGTGCTACAAAGAAAGGATACCGCAGTGTTTAGTTGTGTTGGCCTACATGGGTCTTTTCCCTCTTGAATTACAAAGTTGGTTTTCCTATAGGACACAGTGCAAAATGTGCTTTAAATTATGTTACATAAATGTTACATAGATAGATAGATAGATAGATAGATAGATAGATAGATAGATAGATAGATAGATAGATAGATAGATAGATAGATAGATTAATCGTTATCATATCAATAATTAAATAAAATTGTATTTTGTTTTTGTCGTTACTTATCCCCCTTCACATAGAAATCTTCACTATGAATATAGAAATAGTTCATATCTTTGAATAAACACAGATTGAACACAGATAAGACAACAGATAAATATCTCCCATTGCCACTGGTGAAAAGACATCTTATATGCTGATACCGATAATTGCCGACATCAGCAAATATTGGCTGATACCGATATTGACTGATATATTGCATCCCTAATTTTCACATTAAAAGATTTAATATAATGCATTTATTAAAAACATTTCCATAAAGCCAGAATCACAGCAGGTTTATTATATGCTTAACCCTAAGTCAGCCCTGTAAGAACTAAATTGTCTGTACAGTCCAGCGTTTTATGCTCCAGTTATGTAGTGGTGTTTATAAAAATCTGGATGTTTAAAGACTTATGTTATTAATTTCTGTCATTTCCTTTCTGACCATTATCTGGTATTCATCGGTGGGCCTGCTACTACTGTATACATTCTTCATCTCCTGATTGTTTTAGCTCATCTTTCACTCACCGGTACATGTTATTGCATTTGGACGACCTTTACTATAGTCTGTACTATTGCAATGTGTCAGTTGATCCCAAAGATGGCCAAAAATTATTAGATGGGGAATGAAGTACTTGAGGCTAATGACCTTTAATTTCATAGCTTTATTTTTTTGGCAAATAATGAAGAATTTGAATGTAGAAAATGGAAAAACTGTACTGGACTCTGTTGAAGATTGGAGCTGTTGTTAAATGAGGTGATCTGCTCAGCCATTCTGTCTTAATTCTTTTCGGGCACACTAACAAGAGGTAACTGCAATCAGCTGTAAAATATAAAAGCAACACACCATATCCATGTACACGCCTGTATGTGTGTGTCTGTGTGTTGTTCAAATCAAGAGTAGGGACATGTTACACATTTTTGGCTGGGAAGAATACATTGTTTCAATTGTGTCGGGAAGTCTTTAATTCAAACCAGGAGCTGAAACAATGCACACACACTCATACACATATGCACACACATGCACACACATGCACATTTGGGAACTGCCAAATAACTTTATAGCGACATTTTCTTGCCAAAGAGTACAAGATACATAAAGTTGTGAGCTGCATGGCGCTCTCACATTGATCATTGACTCATCCTGCATGATTCACAGCTCACCATTTATCCATCACATGACTCCACCTGTTCCTGTTTAATGGATATGGAACCATTCAGAACTGGAGGAGCCACTGAAATAAAAAGAACAAATGATGCCTTTGCTTCTGATGCTGGTAAAATCTGCTGCGGTTAGTTTTTCACTCTGCAGGGAGTGAGGAGGGGGGAGAAGGGGGAGTGGGTCAAACTGCAGGGGGGAATGAGGCCTCTTGGATAAGTCTGATACATTATCTTTCCAGTAAAATATCCCACTTTTATTTATTTTTAATCATTCCCATCTTATTGATATTTTACTGAACCCGTGCTGGTATCGCCTCCTCTATTTATTGGATAGATGACTGTTGTTATGCAAGGTTGAAAACCCAAATTCATTCACAGATGCAAAGCTCAAATGTTGCACCATCAAAACAACCTCAGCCCATACAAATTTAGTGTTTTGTTGTTGTTTTTTTCACCTATTTCACTCATGATCATGGTAGGGCCATACTTTGGAAATACTTGTTCATATCCTTGTACTAAGGGCTCATCCAGGTTTCTGAAATCAGGAAATTATATCTATAAACACAAACTAAACAACACTATGTGAAAAAATGGGCAGTTCTAACACTCAGTAAGTGTAGGAGAAAGAAGGCGTGTACGAAATGCAAAGGCTAATTAAATACATGTGAAGAACTCCAGTCTTCTGTGCTTTATACATTCTGCAGAGGGGATCTACTACCTCCCTTATTACCTTATTTCTAAGAATACTGCACTTAGATTAAGTACACTACTGTTTCCAATATGCTCATGCAATGTCACAATATTTAATTCTATCTAGAGTTGCATTAATTACATTAATTTTGCATTGATGATGGGAGCGTTATAATGCTGCATAAAATCTTTTCCGGCAAAGATTCTCAATTGGGTTCAGGTCTGGACTCTGTGGTGGCCAATCCATGGGTGAAAATGATCTCTTATGCTCCCTGAACCAATCTGTCACAATTTGAGCCTGATGAATCCTGGACTTGTCACCTTTGAATATGTTTGTGTCACCAGAGAAGAAACACGATCCAGAAATAATCCACTGATGTTCCAACCTGGTCATTCAGTACATTGAGGTAGTCATCTGACCCCATTGTTTGGACACATAATGTCGCTGAACCCAGACCTGACCAACTGAAGCAACCCCAGATCATAACACTGACCCCAGTGGTCTGTACTGTAGGCACTATGCATTATGGGTAATCACCTCATCCACCTTTCTTATAACCTTAATACACCATCACTCTGGAAGAGGGTCGGTCTGGACTCATCAGACCACATGACCTTTTTCCATTGAAACACAGTCCAGTCTTCACGCTCTCTAGCAAACTGAAGCATTTTGTTTCCGATTGGCCTCACTGATAAGTGGTTTTCTTAAGGCCAAGCATCTGTTTAGTCTCAATCTGTTGAATTCTCTCAACATTGTGCATGTGGAAATGCACTTAATTTCCTTGTTAAACATTCCTCAACCTTTATTCTACTGTTGATTTTTTTGATCAATTGATTTCCGTAAATGTTTCAATGATGTCCAGTCACGACCATTCAGTATTGTTTTTCAACCCCAGTTTTTCTTCACCTTTATCCTTCCAATAATGTGTTGGACAGAAACCCAATTTTAGTAGTTTTGGGCTGCTTCCTTAGTTGCTTTCTTTCCTTGATGCTGGCCAATAATTTGACCTCTCTGAGACACACCAACATCTATTTAGTCAAGGTTAAGTATCTTATTGCCAGTTTAAGCATATTAAACACTGTAGTAAGTATACAGTGGAAGGCTCTTACCTGTGTGCTTAGTTAAATCCAGGTGGAGAATTGTGTGTTTTTTTCTTTTTTCTTCTTTTTGCCAGTCAGTGTAGGTAAGATGTCCAGTAGATGCTAAGAGGTTTTAATTTAAGACAGAGAAAGTAAGACCTGGATCAGTGATGGGGTGTGGATGTTGAGGAACGGAGGGGGGTGGGGTGGGG
>JAPQRQ010000019.1:21532945-21552969 GCA_037367365.1 Apogon talboti | reverse complement strand
TGTGTGTGTGTGTGTGTGTGTGTGTGTGTGTGTGTGTGTGTGTGTGTGTGTGTGTGTGTGTGTGTGTGTAGGTGTGTCTGCATGTGTGTGTTTTTAACAAATACAAAATAATGAGCATATGTCAGCCCGAGCTTAATGTTCCTTCCTGGACATCACTCATAAAGAAGGGTCAGGTTGAGAGTGTGGGATTGAAGTTTGGAAGACTGCTGAGTAAGTGGTTTCCCTTACACCCTCCAGCTATATCTCCCCTCCTGTGTTTAGCTTCCAACAACGCTCCCACTCTTTTTATAATCACACACACACACACAAACACACACACAGGTGACTGACTAAAGCTCGGCCTGTAATTCAGAGTTTTAAAGATGTAAGACCTTGCACAGGCATTTCTTCAAAAGTTTCCTCTAGCCATAGAGAGAGAGAGGCTGAGGTGCTGACGTTTCCTCTCAGGTTCATATTAACACAATGACCACCAGCCACATGGAATGACTTCACCCCTCTGCAAACTGTTAGTAAAAGGCCCATTACAGTAACTTGGATGACAATGTGTTCCTGGGCCTGCAGGTGGGAGCTGTGCAGTGTAACACGCTCATACCATTTGCACCAGACTGTACAGTGCATGAAAACTTACATCTGACTCCTTTGAAAATATTTTGCCAAGCTCTAACTCTGAGCTGTGGATGCCGAAAGAAAAAGAGACGGGAGGGAATAAGGGGAAGAGAAAAAGATACAAGGGGAAAGAGTTGGACTTCCCCTAAATCCCTCTGAAAAGTCATGACACCACGTTCCATGTGATATTTCTACTTATAACCAAACTTGACTCACTCCATCGCATATTCATAGCACATTTTGGCACGTCCCATGACACACATTAACTAATAACTCTAAATCACATTACCTAAGGTATGTCTAAGCACGGACCAAACTGCTCCACTGTGACTTTGTGACCCAGGTGGTCATGAGTTATGATTTTGCATAGCTCTCTTTTTCTCTAACACTGGATAATAAGAGCTGCTCTCAAAACAGAGCTGCTATTCTTGTCTAAATTGTTTGGAGCGACTAGTGGATGACCAGAAAGGTAATTACCCCTGGGACACTGAATCATGTTATGTGTGTTCATGTGTGTAAGTGGTTTAAATTTAGACTCAGTTCCAGTCACTTAAGTAAGGGGCAAAGTGAAATATATATTAAGCTTGTAAGGCAATGCGTTTGGCAAATTAACACAGCTCCAGTATGTATCGGTCTGAGGATGGCCATGGCTCAGACCTCAGTCATCCAGAAATTGTAAATTTAAGCCAAAAGGTTTGTTTACCCTCCTTGCGCTGACATTACGTGCAAACACTCTTTCTCCAAAGTTGGAACACAGGAGAGGAATTGAGGAGAAAATCTGGTGAAAGTAACAGAGGATGCGATGTGTTCATTTAATCTGCCGAGTCTGTGGGTGAAACATCTCCAGTGTTAACCTGCTACGAAGCAAAAACTCAAATGTGTAAATGTGAGAGTTTGAGGGGATTTTAAGAACAAACTCTGCAGAGAGACGTTGGGAAATAGCAGGCGTCTGAAAAGTAGGGGTTTCGTTTTACTGTGAATTTTATAGAAAAGGAAAAATTGGGCATTGTGGGGAAAAACAAGAAACAACCACAGTCAAAACGATGAGGCAACCAAAGGATGGAGAGTTCAGAAGGGGCTATTGTGGGTTTGAAACATGATTTATTGCAAGAGCAGTGGCAACTTATAAATTCAACCACTCTTATGTGTATAAAATAAGTTTCTGATTAAAAGTAATTGTAAAAATTCACTACATTATAAGGAATAAGTGCTGTGCTGGAACATGAGTGATTCCAGGTTATCATTCACATTTGTCTAAGCTCTAAAACTGAAGAAAACTGGCCTTCTAATTTTTTGATGGTTACTGCTTTTACAAAATATTCCAATGTCTGACCAAGCCAAATAGGAACTCCTCCAGTCGTATAATACTATAAAATCATACAATGTGTTCTGGTCATGTTTGTCAAGAACTGATTACATTTGAAAAGCCACATTTAACCAGTAGCAGGTGCAGTTCTCAATGACAGTAATAGGCTTTTTTACAAAATTACTAATTCAGGACCACAGCAACACCGCACTTATTAGAGTTAGCTAGATAGTGATGATTGCCAGAATAATTATGGGCATCTAAAAACTTCCCAGCTACACTTTATTTACTGTATAGGCATGGAGTAACTGGACTGCAGTGACTGCTGGTTCTAACTGGGTCACACTGCTTTTATTGGACCATTCAGGAGAAGGATATGTCTGGAGCTAGAGTGGAAAATACCTGCACGACCAAATTTCTGCACTTTTTCCCCATTTTCGGGCTGCTTTGAAACTATGTGCATGTGTCTGTGTGTAGAAAAAGAGGTCCTTATATCAAGAAACACACATTTATCTCTGCTTTTAAAGAAATGATGAATTTGCCATATCCCTGGATGCTTCTCCAAACTCGTCTCCCCCCAAAACAGATGCTTGTGCACACGTGTGCTTGTGCATTTGCATATGCATGCGTGTGAACGCATGCATGTGTGAATGTGTAGCTCAGATGATGGAAAGAATGTGGCAATCTTTGGCCTGAGAACAATGCGTGCACACACATAAACATATACACACACAGAAGTACGGACTTTAGTCCCAGTGGTGCAAAGTACAGAACCAGAGCCCAGTCTGACAGAAGAGCGTCTGAGTGTCTGTGCCTTTTGGAAGAAAACATGGCTCCCAGCACAGTCATATAGCTGCAGGTATAATATATGATGCTCTGTGCTCCCCTGAGAGAGCTGGATGACTGGAGAAATTGAGAATCTGGGACCAGAGGAACAACTGGAGATTCAACAGCAGACACAGGATGGTTGAAATCCACAGAAGAAAAGTGACATTAAGTGAAGACAAATTTACTGTACATGTACAGAACTTATTCTAAACCTATGTGCTACTCTTGTTTGTCACTTTAAAGGGACTATATGTAGCATTTCTAATTTAACTACGACCTAAAAGTATCATTAGTGTGTTCAGAATAAAGAACTCTGAAGTTATGCTAAATATATTAGTGTATTGAATGAACTGAATCCATTCATACCCACGGTTCGACAGATTTATGTGACCTCTGGAGGGAGTAGTGAGTCACTTCAGTCTCTGAGGGTTTCGAAAATTAATGCCACGTGGGCTTTGAGTAAAGCATCAGAAAGTCATGTGGTGGAATGAGAACCACTGTAATGGGAAAAAGTGATAAAATCGAGAAGTACTGTTGTTGTTTTCACCACTGGACACAGCTCTAAATGAAAAGAATGAGTGAGTTTGTTAATGTAACTTATTTATTATGTAATGTTATTATATTTACTATGTTTGCCATTTGTTGAGACGAAACTGTAACAGTTCTGATCTGATTTGGACGATTCCAAACTTATCTTTAGTGCATCTATTGACAACACGACCTGTACAGAAAACAGAGGTGATTTGTGGTTTTACTGTGCCTATTTTCTGTCTGAAAACAGAACTAAGCTAGAAGAACTATAGTGTAAACTATCAGCTGATGCAGTAACCTACATGAAGATTATAAGATGTAGTATTATTTTGATTTGAAAGGAAAAAAACTTGACAATACCAGAATACAAATGTGTGTAGCATTAATAAACTATGTGCTTCATTAATTAAGTGTTACAGCCTGTACATACTTAGCATTGATTCATTGGTGGTTTGGTTGTAAAATCAATTCTACACACAGTATAACCCCTTTAATTGGCAGGGGCAGGAAATTATCAGTTTTTTAATTCAAGGAATTAATTAAAAAAAACACAAGTCATCAATTTGGACACACAACACCATGGTACAGGTGTATTTCGTGCTAAAAATGAGTAAAATATACAACAGCAACAGTTTATTTTAACCTGTCTGTGTACCACATCTGGGATATGTAATTCAGTTGCTTTACAAACAGTCATTTTTCACGTTTACACAAGTGCTTTATGTGAAGTTTACTGTCATTTGCTTCTGGACAATGTTCCCCCCTTCATTGTTTCTATGGATTCACAACATGATTGTTGTGGGTAACTATGATGTCACCTAAACACAGAGTTGGAATGTCAATGATCAGAATGACTATGGGGAATATAAGAACGCCAGTAGTGAGCGAATGTCCTTACATGGGACGACATAGACGCTGGTCATCATCACAGTTGATGTTGATTTACCCCCAACGGTCTGGAACAGTTAAAAGTATGGCTTTGCTTTTCATGTGTAAGTATGTGTGTGTAGCCCATTTCAGAGAAAAGATCAAATCAGAGCTGGGTTTAATATCTTTAGACAGTATGATCCCAGTGCAGACGCAGCAGTGGCTCGAGTTACCGTCCTTTCACAACAGGCCTGTCTACACCCAGAATGGCATCACCACCTCAACCCCCACACACTCTGACAGCTCTTGATATAAGGCGCCATTTGCCCTTATAGTCTTTCTCAAGTCAGGCTTACAACATACTGTCTACAGTAATTCAGACTGTTTAGCGCTGGGGGAATAAAGCAGCGTTTGGTAACTTTGCCCCCCTGGCTGGCTGGTTGGGTCATGCAGCTCTCCTCCACATTTTTCAAGTTTTAGGGAAAGTAAAAGTTAAGTCTGAAGTGATGACAAATGACATTCAGGTTGAGTAAGTCTTCATGAAAAAATGACCAGACAGGATAAAAGACATCTAGGTTCTTGAGTCCTGACTATTAACATAACACATAATTTTTACAGTTTCCATGCTAGTTTTGGAGTCATATAAAAGTATACTACATTAATTCAAAGTACTTTATAACCTGTCTTCCATGTGGTGTCCTTTCATTTTCTGTCTCTACAACCGTAAAATGTTAAGTACTTTTACTGAAGTAATGTACTTTAGTACAAATATGAGGTTCTAGTATTTATTTTCATTTAAGCTAGTTATACTACTCCTTCACTACATCCCAGAAACAAACTTGTTACCCAACATTTTAAGAGTACACATTTTCATACCTTTCTTGTCCAGTTTTTTCCCATTTCCCATTCTTTAATCAAATAAACTCTTTAAACCCCTCTTTGATCAGCTGGAAAATGTATTGTCACAAAGGTGAAAATAGACTGCGCTTACTGTTTATAGATATGTGGTTCTCACAGTACAACAACACAGCAAACATGTCCACGATCTTACAGAATATAAGACATTGATCTACAATGAACTACACAACAGAATTAAAATGAACCATACCTTAACCCCCTAGGACCCACTGTCCATGTATCAGGACAAGAAATTCAGAGCTTTATACAAAAAAAAAAAAGAAACAACTGTCCACCGCAAATGACGTTCCATAAAAATTTTTAAGGACGCATCTGAAAAAAGTGTTGCATCATGATGTTTCCAGTATAAACAATTATTTAATTAAAAAAAGCCAAAACTCAAAAACCTGTGGGGCTCCTGGGTCTTAGGAGGTTAAATATCTACAGCAGTAACATTAGACATGAACAATATGAACAGATGCCATTTTACTGTACAATGGTTACTTTTACTTTAAATATTTCAAGTACATATATGTGTTTACTCAAGTAAGGTTTTTAATGGAGAACTGTTACTTGCAGTGGAATATTTTGACAATGTGATGTTAATACTTTTACTGAAGTAAAGGATATATTCCTGTATCTTTGTTTGGGAAAAACCTGAGACTTATTGACAAGCCTCAAACCTGGTGTCAAGTACTTTTGGAGAAGTACAAATTTAGTCCCTGTGGTAAGTTTACAGATGGTGAATCACTTGTGAATTGAAATAATTTAATTTAAAAGAGAAGCAATGGTGGTTTTGCCCTTGGCCTTCTCCTATCTCTTGTATTGGAGGGGGGTGTCTACTGCACACCCACCATTTATGAGGACAGTCTATGTGGTAAAGGGAGTTAAATTTAAACTAGACTAAAATCTAATCATGAAGAGCCAACTGTCTATTCAAACAGCATTTGGGTCTGCATGCAAAAACAAATGGCCACAGAAGGTATGTAATGAATTTTTATACAGTGGGAACTATAGAACTGCATGGACTGAATATTAAATATCTTGGCGTTGCCATGGAACACAGCCAAACATGGGCATGTCAAACATGGGCCTATACCTCTACCGTATCCTGCTGTTTCTAATATTAAATTATTTGGAATGCAATGGAATTCAATGCCATAATTGAGGCCAGCCTTATTAAAGCCAACTCTTTGCTTTGGTTCCAAAAGTGTTCACATTAGTGAGGTGAAATTATATTAATTTCATGAGTGTATTATAATTTAAAAAAAAAATAGTCTTATGTGATTTGAAGCGTTTATAATGTTAATTTTGCTTCGCTTCACCCCCATCTTTGTCATGGTCTACATTTTTGAAAATGATCAGTTTCAGAGATAAAATGTGCAAAATCTTAAAAATTTTTGTAAGATTAATTGGAAAACAAATGACAACACTCTGGTCAGCCAACATTTTTAGGATATTTGCTATTACGTACTGTAGATACATAGGATAATGTGCATTTATGCCCAATAATAGATTTATAAATTTTGCGCTAGAAGGAATGGGAAAGTGAATATATTGTAATGTGCTGACAGTCTTTTGAAGAGGCAGTCATTCCTTTTGAGTTTGAGTTAATACTCATTTTCTTATTAAGTCTCATTAGAATTTCGCATTTTGTCCCTATACCTACTGTGTGTGTATGTATATATACATATATATATATATTTTTTTTTAAAAGTACAGCAGACAAGCACCTTTTTTTATTAGTGACCCAAATTTGGAAAGGGTTCACTACTTTTATTCCAGGAGCCTTTTACTCGTAAAACAGTGACTGAGATTGGACTTTTAATTCAATCTATTTTCCTAAGTTTTTATATGATAGGTAACATTACAAGCTGTATGGTAAGCAGTAAATCAATTGTTTGCAAGTTGTTAATGGGATTTCTTGAGGTTGCTACTCTGGTGCTAAGTGGTCATGTGTGACGCCTGGCTGTGGACTTTAGACGCTGTGTGAGTGTGCTGCCAACAGGAAGTTCCCACTGCTCTGGCTATCAGGGCGGAAAATGAGTGTTTGTCACCCACTTTAGTCACAACTCCCTGTCTCTCTCTCTTTCTCTCTCTCTCTCTCTCTGTAACACACACTCATAGACACACACATGCCCACAGTTATACACAGACTATGGACCATTGCTTCACATCCCTTTTCCCACACCAGCAGTGGCAGACTAACAAGGATCTAACGGTTTAATTGAGCCTGAACTGTTGGGTTATTCTTGCTGGAATTTTGGGAAGTAAGCTAAAATTCCCAAATTATTTCACTAGACAGTGAATCTTGTTGACACTATTTGTCAGTTCTGTAGTTCTGTACATTAGTGTGAGAAACAGTGAGTAGTTCTGAGGGTTCAAGTTTGAAAAAACTGGGAAAAGCCAAAAGGGCAGAATGGTAAGGTGATAAAAGAATTAATGCATATTGAAGAGGTTATTGGGATTGTCATGTTTCACACCAAAGGTGGATCTTATAGGGGAAACAGAAATGTGTCCCCTAGAAAAGAGGTAAGAGGTGACAGGTCACTTGACTCAGAGAGAGTTTAGAAAAAATATTTAGACAAAAAGTTTTCTGTTGATAAAAAAGTGAGAACCTGCAGAGTTTTCCTTTCCACTGTTGCCAAGTGCATGCTCATGGGGGATTTGTTGCTCTTTTTTTCATAGTACTGTAAGGTCTTGAGATGTTTTTGTTGTGATAAAACTGAATAGAATGGAAATTTACACCAGGGTTTGTTTTCTTTAACTTATTGTCCCTTAAACTTCATACATCTGTTGTACCATTCAAAGTTAAGGAAAATGAAGCTGGGAGAATCCATCCATCCGTGCATTCTTCCATCCACCCATCCATCCACCCGTTCATCCATCCATCCATGCATTCTTCTGTCCACCCGTCCATCCACCCGTTCATTCATCCATCCTCTCCATCCATCCATGCGTCCATCCACCTGTCCGTCCGTTCATTCATCCATCCATCCATCCATGCGTCTGTCCACCCGTCCGTCCGTTCGCTCATCCATCCATCCATCCATCCATCCATCCATCCATCCATCCATCCATCCATCTACATTTACACATATGGCTGATTTGTAATGAACTACCAACCTATAAGTGCAAGTCTTTGGATGCAGAACTGAACCCAGGACCTTCTAACTGTAAGACGATAGAGGCAACATGTTTTGTGTCTACTCTCAATATTTATGTAATGTTTAGTTTTCTAGTTGTTTTATTGAAACCAAACTAAGACTATGTAATAAGTTTTATTTTTTTAGAGACTCATTCTTTAAACAAAACAAAAAAAAAGATTATGTCCTAGGACATTGTTCAGCACAAACTGTTTACTACTGAATGTTAAAATGTAAGAGGTTCTTAAATTAACTGACAAAGAATGCCTGTGGACAATTAGAAAATGACTTAAATTCATCCAGTTGCTGTTTTCTGAAAAGCTTTGTCAAATATTTACATGAGTGTGATTTCTGTCCCCTGCAGGTTTATGTGATTCATGGGAGACTGCAAATGGGACTCCTTCCAGTGTGATCTCTGAGGACCGGACTTTGATCAGAAAACAGTCGTTCAGCCTGAAGCTACACAAACTGTTGGCATGATGCAGCCAGCAAAAAGAAGAAGAAAAATACCTTACCCCACAACTACTGCAACAAAACATAAAACAGCAAACACATCTAAGAGTAAGATACATGAATAAGGACAAAGAAGAAAAGACTATTAACACTGAGTTTACAATTTTTCTTCTAATACATGTTGGCTTAGGGGCCACATTTAGCCCAATTTGATCTGAAGCGTGACAGACCAGTAAAATAATGACATAATAACCTATAAATAATGACAACTCCAAGTTTTCCTCTTTGTTTTAGTACCAAAAAAAAAAATTAAATTATGAAAATGTTTTCATTTTCCAATATAAGATGTGAATAACCTGAAAAAACTGATATTTCATTAGAAAAATTAGTGCAATTTGGACAACATTCTGCCTCAACTTATTATTTATACATATACATGTTACACAAACATTTGGTAACGGGCATAATATTGTTAAAATTTTGGAGCTTGGAACTACAATGAGAATAATTTCTACAACGTTACATCTCAGCTTATTAACACAACTTACAGATCACAGTGGATCTATAAATGCAACATTTAGTGACAAGCAGAATATTGTTAAAATTGTACACTTCATGTTGTTCATATTTGTTTTTATTTATGTATGTATTTGCATTTTATTGTAAAATGATAGTTTTGTAAATGTATACATTTTTATAATATAATGTTATTTTTTTCACTTACACTTTTTTCACGTCATTTTTCAAGAGGAAAATTTGTAGTTGTCATTATTTATGGGTTATTTTGTTTTTATATTATTTGAGATTACATTGGTCTGTATGTGGAACCTGAACTAAAATGATTTTGACAACATAAACTGTTAATATCTTTTCCACTTTCATCCTGCGGGATTGAAACCTTTGGGGGGCTGGATTTGGCCAGTGGGTTGCATTTTTGATACCCCTGTTTTAATGTCTTCTGAACTTCAAATGATGTAACAGCAGGAAACTTTATTTTTGATAAAGACTTGACCTTGGAAAATCCCCCTTTTTTTCGCTACCCTCCCTCTCTGCTGTCCTCTCTTATTCTTTGTTCACTTTATCTTCCTGGTGCTTTTCCAGGGGGTTTGGTGTTCCACAGCTGAAAAGTTTCATTGCCTAACACTGTACTTTATGCCACAGTAGAATTATTTTTCATCACTGTGTTACGAGCACTTTGAGAACCAAAACTCTCCAGAGTCATCATTTTCTTACCATTACCAAGCTCTTGTGTGACACATTTTTGATCAGAAAGTTCTTGATAGATGAAAAAAAAAAAGACAAACTGATCTGGCCCAAGTTTTCAAGGTTCATCACTAACTAAATGTACCAATATTTTCTCTTTTGTGATGACAGAGAGGAAAGACATTATGCTTTTTTCAGCATGAAACTAACATGATGATGCCCCCCTACAAAGCCCCTTGATTCAGACCCCAGCAAAGGCACTAAATTTGATTTAACTGAGAACATTTACCAAAGCGACAGATTAGGAGTTCATACACACTGCTCAAGTTTCTTACTCAACCTCAAGGGTAAAATATGGTCCTTATTCATTTATTCCCAGCAGACCTGAGTTAGGAAGTGTGGAAAAGGGAAAAAACGGCTTTTTATACTAACTGTGCCCCACCACAATAAATGGTTGTAATAACCATTGAGTGTGTTTAAAACATAGGTCTGCATTAAGATCACCTGCTCATGCTTTCTTTATGTTATTACTTTAACCTGGCTTCCCGGAAAGCTATTTGATCACCATAGCAATTTGGGAAGCTGATGAAAATTAGATTTTTCCTTATTAGAGTGGATATGATCATGAGTTCTTGAGCATTGAAATAATCACTGGAATATGATTTTTTTTTTTAGCTTATTGTGTTGTTATGAGTGACCACAGGCACCTGAATACACTCGCCCTGAGGCAATTATCTTCACCCAGTAATTTATGTAGATTAAATTTATAAGACTACAGTATTTGTGGAAATCAAATTAATTGATGTTAGAAATGTGAAACAATGCACACTCATATGGGAATCAGGGCTGGTGCATGTCAGGAATGTTTTAAAAACACTTATAGTATATAGTACATAACAATTATAGTATAGAGTACATGAATTCAACAGTAAAGAAAGATACAGATGATCCAGGAATAACAAATTATAGACTCAATGGTGTGATACATGTCAGAGAATTGGTATTGGGAACATTGTGTCTTTATGCATCAAAGGAGTAGACACATAACAAGAAGAGGGGTGAGTTACATTTATTTGTAAATGAAAAAAAAAAAAAAAAGACCAAACAGAAAAAGACCAGGCAGGGGCAGACAGAGAAAAGCAATTGATTTCCAGAAATAGTGAATGGTACAGAAGAGCAATAAGCTGAGGTAGAGGTCACGGTATTATTTGAGCTGTAAAAGAAGCATTGCTTTGTTCTTCAACAGACATATTGTTGTGCTGCCTGGGTACAAGTATAAGTATCCGACTTCAGCTTCACAGTATGACTGACGGGTGCTAGTGTTGTTTTATAAGAACTCACACAAAAAAAACCCCAAAAAACTCATTTTCCACTCCGTGTAGCAGGTACACTGGGGCATAGCTCTCTGTTAACAACACACTTGTAATCCTGGCGTTTCATTCTGTTTTTTCGTTGTTGCAATAAACACACAATTGTATAGAAATACACACATTCACATAAACATACACGCATGCCTGCAAATATGCACCTCCCATTAGGCAGCCAATGCACAGTAAATGTGAACAAGTTATGATGAAGGAGAGAATTTATGTCGGTCTTAAAAACCAGCGGAGTTTAAAAAGTGGATTTTACTGCTGCCTACATCGTGTGAGATCTCCGCATCGAAGCCAAGCATGGTCCAACTGTACTCATTTTATAGGTGAACCGCTAACTGGCTTAATTGAACACTCGTGCCTCAGCTAGCACATTAGTCCTCATGGCACACAAACGTACATATAAGCAGATGCATTAAGCTGTTTTTTTTTATGTCAAAATAGAGAATGATAAACACATGATTTAAGTGCAGGAACAGAATGTATCACCATGTTTCAACTGTTTGAATTTGCCATCCTCTGTATATCACTGTATCATTCTCAGAGTGTATGTTATGGAGGGTGTATTTTATGTTTTACAGATGTTCTGTTTTATTCAACTGCACTTTGATATCTTGCTCAGTAATGTAATGAAAGCCACAGAATGGAAAACATTATTGGAAGATATTTGTCTGAGAAATGAGATCCACATGGAGTCTCTGTACTCAATCACAATCAAACTCTTGTTTGTTTGTCCACCCCAAGAAAATTAATCAAACCTTCATCTGATGGATTATTAATAGATGTAGGAAATGTTCAAAGAAAGACGTAATAAGAATGTGTATCTGTGTACATCCGTGTGTTTGTGTGTGTCATCTTTTTTGAGACAAAGCGTCCAATTTGGCTTTCCTACAGATTTCAAATCATAGCCAAGACATAAACAAATACAGCAAAGAGTGATGGTGTATTTTTGCTGTCAAATAGTAACTTGTCACGAAGTATATACCACCATTTCTACCAGAGGTGCACTAACCCTCCTCCCTCCGTTATTTTCTTACTCCTCTAAACTGCTTGCTCTCATTTCATCTCTTGATTCTGTAATGAACACTCCCGTAATTCAACACACATTGAGCAACATGACATACTTAACTTTTATTTTTGCACTTTATCTTGTGTGTTTATGTGCATCTATGAGTGTTTGTTATGGGGACCCAGGGGCTGTTTGTCTAATTTCAGTCTATCGTGACTCTGACCCAAAATGTAATTTAATTCAGAACATTCAAACAATCATTGCAGGACACAAATTTGGCTCCAATGAAACATAATTCTCTAATCCCAAAGGTAATGGTAAAGTTGAGCTGAACCTTTAGAAACACTCCAATGCAGACACATAAATGTGGACAAGATTACAGCGCAATCATGCCAGAGCCTTTTCTACTTAACATGTAACTGTCGAAAAAATATCCGTCAGGGCAAACTTTAACGTCAAACCCCGCTGTTGAGCAATTATAGGTCCGTCTTGGGTGTTTGGCAGAAAAGCTGTTGTTGTCCCTGTTGCTGCACCAGTGACTCCTGCTGGATTATTGGGGAGCCTGAACAAAATGAGATGGAAAGTGGAGGGCATAGATGTAAGCTCTTTGCACATTATAGCCTCATTCGGTCTGGCAGGTGAAAAGGAGAGGGGGAAAAAAGTGGATGAAAAAGCAAAACAAAAGTAGAAGGGTGAGAATCTGAGAAGACTTACGGTACATAAATGAGAATGCCTGCCAGCCTCAGTGTCTGACATAGGCCATTTTTCAAAACTAATGGGCTCACCACAGAACCAAATTTCTTCACATCCCATATGTGACATGCATGCATGCATGTCCACATGTGGGCCCGACTTAAGATGTTTGTATGTGTGGATGTAGGTTTCAAACAGGAAACTGGTGAAAAAAACCCCCACTTTAGTAGATCCTGTGTGAGTGGGCTACTGACCACAGACAGACCACAGAGTGAGAGGAGCCCAACCACAGCCTGCACGGTGAAACTAGAGAGTTGTGAGTTGACCAGGCACCCAACAGTTAACGCCACCATAGCAAAAGAACCATGGAACAAGACGGATAGTACATACACACCTTCTCATTCGTGCATACATGCAGACATTGATATACTGTTCTCATCTGGCTGACATGTGGCCTTTTTTTTTGCAGTTTACATACAATCACAGACCAATGCGTGTGCAGATCCAAGCTATTGTAGTCTGCTAAATAATATAAAGTCATTGTAGGTACAGAAGTGGTTTTAATTTCCTGTTTCATTCTCCTATAGAGATAGAATAATGATTGATATGCTACCGAGGCCAATAAGAACCTCTGCTCTCCTGGTGAGTGTACAGTACAATGGAGCACAGGGGGCAATAATTCAGGCATTACCCAACTTATGCTGTTCTATTAATCTGTAACAATAAAACACGATGCACTTCTATGAGTCATTCATTATTTTATCAGCTTCAATCATCAGGGGCTTGTAAGGGAGTAAAGGAGGGTGTCAGGAAAAATTAGGGAGTGATTGTGAGGTGAGGAGTACGAGCGATAGCAAGATTCCCAGGAAATGAAGATACAGGCAATGGTAGCCTGTGGAGAGAGAAACGGGGGATGATGGAGAAAGAGAAGCAAGAGGAGGAGGGAGGACTAAATCAAAACCATATGCAGGCTGAATCTCCAGTATTGTTCCCAACTCAAACCAGCTGGCCGTTCTTGGCTTATCCATCAAAATAAACATTTTCTTGATAGCCACGAGCAACACCGGACTGTTAGTCATTAGAAGAGCTTTCTTACACCCTGCAGCATTACACTCGCTCAGTCATAGTACACACCAACAGATTCAAAGGCATAAACATGTACGTCCACAAGGTGTAGCCAGATTATTCAGTCATGTGCAACAATACACATACATTCCGCGTGCATATGTTTTCTGCACATTTCTTTGTTTGTTTCACAAAGGCCTTGCATCTTTTATAGGGTTTTAACCTGAGTTTACTGAATCACGGTCAAAACATTCTGAAACAATTACACCGGGCCCTTGAAGATGAATCACACATTTGTTTTGCTCTTTGCTGGATTCATTGGTGCCATTAAGGTTTTCATCAATTTACAAACCACAGAGCACTTCAAAGACTTCCTTCAGCTCAATATGTTTGTGCTGAAGGTCCACGCTCAGTCTGAAGGTACAGTCGATGCCAAATAACCTGCTCCCAGTGAAGTCAGCGCCTCAAAACTCAGACGGTGAGATGTCTGTAGCTTCTGACCCGCAGGATTTCCATGGAAAGATAAAGATGAGGAAGTGAATTGTGTGGAAACTATTGTTTTGTTCCATTTTTTTTTTCTAATCACTTCAGTGTTCTACTACCAAACACTTGTTCACAAAGGGTGGGGATGTGACAGAGGAGTGTATGATTGTTTATTTTTGTCTTCCTCCTCTCAACCCGCAGGGCTAAATGTGACAATGTTCTGATTTTGGAGGGGTGCAAAAAAGCTTCTCCGTAAGCTACTCTGAAGTCTCCTCCCTCTCTCTGCAGTCAATTGTTGTGACTTTTGCAAGTATTAGTACATGTAATTCCATCACTTCATTTATTTGACACAGTTATACAATAGGCTCATGATCTCTGCCAAGAAGGAAATGTAATAGTCTGTGCCCCACATGTCAAGAAATTAGGTGAAAGTTGGCATGGAAAGGACAAAAAATGCAAAAAAACAAAAAAAAGCAAAAACATAACTCCACAGAGGCTCTACTGTCAGAAAAAGTCCCTTTTTAACAGTTTTCTCCAGTATTTTCTGTATTCATCCTTAGCTCATGCCCTACCCTTCCACCATCTCTCACGAAAATCACTGCAGTACTTTTTGTACTTCCATGCTTACAGACTGTAAGTATTGTCCTCTACTATATGCTCTATTATTTTGTCATCTATAGTCCTTGGGCGCATGTAAACATCAGAATTTCAATCCACTTTTATTTCTGCCATGCTGCATTTTTTTTAAGAGTGTGTGGGTGAAAACAAAAAGAGAACACTGAAAGGTTGGATAGGCAAAATATTCATTCAGATCCCAAGAGAGGTGTGTAGTTTTATGTGAGTCTGTTGATTTATGTGTTAAAATATTTCTGCAGCTTTATGGGCAGAAAAATCCCTTGTCCTGTGCTACATTAGTGTATACATAATAATACTGACAAACTCAAAAGTGTGGCAGTGAAAAAAATAAAGGCAGCCTGGTGCAGACAATAATACATACAATATCACCCACAGGCTTATTTGATTTGATTTACTTCACTTATTTACTGTACAGGCATGCAAACACATTACAGTCAGAGATGAGCATAGTAAAAGTGAACCACAATCAACTGCAGACCTAAGAATAACACATATCGGACAGCACTAATAAGGGAAACATAATACACACACATTCTATGGTTTGCAGATGCTCTGAAACGAGGAGTGCTTGACAGTAACTGACACTCTGATGCTTTCAGACATCTGGCGTCCACAGATAAACTTAAGCAACCTCTGTATACTCAGCACCATGCACACCAGTCAGATAGACTCTTACAAGAAACAAGTATAAGAACTATACTGCAAAGTAAAAGACAGAACTATTAAAGGACGAAACAGGAGATGGTGAGAATTCTGCAAGATGTATAGAATTTGTGGGTTACGTAACAATGCATAAAATACTGGACAATAATGGAGTGTACAGTATACAGTATAGTGTACATAAGAGGAAGGGGGAGAGCAACATAAATGGAGGAAACAGAGAGGAATGTGGTGACTCCTTTCCTCACGCAGCAGAAAGAGGTTTGTGTGTCTCTTTGAGGCGTTTGCCACTGTCTATTGTCCTACTGGCCATATGTTTCCTACCATCAAGTAGTTATCTGTCAGAGAGCGTTGCACAAACAGGACTGATATTAACCCCTGCCAATAGACAAGGGCATATAGGCCGGACATTTTGGGTGGCCTTGTGCAGTCGAGTACTTTCTCATCAGACTCAGCCCACACATTAGCACTATGTCTGATACTATTTCAGCATTTCAGAAATGGGGATGGATTGAAAAGTGTCCTGTGTGTATTTCTGTGTGTGCAGTGCTGTGAGCTGCTCTGTTTGACCACATAGCTGCAGCATATCCCCCAGCATGCTTTTCTGTGTCCGACGCCAAGAAAAACAGCACAGGCTTTGGACCTGGAGAGGCCATATCCTGCTGCCCCATAGGCCTGTGTGCAAGCTTGTGTTGCTGTTTTCTAGTGTGTGTTGTGTTAAGTACACAGATTTGAATGTAATGTGCTTTTGGGTTTACTTGCACGCCATTATGTGCATGTGCTTGTGAGGAGATGGACAAAAAGAGGTAAACAGGGAGTGAGTTTGCATACATGTGTGTGCATTAGTGACAGGTTGAAAGCATTTATGTGCACACATGTTTACTTGCATATTCAAATAACAAACCCTGAGGTTACAAATGCATTTTGAGAAGGACAGTTCATCCTAGGTTAACTCTGTCTCTGTTTAACCCCACATTCTCACTAATGACCTCACCATGGAGCAGCTCTATTTCTGGATGAACAGACTCACTGCATCACATGAGGCAAAGCAGTGAATAGTGTCTATGTCGCTTAGATTTTCACACATAAATTGCTGCACAGTAGACACACTCACCGTAAACATCCTGTGGTATGAATGTGCTTCTCTGGTTATGAAAGTCAACCCTGGTGTAACCTCAAAAGGGATAACACAGCCGCTACTATTTAGGCCGGCCTATTGAATGAGCTGCTCATTATGTAATCATCAACAGAGACATGTTTATGCATGAGAGGAAATACTCTATTTTCAGCTGGTATTCTACAGTAGTTACTGTAAAAAATAACCAATGGAAAGCATCATTTCAGGAATGCACTGTGTCATATTTTCTGCATGACCTTTTAAAGTGTTACCAAAGCTTACAGCTATGGATTCTTTACTTTGAAGCTTGATAATGAGTAATCATATAAATATTATGCTATTAGCACATATACTGCTCTCATACACAGTAAGAGACTAAAATGTAAGCAAAAATTGGTTAAAGAGCAGCTACCATTATGGACTAGTTATAACATTTGCAAGGGTTTGTAGACACAAATAACACAGAGAAAGAAAATATACATCAAGGAGAGAAAATGGGTAGGTGAGAAAACACATTTTTTTTAAACTTCTGAAAAGGAAAGAAAGAAGAAAGAAGTGAAAAGCATACAGTATGTGAATTAAACACCTGTGATAACACATCTTCATTTGTCATAATGATTTAGTGTTTTTGGAGGAACAGGGCTGTGTAGATGCAGCATATCCTCACTCTTCAGGGGCACAGAGAGGGAGAGGAAAGGACAGAGGCTCCTCATTGATACTTAACACAAACTGCTGACTGTTCTTTCTACATGGGACAAAGTCTCTCATATGCTCATGTTGCTTTCCTGTTGTTAAAATAAAAGTCTACTCAGTTTTACTCAGGATGCAGAGTTCGCTGGAAGGTCTCTGTTGTCGCCTCTTTTTCTCTTTCATCTTTTCCACTGCGAAGATGCAGTAAATTGAGCCACCAGGTATCAGTGTTTCAGACTCAATCATTCAGTGTTCTGTAGAAGTATTTCTTTATGGTAAAATCATTGCTGTAAACAAACTTCTGGATCTCTACAATCATATGTTGTAAGTTTTAATGCAAGTAGCGGGAATGTTTCCCCTACGCTTCCTGCTGCACTTCAAAGGTGAGTCAAAGAAATATGGTACATAAAAACTACATCTGGGGAAGTCTGTACGCCCTGAACACTCTGCCTACACCACACAACCATTTCTTTCATCTTTACTCATCATAATTTTCCAGACGGGGACATAAAAGGATTTGTAGTGTAATTACAAATGTGTAACAAAATTATAGCAAATACCATTAAGTCAATGTGTAACAAAGGAAAGCAACATTTTTGCTATATTCTCCATGAAGGAAATTTATTTATTGATTGATTTGATTAATAGATAGACAATCAAATGCAATGGATAACATGTTAAACTGTAAACACTTATTCCCAACATGGTCTCAGGATGTTAAAAGACAAAGGAAAGGTTAAAAAAAAAAATCAACAAACATTCAACATAATGACTGAACAAAATCCTAATGATCAAAAACACATCACTACTAGTTAAACATAAAGAAACAAACAAATAAATAAATAAAACCTCCATACACATGTTCACATCTATGGGCAGTTGACAGTGACCAATTAACCTATTTTTTTTCCCTGTAATATCTGTTTATTAGCTTTTTCGATACTTTTCTTTTTTTTTTTTTTACATTTTGGCAGATAGGTAGCTAGATACTCACAGGTGGCAGATCCAGAGACTATAACCAAAACATGACAAAAAAGATAACCAACTGTCCATAGGGGATGTTACTTATACATATTCATTATGCATCATACAAACCCTTCCACAAAAATAGTAGAACATGTCAAACAGATGTATGACATGAGAGGCTTCCATATTTTATCACACACATTGCCTGTATAAAGTAACTTACTTGTTAAATAGTCTAATGGCAGATATTCAGGGACAGTCCTGTGCCACTGTGTTTTACATGGGCCTTAGCATTTTCCTACGCAGAATGTGAGCATCCTGTAGAGCTGCGTTTTACATCTGACAGTGATAGTGGTATTAGTTACCCCAAGTAACAAGTATGATGGGTCACACTAGGATCTTATAAATTTCACATCTTATGTATTTATAACTCTATATCTGTATTTTCCTACATAACCATAGACAATGACTAAAACTGCCTGTACCTGTTTTGCACTTAGGGTATTATGGAGAAAGGCCTGAATTAAACCTACGGCACTGGTAAAAGGATATGTGAACCCAATGTAGAATTTTATTTTGAAGCGTTTCCATCCTGTTACAGACACTCAGGGTTTTTGCCGTCTCCCAGGCCTCATTTCAATCCTCATCCCATTAACCTTTTTGAAGTGCATGTTTTTGGCACGTGGAATGAAGCCAGAGAGTTCCATACAGACATCACCACTGGTGCACTATTGGGACGTGCAACAGTTACTAATGTCCCATTAGGGACATTAGATGTAGCCGGAGTCAACATCTCCGGCTACATTAAAATTGCTTATCCTGTTTACTTGCAAAACCAGTAATCACAATTTTCTTTTCTTTAAAATGGGAGCAATTTTTACAGAATTTGCTGCACTGCTTGATAGTTATTTTTTTTAGCATCACTGGGCAGCAATTCCACAATTACCTTTTAATATACTGTAATATAAGTGGTCTGAGAGGACATTAGACTTCTGCATCTGCTCCATGATGCAGGTTTTGGATGATCATAGGTGTTTTCAAAAGGTTCTCATGGATAAGACCCGTGTCTCAAAATGGAAACTTGTAAAAGAAGCTTCACTTTTACACAGTGACATCAAAAGGCATCAGATTCATCTGTGTTTACCTTTAGTTTTGCTTTGGACTGGGAGGAGAGAGCTGCAGAGGGAAGGTGTGTATTTTTTAAATTCTGGTGGTGTTCCCCCTGGTTTTGGCTCCTGGCATTTTCAGCACAAAGTATAATATTTCCAACTTTAATTTGGTGGAGCACATATTTAAAGTTCAGAAAATGGAAAAGGAAAGCGTGGCAGTACTTAATGGCTTAAGGGGTTGTTGTTATCATGATGTCAATCTGTGTAAAGACATGTGCATCATAATTATAATCAGATGTAGCCCTTCATAATGATGTCCTGGAACTTAAACACGTGGCGATAGACAGACCTTTAACAAACTAACACCACACACACACACACACACA
>JAPQRQ010000019.1:21520554-21531795 GCA_037367365.1 Apogon talboti | reverse complement strand
ATATATAACATCTCACCGCTGTTTCTCAGTGTGTGCCTCAGTAACATAATCCTGTCATGTAATATTGCCTGTAGGCAGCTGATAAATGTAAAATGAAGAGGACCTATAAACATGAGATAAGGCTCTCTACCATGGGGAGCCCTGAGGTCACAGTTAGGGGTGAACACAAAACCCTCAGATGGGGTTGTGATGAGGTCAGGATAAGTTAGGCCGGATACTGGATCCAGCTGGAGGTCAAAAGTTAGTGGGTCATTGTGTCAGTGTGACAGTTATGTGTAGCGTATGATTTTATGTCTGATGTATTTCATTTGTCAAGTTCAGATAGCACCAGGGTGGCTGTCTTCAAATTATATTGCATGTGATTTCAGAAAACTATTGCACAACTTTACTACATCTAACATTATTATGCAGAGAAGCTAAAATTATATTTTAAAAAAAAAAGACATTTTGTTTTAACTGTGGTTTTGGAGGTATTTGCTGGATCTCACTGGCTATAACCCCCATGGAGAAACCATGAGGTTCACACACAACCACAAGATTCAACAAAGCCCAGGATAGTTAGGATTGTAGATTTATGACAAAATATGTAATTCATTTTATGCTACTAATAGTAATATTTCTCCTTTTTTGGCAAAGGCTAGCTGTCTCACCATGTACTCCTGTACCACACCATCACATCCTGTACTAATTTCCTTCAAAAAGAACATTTCATGTCTGTTACTTACATCAATAACATATGCGGAGACATCTCAAACACACCTTATATATGACAGTACAAAAACAAAGAAGCACATTCTGCTGGAATCAGTCCCTTAAATATCTTTGTAGTTTCTGTTTCTTTCCAAAGGTATTTTGCTGCCCATGAGTGCATATAAATTAGAGCAGATTTTTGGCCTGTGTACATGTTGCCCTTCGTGATTATAAACAGATCATTAACATTATAGTATGTTAAAATATTTGCATGCCCTACAAGCAAGAAGAGACTGATTGAGCGCTGTCATTATCCCTTACAAGAATTGATAAATCGAAGGGTACGACCTTTGAACCCTGCTGAGATGAGGTAAATTAGCTTTGTAATAATATACATGAACACGTGTGCACCCTGAGAGGGAGTCGTACTAAAACAATAGCAGTTACATAACCTAATAATAAACACAGAAATGTGAAATGGTGTTTTCTTTATGAGGTCACGCTGATGTAAACTAATCATCACAGTCTGATCAGCAGAACCTGAAACATCCCTCACTAATCAGAGAATGGAAAACACTCAGCCAGACTAACAAAGAATAGGGGCAGGTTATGGTCCTGCAGTCAGGACGTGTTTCAATCAATCATCAAATCATTCAACAAATCAGATTTAACAAACTAAAAATGTACAATGAAAACCAGAAAATGAGCTTCAACATTTATTGCCTTATCCAGACCATGATTGGTTTATGATTTTGGCAGGTAGCCTACGTGGGCGTATGCAGTTATATGTACATTTGCCAATTTATGCTGCTAAAACTGGTGACGTTGTTGCCCACTTCATCAGGAAGAACGCATAGCCAACAGTTTAGTCACCAGGGAGGTGACGGATACATACTGTACTGCAATATTTCCACGAACAGTTCTCCGCCCCTTTCACAGGGAGAACTCTTATCAGCCGATGATAGGAAAAGATAAGTAATAAATACATGCTGAGACTGGGCCAAATGAGAAGTGTCATTCAAAGCACTGTGCAGAACTGCTGTGATCCACCATGCATGTTTCTATTAAGCTTCAGCCTTTCACTTTATATGCCTGCCTCATATATGACCTATGATAATGATCCATCTATACCTCACCTCCGACCTCACAAAACTAAACCAGGTGTGTGCAGTGTGAGTGCAAAGGGGGGAGGCAGGAGCGTGTTTGTGTGCACGGAGGACCCCTGCCTATACTGAGTGACGGGTCTGAACGGTTCCTGGTGCTCAACTCTCTTCCTTTTTACCCAGCAGGACACAGGTCTGTCTGCGTGTTTACCATCAATCCAACACGTGCCCTGCTGACTTCAATGACCATGAGTAGCTGACAATGAAAAATCTGTAGAGAAACAGAACAATACAGTACCTGAGCAGCTTGGAGGAAATGACAGCAAAACAGACATTAGGTAGATCATCCAGTGGCGTCTCATCCTGATGGTTTTAGAGCAGGGACTAATAGAAGCCAGATGGCCTGGGCAGAGTCATCAAATCCAGGGGTCAATCACCCTGGACCAGATAGGACACCAGGTAAACAACCTGCTGACAGGATTTCCTGTCCATCAAATACTAGTGAGGCAGTGACGTCAGACTCCTGACCCCAGCTTACACCCCACCCACCGCCCAATCAGACAGAATTGTCATCATTTTTGGTAAAAAAAAATTGTAATTGTAATAACACATTTTATTTAGTTCTGAAACATTTGTGAGTACCGAAAAGCTGACAACCAGAAAATCTAGGCATGTAATCCTGGTTATAGAAATATATGTAGTTTTTTGGTAGAAGACATAAATTGTCTTCATCCAGCGGTGGATCTAAAACATTTTATTTGCATGGTGACATGGGAGAGCAGAATGCTGGAATCCCCATATACTGAATGCATATATAGTCATTAATTCACTCAATTTCCAAACCGCTCAGTCCTTGAGAGGATCCCAGCACGTGTCGCCAGCTTGTCACAGGGCTGACAAATAACCATTCAAAGCTCATGCTCATGGCTACAGGCTATGTAGTGTGACCAATTACCCTGTTAAGGTGCATGTCTTTGGATGTTACACGGGGATAACATGTAAACTCGACACAGACAGGTTAGAAATTATATAGGCTATAGTGTTGGGATTGAATCCAGGACCTTTTAGCTGTGAGGCGACAGTGCTAATCACTGTCCACACACACACACACACACACCTACACACACACACACACACACACACACACACACACACACACATATATATATATATATATATATATATATATATTCAATGAAAGATCCCCAAAAGTTGTTTATCATTCCTGTGATAAACACCACCAAAATACTACCCAACAGGAACAAGGCCAGTGTTCAAACAAAATTGTAGTTCTTAAAAGTAATAAGAAAATGAAAATATTCACCTACAAGTAAAAGTTCTGCTCTGTGTATAATTATAATAATTGAATCTATCACGTAGTAGAGCACAGAATAAAACACTTTTAAAATCACTTTTGGCCAATTTATTGTATATTTCATTGCTTGGTGAAGCTTTTTGTCCATTTCTTGCCAACTGGTTTTTACAAGTACAGTTTTATGTACACAAATGCTTGTGATGCAAGGGAAGGCAAGGCTCTGCAGCGTGTACATCTGCCCCTGTTTGTATCAGAGTCTCAAGCAAACAATGCACACACAAACATCAGAATATAGTTTAGAATACAATGATTTCTCAAATATTCACATATCAGCTTTATGGTTATACAAAATGCTGTCACATCATCTGGCATCTAAATGCCTTTACAGAATAAAGTGTACAGTGTTGTCTCTTTAAAAAAAACAAAAAACTAGAGTTGGATTTTTTCAGTTTCCTATTGAGACTGATTTATCATATACTCTGTGAACAAGTTAGGAAACCTTAGTTATCTCGCCTCTATGTCTCATATAAACTAAAGTACATAACTGTATCTACCTCCATGTCTTTTTTTATTTTTTCTCTAATGTGAATGTGGAATTAAAGTAAAGTATCAAACACTCCATGTGCATCATTTTCCTGTTGCTGAACCATCAATTATCTAACTGAATAATTAGCCATGTCATCAGTTGACTTCCAATTGAATAAATGTTTACATTTCCACATTGATATACAGTGACAGGTAAAGTTATTTTCTGTTTATTATGTGTCTGGCCTGAGTGAACCAACTACCAACTTACATACCATGAGGGTGAGCACATATTTATCATAAAATGATTCACTACCAAATCTACGCACAAACATGATTCCTAAAAACACAACTCCCACTTCCGCAGGGGCCATTTACGAGCAAACAAGACCCCCCAAAATCTGAAGCGTCTTTGTTTAACCCTGGACTTCCTCATCTCTGACCTGGAAATCATCCTCCCTTCCAAGACTGCTCCACAATGAGGTCACAATACAGTCACCCCAGTCCACAAACATTTCTCTAGAGGTTCCTCTTTTGAAATAAAACAAAAAGAGCATCACACAAGGAGGGCTGCTGTGTACTGAGAAATCACATTGAATATGGAAAACCTGCTGTTATATCTTTATTGTTTTAAGATGTTCTGTGACTCAACTATGGACAGAAATGTACTTGGTAAAAGAGTTTGCTGCTTGTGTTTCCCCCTTTAAACAGCACAATGACTAGCACAACCTGGCAGGCATTATAAAAGAGTGAGAGAAAGTTGTTAACGCATGTTTCTGTTGTTAAGTCATTAGTCAGTCTTTTGTTGGCCAAGAATGATCAAAGCCCAGAGGTCTGTGTATTTATGAGAGTTGGGGGGTATGGTAGCCAGTTGTGAGCTTTATGTGTGTGTTTATGTGCATGCTTTTTGTGTATACGTGGGTTCTGGCCAAGTGTTATCGCAGGGCTGCGGATGGATGGACTTGACTCAGGGCTCTCAAAGGCCTGTGTTAGTGCTACAGCACTGCTGTGCTCTGATCCACAGCCAAACACACAGACAAGCAGCGTGAGTGAGGTGTGTATCTGTGTGAGTGTGTGTATAGGCTCCTGCTTTTGAAATGTGTTTAGCTTGGACCACGGGGCAAAGCAGCAGTTTGCCAGGGAATGAAACAGTCCTATCTGGCTAGAAGAGGCCTAGCAGGGGTCCAAAGTAACTGATCCGAGTTCAGTGGGTGGTAGTAAATGGTTTGATCAAGGGGTCAGTTTGCTTGTCAGGGCTCCTCAGGACTCCAACCATGAGGACCACTATTTTATTCAGATGCCAAGTGCAGCAGAACATCAACGATGTGTCAAATTGTCTTTCTAAACAGATCTTCAAACAACAAACGCACACAGAGACCATTTCCTCCTCTGACATTTCCCCTTTATCTCTGCTGCAAAGCCCCCAGGAGTCTCTTCAAAGCGGGACCGAGACTTCTGCTTGTCCATTTCACAAAGACTCCAAACACCAGAAGCATCAGTCCTTTATTCCCTATTTCACTTCCCTTCTCATCTAGTTTCCTTTCCCTCTACCTCTCCTACCGTTTCAGCGTCCCGCCTCTTTCCTTTTATCCCCTACTTTTAAGCATATGGTAACCTCATTCTGTATTCTGTGTGATAGTTTGTGGGAGCATCTCCCAGTGTTGAGGTGGACATTTGCGTGAGAGTGCAGTCTGGTGCCTCCCTGGCTGTCTGAGCTCTCTTTGACAGAGTTATTTCAGAGCTATGATACCGGAAAACACACATACAGTCAGGAACACATACACACACGTCTGTAAATAGAGCAGTGGACTATGATGCCCTTTACGAAGCTGAGTGAAAAGCCACTTGGTGAGGATGGAGTTTCCGGATGGGATCCAAGACAGGAACCCCTGTTGACTGTATGGAAATGACTTGATGAAGAAGTGGAGGAAGAAAAAATGAGGACAGGAGAGGACAGAGGAGGACAAGAAGCATTGATATATTAATCATATATTTAGGAATATAGTTATTGTTATTAGATGTTACCTTTATTTGTATCTTAAGCAACACAAACATACAATCCTGCAAGAAATACATGTCTGTCTTACAATTTGTCCCCTCTTACTCTGTCATCTCCAACAAAAACTGACAGACTATCATTTAAACCCTTTAATTATAAGTTAAGACTTCTATGACAACTGACCTCTTGTGGTGTTGCAAATAATGACTGTTGTTTCATAGAAGCTGAGAAGGAAATTAATGGCATAAAATCCAGAAAAGTAGCTGCTAACAGGGCACAGGACATTTATTTTAATGGTATCACATGGCAGGTCAACAAAAAATGTAGTGAAAACGAAATCAAGTGGCAAAATGCTACCGATAAACCTGCTCCCCTTTTTATATTAAAATATGTTGACAGAGCAAAGACTAGATCTACTTAAGTAACCAGAGACAACGCAGACATTATTAAATAAAATAAATGTTCATTAAGTTCAACAATTTTGAGTCGTCTTATTCTCATTGAATTGTATGTTCTCATATGTTATACATCATTATACTGCACTATACTATAAGTACCAGTTTTGGCCACTAAAATCACACACTGGTTGACAGTACAACATTATTTACCGAACCTAATTTACCTTACTTGACTTGCTATTTAGTTATAAATAGAAGAGAAACATATCAGAAAACTCTCAATGGACCAATTGTTAGAAAGCTCAATTAAAACATAAAGCTTTCCCGGATTCTATGGACAATGTCAAACATACAGGATATATAAAACTAATAATTAGCAACCTTTGCCACACATACACAAAAATACACGTGCATAACACCCACATACCTCGTCTGTTTTTACAATCATAACTGTCCCTGTTCCTGCATGTTTGCCGGTCGGTCCACGGACAGGTCTGGGCCTGGGCTGGGCTCCGTCCCCTGAGGCCGGCTTATCAGCTCTCCCGCCTGGTGCATCCTATACCTCTACCTCTGAATATCCACTACACAATCTTATTGTTGTATTGCTACAGCAAGAAAGATTTGGAAGTGTTGGAAACCTGGAAGTTACTTATTTACCTGGATAAATGCCACTTTCCACTGAAGAGAAAAGCATGTGCGGTTCCCTTGAACTTGACTGTATGCTCCTGGTATCTGTGTGTGGTGTGAGTTTTGGAGTGTGTGCAACTCTGAGCTGTCTTAATTGATGAAATCCCATCACATCATTACACTGAGCTCTTGCTGCAACAACTCAACATAGTCATGCTGACCCAGAGAGAGCATTACATCATGCCTGTAAGAATATAATTGGCAGTTCCTAAAGAGCCCCAGGAGGCACTTTGTGTCCCAACACCGCTGTGGTCAGGACTAGAGGTTACTCTGTGCAGAGGTGAGTCCTACATCATGGGAGGTACGTTATGCTTCAGAGTGTGTACAGAATGTGTATGTCAATCTACATCAAATGTATAGTGAAATGCAGGTCCCTATCATGAGTCCCTCACCACATCCAAAGTGTGTTATGAAACAGGATCTGAAACTGTATATAGGTACAAACCATAGAGGGAAATACACACCCTTCAGCATCCTCATCTGCATCTCAACAGTTCCTGTTTTTTCTGACCGACTATATAGAGTATCACTAATGTACAAACACATGCCCGTGCTCACACACACTCATATGCTGCTGCCAAGTAAAGGAGGAAGGAGTGCTGTTGAGAACCTTTAAACAAAAAGACATTTTTAGAAAGGTCCTCTTGAGCGGGGAAACAAAGGGGGGAAGTGACATGACGTCGCACAAGAGGGAATCTGAGGGTCACTTGTGGCACGACGGACACACCTATGGAACAGTCTCACACACAGACATTCACACACTCACTACCCACATACACATTTAATAAACACTGTCAAGGTCCTTTGTGCCGTTCTCAAAATAGCGATTTCCTGGTCTCCGTGCTTATTTGCTGATATTAGAACCATAAGGATGTTTTGCATCCACCTTCGCTTTCCTTCAATCGCGCTCACAAGAAATCCACTGTGTTTTATCAAGGGACGTACCTGTTATGATTATCTGTCCAGATCTCCCTGTAGACTACTGATAAAAGATGATGTAACACAGAGGGATACTATGTAAATGTAATTACAGCAGGCTCAGTCTATCTTGACATGATGTGGTGTTTCTGGTTGTGTGTTGTAGTCTGTAGTCTGGATGCCCACATGGTCTACACACTCATTGCAATATGGTTAAAACCAAAGGGGATACTAAATGTGTTTACCAGAAGTGTTTACTAAACAACAGCGCACTTCCTTTCCATCTAAACATAGCTCTGGTCTCTACCCATGGCCAGTAATAGAACAAAAAACAATAGAACAACACATTTCAATCAGTGCCAGTGATGAGCCCACCGACAACAAGTCCAACAGTCCACTGTTCTTCTCGTTCCGCAATATTTTTAGACCAATTATGGTTTTGTTAGTTGGTGCCACATTTGTTTTGCATTTAATCGACTCTTTCTTCTACTTTTTAACATTGAAATAAAATGTAAAACGGTCTCTGCCTTTTGTGCCCTGTTGCCTTCCCATGACTTTTGTGAAAAAAGCAAAGTAATTTTCACATAATCCAGCTGCTGGACAGACACACAGACACACAGGAGTGATCACATAACCATGTTAGTAGATGTAATGATTCTTGATTTGGAAATGAGAACAGGATTGGGAAGGCCACGTTCTCTCTTTCTATCACAAGTGAACACACACACATATACACACACACACCTCATACATCTGGTGTAGGTCAGGCTTGTTACAGATTGTATGAATCTCAAAACCAGAGGGGGTAAAGGCATCAATCATCCCTCACCTTCTTTATGTTTTCCTCTCCTCATGATTCTTGGGGCTCCTAGGGGGAAACATATTATTTGTGTTTACTGTAACAGTAAAGGTAAAGCCATGGTTTCTTCCTGTTTTAACTCAAAATAGTAAGAACAGGGGAGCTACATGCTGGTTAGTCATACACAAAGTTCTAAATCACAGTGAGTGACCATCACCGTCAACAGGATACCTTTAGATAATCAGGATAAGCTGGACTCAGGTCTGTTGGGTAAATAAGGAGATTTAGTTACATGTGATTTTTAAAGCAATATAACTGCTTCTGGGGATGTGTAGCTACTGCACCAGCACTAACTCACACAACACGTGTTTCAGTGGCACAAAGCTAACAAGATTTTCTCATTGATTCCATTTTAAGGCCTCTAATCTAATATACCTATGGTGTATGGACAGTTCCTCTATGTAACTGTAGACTCAGCTTTGATAGGATATCGAGGGGTCGGAGACAGGGAGGATGTGTTAAATGTAATAAACAGTTATGCAGTGAAGAAAGTAAGACAAGGATCCACACTCATCAACACTCATAGATCAATGATTAGAATTTGTGTTGGCTGATGAAGTCACGGTTACAAAAGCTCTAAAATTTAGCTGACGGTATTTAACTGGAATTACAATAATGATGTCTAGACTAACAATGACTCAGACAGTTTTTTTAAATGATATCAACTCACTATTCACTGGAACATGATGCTGACTCAAGATAAAAAAGCACTTCCAAAAAAACATTATTAGGTCCCCCTGATACGCCTAAAAGCACATTGGAGTATACCACCTGGTATTTTTGGCAAAGTATCTTCAAACAGTCATGTTGTGATCATGGGTTACTGTAGCACCACCATCTAAAGACTATTAAACACAGCAGAAGTGACCAGGTTGCCTGTCTGAGCCAGGTGCACTTATGTTTATGTTCTCTTGGTAATTATGGCAAATATTATTGCAGTCAACTGCCCTTGACTGTGCTGCGTTGGCGCACTGAGCTTGGACAAGCGGCCAAAGCTCATTCACGCTGAGTGGGACGAGTTAAAAAAGAGAGCCACAGCAGTCTCAGATGACTGGGTCCAAATCATTTGAGAACTCAGGGAGTTATGTTGCTAAACAGGATGAGACAAAACATACAATGCTCTTCACTTCTCAGCTTATTAAATTATTTAATCTAAAAGTTATATTTGAAAAGCCCCTTCTCAAAGTTTTCGTGTCTCTGTACAGTTTGTCCCTTGGCGTCCTCCCATCCTTACTGCTCATATTGCCCATAAGTGGAGGGAAATAAAAGCATGTCTAATTCAATGTTCTGTTAAATTTCTCTCACACACAGCTCGCATGCACTTATGGGTAACGCAAAGCAGAATATTTTCTATTTCATAACTTCTTTGGCTGTTGCTTGAGGTTTTAGCGAGAGATATGTAATATAGAGTTTGTAAACATCACTGAAATATGTTTTAAAAAGTGAGTTGACCCTGATGGAATGAGAAATATGAGTGAAAAGCCAAAAGATTAACTGTAGGACTATAGTGGGCTTCTCTGAGAAGTTGAGGAAGGACATAAAAAGAACAACAACAAAAGCTGTATCTCTAGTTTTTGATCTTGACCTTGGACTTGATCAAAGAACTCAAGATGTGAAAAGTTAATTTTAGGTAGCATAACTGTTTCATTTGGAAAACTTTTATCTCAGATGCATTAAAGAAAACTGTTGTAAGGTTTAAATTGTGTTGCATCATGTGATTGTAACTGAATGAAACATACTGTACACGTACACAACTTTATTGGTCTGCCATCAGTATTAGGCATCACACGTTACATGTCAGTCACAAAAACATCTATTATTAGTATTTACCCATTTATCATATGTACGTAAATTACAGTTATAGCAGTTTGTTTTGGGGGGAAAAAGTTTATATGTGTAATATAACTGCTGACAATGACAAGACATTATACAATATTTTCTTCCTAAAATCAGAAAAATGCACAAACAGTACAAAATAGAATGTTTTTAATTTATATTTTAAGACTTTTCAGCTGCATTGCCCATGTAAAAATATTAGAAAAGTAATTAAATTACATAAGTTGCATTATTTTGTTGAGCTAATTAAAATAGTCACCTTGCTTTACATGGTATTTTTGACAGGGTAACTGGGACTATATAACCAAATGAATCTGTCTAGTACTACATGCAGTCCAAATACATTTATTCAGTTTCAACTATAGGATTTATGCTTTACATACAGTAACAGGAAAAAATATGTGAATCCTTTAGAAATTCATAGATGTCTGCATGAACTGGTAATAAAATCTGATCTGATCTGCATCTGAGTGACAAATACAGACAAAAACAATGTTCTTAACTAGTACCAAACAAACAATTGTAATAATTATTATTGTAGTAATTATTAGTAATTGTGTCTTTATTAAACACAGTTATTAATGACTCACAGTGCTGACTCACATCCCCACCGCTGTCAGACTGTAAAACACAACAGTGTAACCCTGTCCTGCATTTGTCTCATCTAATGTCTGTTGTAAATATGTATATAGTCTGTATTATTATTATTATTATTATTATTATTATTATTATTATTATTATTATTATTATTATTGTTATTATTATTATTATCCATCCATCCATTTTCTGAACCCGCTTAATCCTCACTAGGTCGCTTGGAGCCTATCCAAGCTACTTAAGGGCGAAGGCGGGGTACACCCTGGAAAAGTCGCCAGTTCATCGCAGGGCTGACACAGAGACAAACAACACTC
>JAPQRQ010000019.1:21463106-21520454 GCA_037367365.1 Apogon talboti | reverse complement strand
TGTGAGGCACGAGTGCTACCCACTGCACCACCGTGCTGCCCTATTATTATTATTATTATTATTATTATTATTATTATATTGTTCTTGCACTGTCTTGTTTTTTGCACTATCTTTATGCATGCACACTTTTTCTTGCTCTGTATTCTGCTGCTGCCTTGACCGCTGAATTTCCCCAATAAAGTCGAATCTAATCTTAACCCTTGGATTTAATAACTGGTTGATCCACTGTGGCAGCAAAAGTTTATGATCAGACCTAACCCATGTTCAGGGGGAATTTTGTACCATTCTTCTGAATAAAACTACTTCAGCTCAGTTATATTCCTTATAGAAAAAGTAGGAAATTGTTTTGCCACTAAATTGTTCCCTAAGAAATTAGGCTAAAGGAGACCAGCAGAGGCAGAGGTCGTTGTATATTCACTACAAGCTGAATCATTCATTGTTACTAAAGCTTGTGTTTATAATTGCTAAGCATATAACTATAATGTTGTGTGACTTGTTTTCTGGTTGTGTTCTTCCTAATTTGGGGCCAGCCTGGAGGTTGCTTCAGAACAAGATGAGTCGACGCTGTTCTTTTATGACTTCCGGACACTCGTTACTCATTTAGATGAGTTAGTGCAAACATGCCAAAGGGAGTATACATGCATGCTCACACAGTCCACGGATTTCACGGAAGAAATATTGACATTTTCTAACCGAGAACTACTGACATTTTACTCATTCTAAACAAGACAAGACATGTTAAAAATCCTCACCCATAAATCTCATGAATCCATTTTTATTACAGGGGGGTCTTAGATGATAGTGATGATAAAGATGAAGATCATGATCTTTTGGAGTTTTATGTTATATTTAGACATTTTTGTAGTTTCAAGGAATGTAATTTATAGCCAGTGAATCATTGTGTATTTATTTTTAAAGGTAACAAGTGCAAAATTAAGGTTACACAAAAAAGGCGTGTATCTACTCAAATGTTTTCCCAAGTGTGCAACTGCTGTAAAGCATAACTAATTGCTCCATGTCCCTCACTAATCTTGGTCCTACGTCATGTAATAAAATCTCCCTCTACTGAATAAGCTTTGGCACGATTAGATTGCATATTATGAAATAAGCAGGTGTGATGTGTAACTATGAATGTAACATATACATGAACAGACACAGACACATGCACATGGCTGCGGTGCCAATGAGTCTGAGTGCTGTTCTAATGGAGGGGGGTCTAAGAGATGCTGAGTCCATTTAGTCCACAGAGATGAAAGAATTGTGTTCAAAGAAAGCTAGGATGTGAACAGAAACAACAGATGCACCCTGGGAGACACACCGGGACTGAAATAGTATCATATTTTAATCAGAATTAAATAGGACAGTTGTCAGGTGTTGGTAGTTATGATTTCCTGGAGAAAGGATGTTCAATCCTCTTTGGAACCCCAGGAGTAGAGACAGTGGAGACAGACTCTACCACCCTCTGTCTTCCACCTGCTGAGAGTGTCCAATCTCTGTCTCACATCCAACATAACTCAGCACCTCCGGTTTTGTGCCACAATCCCATCTGGTCTCATTTTAAATTTGCAATAATGCAGTGACAGTGTGGACATTCTGTTAAAATCAAAGTGGATTGTATTAATGTAGCGTTGGTCCTAGTATTCCAAGAACTGCCGACCGGAGAGACACTTTCTTTTAGGTTAGAGTTTCAAAGGGGTCAGATGTGACGTGCAGGTTTTGTGTGTGATCTTGTATCCTTGCATGTGTGCACAGTATATGATGAAGGTGTGAGTAGTATAGTGAAGTGAGTGATTGCGGTGCCAAAACTTGACCTCATGTGGCTTTTCAGGCCCTTTTTTGTAGAAGGTATTTGAAGTTTGACTTAGTCCCTCAGATCTCACATGTGGCTTATATTTGCACAGAAATACCTCCCAGATCTATTGGCTGCTTTGAAATGGATGTAAACATGAACCTCTTTGGCATTTATCTCAGGCCATTTGGCTGTCTTTATAGTGTCACTGCTTTACGGGGGCATGGGTGGGTATTTTAACAGCTTGGAGTGCAGTTATGGGGGGCTGTTTATTCCATCATGGTCTTTGTGTGTGTGAAAGTGAGTGAAAGACAAAAGGGATAAAGGGGGATTTCACAATACCTCTAGATTTGTTGACATTACCCAATTAAGTGAAATGCTAACTTTGAGCATTGCTGAAAAACACAGAACAAATGTGGTTAGAAAATTACTTTTTGAGTGTCCTTGCTTTCTCTCATTCATGAAGACGGGGAAAAAAAATTGCCCAAACTTTGTGCTTGCTTGTCAGTTATACAACACTGCGGTGTGGCATCCTGCCCTGTTATTGTTAACTGGCCCAGTCTCCACTTTACCCTTATAGAGAAAACAGTTCCTTTACAGCAGCTGATAACAGACATATGTTTGATACTCCTTCAGTAATATTTCTGGGAATCTCCTGGGGTCTGTCAGAACAAATCGGGTTCAAGTCCTATCATTTCCAAAGATCTGAATTGGGATAATTCCTTTGTTGAGTTAGGCCTATTTGGCCCATTTTGTGTAATCTGTATTTTAAGTTGATTATGTCTATAAGTTGAAGCCATGTTGTATGTAATTCAATCACAATTGTTCTCATGTAACTGATATATAACCTGGCATTGCATGTGACAATCACTAAGCTATATCTAATGCTGTGTTTCTGCCAATTCTGTGTGTTTGCAGTAGTGCATGATGAAAAGGGAATGTGGTTTGTATGATCAGTTTTACAGTATTTTGCAGAGGTCCTATTGTCTGCCCATGGCCCCTTGATATTTGTGGTGTATTTCAACACTGGAAATCATCATTAATATTGTAGATGAGGATGAAAAAAGAGAAAGGGAGTAAAACATGTTTTCTGAAAAGCAAAGGGGAAGTGTGTTTTCGTACTGACCCATGAGCTTACAATTGCAGGTCAATGAGTGCGACAATGTTGTTGGTCAATTCGATCATTGTCGATGGTGGACAACAACAACAATAGGGCAAAAAGTCATAAACCAGGTGGTATTGGTATTTTAGGTCTGTAAAAAGCATATGTACTGGAATACTTTAGTTTGATCCACTTAGCATTAACAGCTAACACAGGAACAAACTCTACTTTGAGTGTACCATTTTCCATTAGACTTCCCTGAAAGGTAATTTTCCATGTCTATACACTATTATTGATGTTTACTTGCATCACATACTTCATTATATTTCATGCATACCAACCTACACTGCATGAAATGACGCACCCTACTCGTCATACACATACTGTACACAACCAAATAATACCACTTAGTGGGAAACAGATTTTCAATTATCACAACCATGAAATCATTACATTCCCTCACTTGTTCCCACTGTTAGCGTGCCTGATGAATGATGCTTCAGGGTTGATTCTCTACATGCACACACAGTGGCGCATGGGAACACGCTCCTTATTAGGGCTCAACTGAAAATTTGGAGCACACAGCTTCAGTGACAGTCATTCTTCTACAACCTAATGGCCATAGAAGCAACTAAAAGATGCATGGTGTATTTATTTTGTCTCAGTGCTTCCTCTTCTTTGCAGGCAATACCTCATACAAAAAAAAACACAATGAAACTTATTTTCTTGAGAAACTGCACAATATTACCAGCTCCTATGTGTACTGTATTGTTTACAATAACTTTGTTGAAAACCATGTATATAAACGCAGTCCAAAACACAAATATTTTCCACACCCAAACTATATAATGGTGTAGTATGGTCCAGATTTGCAGTACTTCCCAAACATTGAATAATACAAAAAAAGGCTTACCTATGATTAGTATGTTACCTTCCCCTCTGCGCTTGACTTCCCCTGGCACTCACATTTAGCTTTTTAAAAAACAGCTCAAAATTATTTAATAAACCTGATTTGAGAGCCTATGGGAGGGGAGTTGAATTTATGCCCCAAGGCCCTGGAAAGAGGCAGTGAAAGGGGAAGATGGAAGGATCACAGCGCAACAGTAAATAATGTTACAGTATGAATAATGAGCTCCCTCTGCGCCAGGGCCTCAACTGGACTAATGACAGAGACCTGTTTTAGATTAGGTCTTACACAAACATACACACACACATACATTGTGCATGACCCAACACACACAAACCCAACAGGAGGGAGCCATGGAGGAGGTCCTATCAGTTTAGATAATCTGTTGCTTACAGCAAAAAGAGTTCTGGGTTGTGTTCTGAGACAGCTAATGTAGAGGAGGAAACAAAGGAGGCAGAGGGCATCACACACATCTTTAGTCAGACATTCAACCTTTCCTATGAATTGTTAAACATGTGTCATCTATTTCCATCCATTGGTCTATCTCTTGCAGGGGGTTTTGTTTTGTTTTTTCTTATTCATTTATTTTTTCCTTAGAAAGGCTGTAACTCAAACCCCCGCCAGCAGCCCATCACTTTTTCCACAGGTATATAATATTTGATATATTTAGTATGCATCAAACCCACATCAAAGTGCAGCTCTTCCATCTGCTGTCAGGAAGTCAGCCTGAGACGTGTAGGCAGCTTGTTCCAATAGAGACATATTTAATTAATGGAAACAATAACTACTGGTGGAAATATTATTGCATTAAATAATACAAACACTGACATTTTTTTCAAAAACATAGAAACTCTAATCAACAGTACAAACTACAACAAAACAGAATTTCTTGTAAAATTCTGGGGGTTTTTTTTGTTTTTCCTGTGTTCATGGCTCATTTTGTTTAAGAATTACAATGGCTCTTCACAATATGGAACCTTTCATAATGTATGTCATGTATTCTTTAATCCTCCATCAGCATCTATAAACAAAGGCCTTCCTCACAATACCTGAAAAACTTAAAATACCATTAATATCAAATAAGGCTTAACTAAAAGTCGTCAATTCCTTAAAGTTCCTTATCTACTCAGAAAACTAAACTAAAAATCATAGCCCCAAACTCTTAAATAAAATATATATAAAATTGAAAACAATAACTAATTTCATGTAAATATTCATCTTTATTTAAAAAGTTTTTCCTAGAAGACAAGAGACAATAATTGATCCATATCAAATCTCATATTTGTTTCAAACTGCAGACAGTAAACTCACTTATTTTAAAAGTGAATACACACACACGCACACACACACACGCACGCACACACACACACACACACTACATCCTCTAACAGCGCTACGTAGTGCAGTTCACACAGCCCTAACAGATGTGTAACAGACAACATCAGGTTGTTACTACTCTGACTGTTGGGAGGTCAATTTTGATCTATTAGACTGAAAGTGGGTGAGGGAGTAGACATGATTAAAAACACAGCTACAAGCATGCTTTTAGTTAATTATCTACAGTATTTGGTGCTAATTTTTGTTAAACAGGTTAGTAGCGCTGTTTTTATAACTTAACCCCCATCATGCCGGTAACTGGGGGGACTGGAGGTTTATCTACAAAGGGGTTTATACACACACAGTATTCTTGTATATGCCCCGATGACAAGACTGCTGTCAAAAACAGTGATACTGAAGTGAAATCTAAGTCAAGCACTGCAGCACTAATTCATTTGCCTTCAACTGCTTCCTTCCCGGCCGTTTCTAGGTGTCAAAGTGGCTCTGACTGTTTGTTGTTTCAGTCTCAGTTCACATCCTCCCTGCAGCTCCTGGCTCCGCTGGCAGAGAGAGAAGAAAGCAAGGCAGGGTGAAAGAAGGTGAAAAGGCACCATAACTTTCAGTCTGCCCTTCCTCTCCTCATCGTTTCTCCAGTTTTTTGAATCTGGCCTCTGTAAAGAGAAGGAAAGACAGTATTATATAGTACACTCCTCTTGCCAGATACAACATGAGCTAGTAGTGAGGACTGGTTTATGATGTCACAGTGCCATCTGCTGGTGGAAGGCTGAATAATTGCTATAAGAGCCAATAGTGGTGGGTGTACTATTATTAGTCTATAGCACAAATACCCAGAGACAGATACAATTATAATCCTGTAGTTATGCCCTCAATGACACAGTAAGAAATGTCATTCAACACATAAGTGAACACATTGTTGATTTCTATTAAAAATCAAATCAACCAGTTATTCCCTTTTAACATATATTGCTGAATTTAATGCACTGCACACTGAGTTTCTTACCAAGTTTTTTGGAGTATGCATCCAGTTTGTACGCAGCTTGTTCAAGTGAAGACACTTGTTCTTCAATCTGATTTATTTGGTCCAAGTAAGGCTGCAGACTGGCATCTAAGCAAACAGATAAGCCAACTAACCGTTTATGATAAACTCAAAGTAGAAAAGCAAAAAATATATATATATACGATAGCATGATTTTCAAGTTTCAGTATTACTGTCGAGCTGAAATATTTCTTACACTTGTTATTAAGATCCTGCAGGTTGCGGCTGATGTTGATACTGATGTCCTTCATTTCCATGTATTTGAGGCTGGTTAGCTTGTTCATGTTCTCCAACAGACGGTAATCCTCGCAAGTACCTAAAAAGGTACAAAATAGTAAGAATATTTATGATAACCTAACTGCAATTTACAGTTATTTTTTATTATTAATTAACTGATTTATCTGTTTATCTGTAACATGTCAGAAAATAGCAAAAAACGGCTCTGAAGCCAAAGGAACCATACTCAAAATCCTCTTTTTCTGAATTAACAATCAATCAACAATACAAAAACAATGTTTTTGGTTGGGGTGGATCTTATTTTTTCAGTCTTTTATTAAAATATTAATTATGGTCATAATAAAATATTAATCACCAGTCAGCTTCAGTATTTATAAAATCATTCCAAAACAGAGAGTCATAAGTTTTGAAAGCACAGAAAGTTTTAAAACAACAGAAATCTTGCTCAGGGTATTTTTCCATCTACCAATCTCTTTGATCAGTAACTCAAAGGGTAAATTTTAAGGCGCTGGTATTTTTCAGTGGAGGTCTATTATGAAATGTTGACAAATATGAGCTACCACTTCACTCAGCAAATATGATTATTGCTGTGATTTATTTCTTAAATTAAACCGTTTTTTGTCAATAATTATTAACTATTCACAACGTCTTCTTACAAGTTTGGCTCCTGATCCCTACTTTCCTCATGCATTGTAATTTGACATAAGCTCATACAGAAAAGGTACAAACTGAAGCATTTAACAGTAAAATATAAGACATGATGTGTTTCAAGGAGGAGCCCTGGATGAGGATTCCCTCCAATGTACAAAAGTTTTGATGTTTACTGATTTTGATGCTGCTGCCTCATTTTGTGTTTATCAATTAAGCAAGTACCTGTTCAGTCTCTTCATGAGAAAATAAGAAACAGATGAGACAGATGAATAGACAGAACAGATGAAAAGGGGAAATTTCAAGGACAAAAATGAAAAGACATCAGTTGTACTCGGCATTAAAATACCTGTTAGTTCCCCTTGCAGGAAGATGGCCATTTTTTCAAACATATCAGTGCACAGTTCATTGATATCAGGCTCTGCAGGCTCCACAGCCTCCTCTGCTGTCTCCACACCGCCATCACCTGAACATTAGACAAACTGTCATAGCCAACTCCTAAATGACAACATTACGTATAGTTCAGACAATGTAATACATAATATCAAAGAAATGAGAACTCAGTTTGCATCAAGATCAAACAATTAAATCAAACCTGAATGGACATAATACAAAAACAGAGGAGGAGAGATATCAACAATGTTGGGATATCTGCAATATGACCCACACATTAAAGCAAAAACAATCTGTTACATGCTAATTTTAGCATTAGCAAGCTACGGAAGCTACCAATAAAAATCCTTTACTGTTAGTGTGGGGCCTTTTAGGTGCAGATGCCGCGGCTTCAGTTGCATCCACCGGGCATTCTCCCTGTGCACTGGAGGTTCCGGCAGGGTTCAGGGCCGCTGAATGAGCTGTTGGTGCCCTGGAGATACTATCCATGGCAGCGGCGTCGTCTCCAGTTGCAGCCATTTTGCTCCTGTTTTGCCTTAACCATGTCACATGAGCTCACATGAGCCCACGTGATGCCTACCCGCCACGAGATCCACCAACCGTACTCGCGCGCACTGCCACGCCCTAGTGAGGATGAAACTTATATTGGAAATACGAAAACTGAGAAAATAAAAGATTTTTATTGATAGAATAAGAGACTATACAGTCTTAATATGACTGAAATTTCCATTTGATTAGTTCCTCTTTCTGTGGTGAAATGTTGAATTTTATTAGTCAAAGCCAATATGTTTATTATACTTACACAAATATAAATTTCCAATTTCATTGCTACTGTAATCTGAAGGCTAGACATTTCTGTATAAAACCACCTATATTAATATAAACCTATATAATGCATGCCAAGAAAGCTGATTTTTAAAAAGTTGACAAATTTTAGAAACGTCTTTGAATAATTATTGTAGTTAACAACACCTATACAGTATACTATAGTCTATTATCATATATTGTCCTACGAACCTTCATAATAACACACATTCACCCCCTAACACTTACACACTGGCCTATTTCCAATACGTCCATCATAACAGTCATACAATCACATCGGTTTAGGCCCAAGGTTGTGAATTTGGAAGCAATACTCGAGTATCACCTCGGCTAAAATGATGCATTCCTTGTTTGTCATGTGATGAGTTAAATTAAGATTTGGAGAAAATCTCATAAATACAAAAAGAGGGATGAAACCTTTTTTTTTCTTACATTTAGAAAAAACACAAAATTAGAGTGTATAGCCGCAGTCTTCTTTTTCCGTTTTTTTTTAATTACATTTTTTGTTCAACCTATTGACTTAACTATTATTCCTTTATTCTAGCTGTTATTGATATAAGTATTTACTACTTTTACTGGGCACTCTGCGCGCTCCCGCGAGGGGCATGCAGTACTTGTTTGATTCACGAAATTCGACATTACACCGGTGTCGGCGCTGTTGTGGGGAAGTCAGATCGTGACAGGCAAGCTAGCAGCAGCAGCGGACTGTAAACATGGCGGCGTGCACTGCTACAGGGCTGTGCCGAACACCCCGTTACTATTAGTCTGAAATACGGAGACACCCCATCATGGAGACCGAAGAGGAGCAGCACATAACGACGCTCCTCTGCATGGGTTTCCCGGATCCCGACGTGATAAGAAAAGCGCTCCGTCTTGCAAAGAACGACATTAACGAGGCAGTGGCGCTTCTGACAAACGAAAGCCCCGGACTCGGGTATGGATACGAGCCGATGGAGAGTGGGCCTGCCCCTAGCTTGGGCTCGAGTGGAGACGGGGAAAATAGCGGGCGCACTGGGACGGGGGGATTTGATCCCCCACCTGCATACCACGATGTAGTGGACAGCGAGGTAAGAGTAACTTGCATCAGTTAAAGGAACAAGGGAGGAGAACACGGCTAATTGTAACTTAGGGCTCGCCCATTTAACTAGCTGCACTTAGCCGCTGCTATGCTATGAGCTTCGAGCCCAACGTGAGCTGTCACAGAAGGGAGTGAAATACTCTCCAGTGTTACGTACAAACACTAGTCTCCTAGCTTAGTGTGACTGGAGAGCTATCGGATAACGTTAGTATGCAGCCAAAAAACTTCACTTTGAATCCTAAAGGTAAATGGCAATTCTTAAACTTCCTAGCTAACCCCGCTATATGGTGGTTAGCTGATGTTAGCGTTAGTTGCGAGTTAAACGCGCCAGTCAGCTGGACCACCAGTTACAGCACAGACACCATACTTTACAGCCTGCATCCACGACATTTAACTAGGCAGGTGGGACTGGGTCACTGGGTCACTTGCAGGCAATTATCTCTCTTTTTATTCAGTATTTAACTAGCAGGTCGGTAGGCTGACAGCGTCAACCGCCCCTGCCCCCTGCTGTGGCTGCAGTCCACTCGAACCGGAGTGGAGGCGATTTCGCAATTCCTTTTACTAGTATGGCTATTCTGATGTTGTTGCTAACCTAAACCTCAAATGCTGCAATAGTGATAGATTTATGCTAAGGTTAGCTTACTCCTATAGAGAATGTAAAGATAATCTTATATGATGTTTATTGGGCAATGATAGGTTCCTTGACAGCAAAATGACAGTTAATAGAAACATATAGGCCTCTTCATCCAGGTTGACTTGGTTTATGTGTGTTTCTAAGCTGCTGAGTGGCGTCTGTTTACATAACACAGTCAGATATTTTTCACAGACATCTTGAAATAACTTGATACTCTCCAGAAAGTTTAATTTGTTTACCCAAAGCAACTTGACATTAACCTTCTTGCGTTTTTAGAGCCTCATGATCCATGTTTCCCACCACAGCAGAGCCACGTTTATATCAAATGTTAGACGTTGCATCAACATTTCATTAATTTTCCATTTTAATTATACCCCCTATGGTTGTTTTTGGTGCTGTGATTACTGAACTGGGGAATAGATACAAAGAAACTCCCAGTACACATTGCTAATTTTTTTTTTTTGCAACTGCCTTTCCTGGTCTCTTTCATCACCATGGTCTCTCTCTGATCCCAGCTGTTAGAGTAGGTAGAGTGTAAACAACAGTTGGCTTTCAGCACATGCAGCAAGTAGCACACACTTGCATGTCATGTCACTATAAATAATAAACCTTTCTTTCTAAATATGCTTATTATATTAATGTTACACTCTCTGTCATATCCCCCCTCTCAAGTCATTTGATGTGTTTAAGAGCTGGCAAAATATTCTTTTCTACATACCCACATTAATAATGGTTTTAGTTGTTAATTAATGCATTGAGGACCACCTAGTGGGATGATGTATTATTTTAGACCTGTTTTCAGAATTTGCAAAGAAAATGTTCCTTAAATAAATCAGTCTCTCGCATGACATACATTATAAAACTTCTAAGAAATCTGTATAAATGCACAAGGTTGAATAGGCTTAATTTCACTCTTTTTCTGTCTGCTGTATTTGTGCTTAAGCATATCACAGGTTGTTGGCCCAATGTTTTCCTCCTAAATATAGCCCTGCAGTCTCCCTGACACACACAAACACATTGCAGCTTTAGCCGGGGGTCCCTGGAGGGTTGTGGGGTGCATAGTAACAGAGCGGGGCTAAGTTACCTCATCGTCCTGTTCAGCCACCTACTGTGCCCTAGAGAACTGAACTTTTTCCTTAAGGATTCCTGCTATGATATGAAATACAGAGTTTTGCAGCCTTTCAAGATATCTGTTCTAATATTTGCTGTTCATTTTGGGAATGGAAGTTTTTCTGTTTTACCTTTTTGTTTAAGTCAAAGTCAGCTCTTTAGGGATTTGATGACTCAGTTCTCTTCTTATAATCTTGCAGGCAATTATTTCTCTTTTTTTCTGTAATACTTAAACTTTTTTCTTTATAAGATCAGTGTTGGCTTGTTTCGCCATCTATTTCCTTTCATCCATCTTTCTGTCATGTGAAATTTTCCTAGAAAGGGAAGGGATGAAATATGATGCCTCTCTGTTACTTTCTCCTTCCTGTACCCCTTCCTGTTCTCCTCATCTTAATGCCCAGTCCATCAGTTTATATCCAATATTTATCAGTATGCTGCACAGGAAAACATGCACTGAACATCAGTAATTATGTATGCTAATATGTGGAGATGTATTCAAAATTGTAAGAGTTGACCTAACTAAATCCTCTCTTATTAATATTCATATTGTGCTGCCCAGAGCCAAAATGGAGGAAAAAATGATTCGTAATAGTTTGGAACATTTATAACGTAGTGAGAGCTGAATCCTAGGGTTAAGCAAAGGAAGCCTCAGTTTTAAACATGAATCAGTTGTTTTCAGCAAAGATTTGTCATTACAACTTTCCACCAGGCAGTCATATTTAAGGGGTTGAAGTTCTGCAGTTTAATCATTAATATTCTAAATCTTCATGAATATGTGAAGGCATTTATGATGTAAATAATTCACTAATCCTTTTTCTGCAATTGCTTTTACAATGCTTTCTACTAGAATGTACAAGTACTGGCTAATATTTTGTTTTCTTAAGGCAACAGACTATGCAGCATTTTGAATCATGAATAGAGAACTTATTTGTAAGTGAACTTATATTTACACTTATATTCACAACTAAAGGAGGTATTGTGCTTTAGATGTCCGGTGTTTGGTTAACAAGACAGCATGCCATGTTGTGGAAGGGTGTTCATGATATTCACACTCCGTCTTACATGTCACAACACTTAATGCTTAAGTGCTCAGTGCAAAACTGGAAAACAAGCACCTGTCTGGATTTCTTTTTAGCTGCTTGGGAAGTTGACAGAGGACAAGAAGATGCCGAAATGAAGGACATTGAGATAAGGTCACATTTTCCAAGCGACTGCTGTGCTTCTCCCAGAGGGAAAAACAAATCAAGCATTGTCCTGTCTGACTTTATCACTGCCAGAGGCAATGTGTGCTATCCTAGCTCCCAACAACTGAACAGAAACAGCTGCTGTGTCATTATAAAATAGTATTAGAAATGGCTCACTACATGAGTTTGCAATATGTTTGCAATATTTTCATGTGTGTTACAGAGAAACAATGATGAGAATGGAAACTGTTCTGGAGGCAGCATGGAGTTCCCCACCACCAACCTGTATGAGCTGGAGAGCAGAGTCTTTACTGATCACTGGTCTATACCTTACAAGAGAGAAGAATCCCTGGGGAAATGTCTCATTGCTTCCACCTGTCTTGCGCGGCATGGTAAAACTGAGTTTATGTGGGATGAAATTTTTTTTTTTTTTCCAACAGTCTGTGCTAATATAAATCTCCATCTGTGTTATTGTGTGGGTGGTATGTTTTGTTTGGATCACTTGTTTTTTCTCACATGTTATTTTAGACACGTTGCGTGGCTCAATCTGTATCGTATTTGTCATAGCTGATTATTTGTCAACTTCATGTATGGGACTAACTATTTTAATCCAACTTTTTGTTCTCCTAACAGGTCTTGCTGATGCTGATGAGAACTGCAAACGATTCATCGATCGGTGCATGCCAGAGGCCTTTAAAAAGGTCTGGAATTAGCCTGACCTGCTTTGTACAATAGTAGTAGTAGTAATATTTTCCGTCACTTTGCTCATCCCTTTCTCATTTTTGGTTGCTAGTTGCTGACCAGCAGTGCAGTGCACAAATGGGGCACTGAGATTCATGAGGGGATCTACAACATGCTGATGTTGCTGGTGGAACTTGTTGCAGAGAGAGTCAAGCAGGATCCTGTACCTGTAAACTTGATGGCAGTCCTGACCATGGTATGAATCATTTTGTCCATATTGCTGCATCCATCGAAGCAGTTGTTTTAGCCATGCATTTGAAATCAGACATAGACGAAGGCATCAAGAGTTACTTTATGCTTTACATTTTTTGTTGGTTTCAGGCCTTCAACCCTGACAACGAATACCATTTTAAGAACCGAATGAAGGCCTGTCAGAGGAATTGGGCTGAAGTATTTGGAGAAGAGGCCAACATGTTTGCCGTCTCTCCTAGCAACACCTATCAGAAAGTGAGGGGCGTCCCATTTGTCCTGAAATGTTGTTGTTTATGAGCCAATTTATCCAGATTCTTTTGCAACTATGTGAAGCTGTGCCAGTATTTACATACACACTTCCTTTTTAGTGTTTGTTTGTGATTCCTTGTCATGTTTTGGGGCAGACAAACAGGTTTCCTATGTCTAATATTGTGTGACTGATCCATGGGGGCTTAGGACAACATGTGTGTTTGACACACAACAGCTGTTAGAGAATGTATTGAGTATGTGCAGGTTACTGTGTGTGTCCTATAATCTTGCACTCTTACTCAATAAACCTACTGAAAACATTTTCTGTTTCAGGAGCCTCATGGTTGGCTGGTTGACTTGGTGAATCGAGTGAGTACTGGGCAGTCACCTTTTATATGAAATAATAAATATGTACATCATTAAGTCATTGATGATGATGTCTTCTATCCTCTATTATTTTTATTAAGTTTGGAGAGTTGGGAGGATTCACTGCCATTCAGGCAAAGCTCAACACAGAGGAAATTGAGATTGCGGTAAGAGAAACCTTCTTGACTTTCATCTTTTTACAAATGGTCTGTCATACCATCACAGTATTAAGAGTGACCAAAATAGTTCCTGCTCATGAGAGAGATGTACTGTTGACAGCGTATACAGGCAAAAGGTCATCATGTTTACCCCCTCTGCTCTCAGCTGCAGGCTGGTGAATGTCTCTCTCTTCCCTTCGTAGTGATTCTCACATACACACAGACACACTCTCTCATCCTCTCTCGCTGTGTGATGGTTGAAATGCCCTGTTGTGTTACATGTTCTGAGGCATCCTTGTACTGATGCTTCCTTCTGGGAACCTGGCCGGAACCACAGCAGTGCATAGCCATTGATTCAGTGTGCAAGCACACACGTGGACACACACTTTCGCTAACCATTAGCATATTAATAGAGCAGAGACTGGTTGCAGACTACTGTTGCGCTCTTGCAGTGGCAAAGGGAGCTTAGCAGAGTGCGTAAGCTTTCAGCTCTCAAACATATATACACAAGAGAGAAAGAGACTGAAAGTGAAAGGAGAAACGATAATGGGAGGAGTACTCCCTGCTATGCCCGTTCCCAGGGGTGACTCATTCATTTGTCTGCTTTGAACAGGAAGTCAAGTGCAGAGAGGGGATTCACTGAGTGAATAGAAGAGGAAGGTAGAGGAGATGGGAGCTGCATGGAGCGAGCTCAGAGATCATAGATAGAGGGGGGAAAAGACAGGAACACGTAAACCATTCATTAACATGATGTGATTTAGCACTGAGTGAAAAATGACAGCTGGGCTCTGATATTGGAAACTAACTCACATCTGTTGGCACTCCCTTGCTTTCACTCACACTTACGCAGCATAACTTTGTCTACATGTACACTAGTATTCCACTCCTGAAAATGTTATCTGAAAGGTCATGTAACACCATATTCAGTTTGGATTTAGTTTAGAGTTTTCCATGTGGAGTTTATAGATTTTTCTGGTTACAAGAGCAATCTGGACATGTATGTATAGTGTTCAAAACTGTGGGCCAGGACTTTGCATGTTCAGGTAGAGATGCGTGACTGAAAGAAATGTCCTCACACCTACTTTTAAACATGAGGACAAGGATATGGAGAAATATTGCAGTGCTAATGTTTTCAAAGAGGGTGGTTAAAGGGATGAAAGAGGGAAGCTTCAGTTGCATGGTGAACAAGTCTTTTACAGCTGGAGAACTATGAAACAATCCCAGTGTGATGCAGACAAGCACAAAAGCTAGTTAATCTAGTATGCTCATTTACATTAGCCATGTAATTATCTTATTAAGAATCTTCTTCAGAAATTAATAATAACCTGGAATGCTGACAGAGTTGACCTAACTAAGCATAAACGTAATTTCTGAAACCACAGTGTCAGTTTAAGCCCTATTTGACCTAAGGTTTAACTTCAGTTTATTTTTATTTATAGAGCCCAATATCACAACAAAGTTGCCTCACAGGGCTTTACAGAAATTGATGAATTGCTAAAAAAAAAAACACGCTCACAATAAAAATAAGCAGTCAAGTAATCAGTTAGTAAACAGTCGATGAAGCAAATGGATCAATGTCCCGGGCATCCACCGTCCTTAGACCCTCCTTTTCAGCAAGGAAAAACTCCAAAAAACCAAGTGGGGGAAAAAAGAGAAACCTCAGGGAGAACCACAGCGAAGGAGAGATCCACTTCCATGGACGGACAGGCTGTAGATGTGAATAGAACTGCACCAGTGCATCAGTATGTGGGAAATGTTAGAATATTGTGTATGCCTTTTTCAAAAAGTGACACCCATGAGGATGTGTAATTCTCACAACTATGAAAAATTGATTAAATTGCAACTCCCGTAAAAACGGGCTGAGAAAATGAAATGGATGTTTTCTCACTTAGTCATAAAACAGCTGATAATGATGAGGTAATATTGTTTTTGCTTGTGTGGTGAATGTACTATTTTGTCTCTCTCTTTCCCTCTGTCTGTGCAGTGTGTATCAGCACTGGTTCAACCTCTTGGAGTTTGTGCAGAATACCTCAACTCCAGCCTTGTCCAGGTGAGCTTTCTTATCTGCGCACTCATATACAAACACGAAATGGTGATATACTAAGTGGTATCTGATTATTTGTGTCCTTTCCATGTAACTATTACTGTAACTGCTGCCCCTTATATTGTATATGTACAGTGTATTTTTCTGCTAGTCTGTATACCATAGTTTGTATCTTCTCATGCTGAATACCTGTTGTAGTATGTAAACCAGTAGTTGCATGTCTGTTCAGATTTGTATTTTATTTTTATTTACTCTATCTTTACTGTTTGCTGCAGCAGTGACCCATTGTCTCAGAGGAATAAAAAAAAAAAACAACTATTAACTAAACATATTATTTTTCCTAGCCAATGCTTGATCCAGTTATCCATAAGATGATCACCTATGTGCAGAACCTGGAAGAAAAAGACCTTAAAGATAAGGTAGTTGTTTTACTTTATTTTAGAAATTGTACTCACTCTCCTCTAACAGAAACGTTTGCCAAGTTTTTGATGCTGGATTATCTGGTGCTGACAGTTTTAACAATGTGTGTACTGTGATTATGACTTGACATGTTCCTCTTGTCCTCAATTTGTCTTTCAGCGTCTCGTCAGCATCCCAGACCTTCTGTCAGCCATCAAACTGTTATGTATGAGGTTCCAAAGAGAATTGGTTACTGTAGTGGATGACCTACGACTGGACACACTGCTACGCATGCTCAAAACTCCCCACTTCTCCACCAAGATGAACTCCTTAAAAGAGGTCAGCTATTTGACTTTTTATTTCAATATCTGGGTGTTCTTAATCGGTTTTGGGCTTAATTTTGATTTTTGTCTCTCAGGTGACAAAACTTATAGAGGAGAGTACTGTTTCTAAGACAGTGAAAAATGCCATTGACACAGATAAGCTCCTGGACTGGCTAGTTGAGAATTCAGTCCTGTCAATAGCACTGGAAGGTAAGAAAACACACACGCCCGGCCACAGCTCAAACTGATTTTTTTGCAAACCATGTGTAACAGAGACTGGCAGCATGGCTTTAATCTTTTACATTAATTTGTAGCAAGAAAAAAAAATGAGTGGAGCATGTCAGTCTGTTGACAAAGGTACTTACCTCCAGTCATTAAATCGTTCTCTGTTCAAGGTAACATCGACCAGGCTCAGTACTGTGAGAGAATTAAGGGAATCATTGAGCTGCTTGGAAGTAAACTCTCACTGGATGAACTCTCTAAGATCTGGAGAATACAGGTAAGCACCACAACACACATCATAATGTAGCATACATTGTGTTATTGTGACTTGTTAGTGAGCAGAATTGACAGACTATAAAAACATCATAAACTACACTTGTAGCTTAGATGTGTTGACAGACTTGATGCAGTATGTATTTGTTTGGAGCCATAGGTTTCCGTGTGAGTGTTCAAGTGGCCTCCTGTTGACCGGATTCTTGTGTTGGTATTTCAGGCAGGCCAGTCGTCAACTGTGATTGAAAACATACACACCATCATTGCTGCTGCTGCTGTAAAGTTCAGTTTTGACCAGCTCACCCACCTCTTTGTGCTCATACAGAAGGTCAGTGCTGTCTCTGTTGATTTCACTTGTGCTTCCTCAGTGTTCAAGTGAAATGATTCCAAAGACAAAAGTGTTTATATCTATGTGTTGTATTAATGATGATGTTTGCATGTTATTCAGAGCTGGGAGATTGAGAGTGACAGAGTGAGACAGAAGCTGCTTAGTTTGATCGGTAGGATTGGTAGAGAGGCTCGCTCTGAAACTACAACAGGAAAGGTCTGTCCCTGTCAAAAATAATATAATTATTCCAAAAATAATTCTACTATATATAAGGTGTCATCATAATGAATCTGCACGTCTGTTCAGGTGCTGGAGGTGCTCTGGGAGTTGGCACATCTTCCCACCTTGCCTACCAGTCTTGTTCAACAGGCATTAGAGGAGCACTTGGGGATCCTGAGTGACGCTTATGCTGTCAAGGAGACAGTGAAACGCAGTTACATCATTAAATGTATTGAGGACATAAAGAAGGTAAGACAGCTGTGACACAAATACGTAACATGATTTTGTAACATGGCGAATGCGGTTAATTTTTACCCTGCACAGTGAAGCATGGTATTGTTTTTGCTTATGTTTATCTGTGTGTGAGCAGCATAACTGACAAACAGATGCACTGATGCTTGGTAGGTGATTTTGTGAATACCGTAAAGTGTTTAGCTCTAGATGGTAAAAGATGAGCATATTTTCTATTTGCATAGTTTGCATCCCCTCTTGAATATATTTCCCTTGACTGCTCTGAGTCAATCAGTTTATCATTTATTTAACATGTAAACATATGAAACTCAGGACTGTATTCTAATTGTGCTGCTCTTAACTGCAGCAGCGTAAACACTGTTTAGTTAGGCCCCTGCATTTCTATGCCAGCTGTGACATTTTTATTCTAAAGTTAGCATGTTCTTGTCAAATGTAACTCTAACTTATCATTTGTTTTAATCTCAGTGAGTTATAGAGATGAGGCCATCCTCTGGCTAGTCTTTAATCAAACATGTTCTGATTTTAAAAAAAAAAAAAAAAAAACAAAACAAAAAAAAAAAAAACTGTGTCCCCCTTTACTCCAGAATTTATTGTGTCACAATCACTAAAGTCACCTTGTCCTTCACGCTGTACTGTGTCCTCAGTGCACCATCTATATCTCACATTTGTCAAACTGCCCACAAACTAATTCCTCAGTCGATGTCTGAAGAATACAGCAAGTTTTCAGTGTGAAAACCAAATGAATATTTATATATATTAATGTAGGAAAAGTGGATGGTAAACTGTGCTTTGATATAGTTAAAACCTTCTCAACGTTTTTAAGAGAAATTCTTTATTTAAATTAACCTTGATGTGTCATAAGTAAAGGAAAATGAAAGTTAGACTGAAAGGAATTTGTGTTTCATCTGGCCTTTCTACATGTGCCGGTTAATTATTCATCTGTTTCGTTGTTCCTCCTCTTGCGCTGTGTACACACTGATGTTTTAGTGTAATTAACTGAAATATCAGAGTTGTCATTAATTTGTTAAGATGTGCCATTGCTCCTCCTGCTCTGACATGATTTCAAATAATCTGCCATGACAAAGGAAAAGGGCCATCCATCTTACCTGTCTATGTATGGGTATATGTATACACATGTAGAATTTTCCCAGCTAAAGTGAAATATATGTTTCTAGACACACTCTAAGGAGGACGGTAAAGGCAGCGAGACTCAAAGTTCATTTCTTACTGGCACTTGGGGCAAGAAGAAGTCTAACTTTTTGGTCAAAGTAAGACAAGAAACTGATATCGTTATAATTTCACTGACCAAACCGTATCCAATCCCGCTGCTTCACGCCTGCAAACCAATTGTGGAGGAGGGCTTGACCACAAAGGGATGTCATGGGTCACAGGTTTATAATTTCCCACTTGATTGTAACACAAGGTAGTTCAAACAGGTGTGTATTAATTCTCTGCTTGCCTCACTAAGAGGGCTTTGGCACTGACTTTATGATTAAACAGTGGTGTTGATCTTTTCGTGGGTGAGTGCTGGCTAACTTAAATAAGTGATTTTCTCTTGGATGAATGGTCTGCTTTGGTGGAAGTGCTGGCATGTTTACTCATGCAAAGAGAAATCTAATCAGAGCCATGGATATCAGAGTTGTAAAGACAGATGAGATTGGATTTCAAGTGTGACTTTGGTTGGGAAAGAGGCATTTATTTCATTTGAATTTTCTTTAGTATAGTTTGACATCTCTATCAGTTTGATTTATGCTTCATATCCATGGCCCTGATTTTCTTTTTCACAATGTCACAAAGGCTCAACTTCAAAAACAGTGGGTCGATGACTCCAACACAACAACAAGGAATATTGTTTTACCATGGATTAATTAAATTTGTTTATAAAGAGCATCATAGACCCCTGTTTTTGTAGCATGAGATTGCTTGCTCAGTCTGATTTAGCAAAAATTAAAGTGTCTGGTGGCTCGGTCTTAACAGGCGTCTCAGCAGAGCAGTCCTCAGGCAGTCTGGGTTGTCCCTGCTCTCCGACAGCTGCATGAGATCACTCGGTCCTTCATCAAGCAGACGTATCAGAAACAAGACAAGGTAAGATAAGTAGTTAAATATCATATAAATGTAAGTTAATCATGTACATATAACCATATTTGTACCACATACAGGGTTATGTGTTAGATTATCATCATCATCAGAGGTGTAATATTGCTTTGGTAATCTTCCCTGTCAACCTGCAGAGCATCATCCAGGATCTGAAGAAGAACTTTGAGATTGTTAAGTTGATCACAGGGTCTCTTGTGTGCTGCCATCGATTGGCTGTGACTGCTGCGGGAAATAATGGCCTCTCAAGCTCAACGATGGTCGATGGACGATACACCTACCAGGAGGTTTGTCTTGTCAAAAGTATATTTGTTTAACTCTAATTTTATTTTTCATTTCATTTGGTAAGGCAGTTTCAAAAGACAAAAATTACTCAGCAGTGACAATTTTTTTTTGTTTAAGCTGTAGCGGGTTTACACAGTACACAAAATGTCTGTTGAACTGCACAGCACTGATAGTGGACTGTGTGTCAAGATGACATCTGTCTCTCTCTGTATCTATGTTTAGTATCTGGATAGCCACCTGCGCTTCCTGGCATTCTTCCTCCAGGAGGCCAGCCTCTACCTGGTCTGGAACAGGGCCAAGGAGCTCTGGGAATGCCTGGTGTCTGGGCCAGATGTCTGTGAGCTTGACCGAGAGGTATGACAACAACAGATGCAACCTTGTCTTGTGCTATCTGTTTGTGATTCCAATCATCCGTCTTTGGATGAGTAAACAGAATTAGAGACATCAGTTAAACCAAATAAAGGGTGAAACTTTTTTAAACTGAGGCACATAAGAAAATTGTATTTGTGTATTTCAGTGCCTAATATTCAACTGATCACGTCCTAACATTACATTCTGATGTACACAGATGTGTTTTGAGTGGTTCACCAAAGGACAGCATGACCTGGAGAGTGACGTTCAGCAGCAGCTCTTCAAGGAGAAGATCCTAAAACTGGAGCCCTATGAGATCACCATGAATGGTGAGACTGTTTAAGAATAAGAAAAACAATATCTTAATACAAAAGCTAATGTGTTTAATTTGTTTCACAGGATTCAATCTTTTTAAGACGTTCTTTGAGAATGTCAATCTGTGTGACCACCGCCTGAAACGCCAGGGAACTCAGTTGGTATGTTTTTACTTCTGTTTTTCAAAATAATATAGTCATTTTTTGTTGGGTTTTGTTTAAGAAAAGTGAAGTACAAGCACACTGTATATATCTTGAAGTTGTGATTCATGTTTAATATATAACATGGTCTCATTTCAGTGTGTGGAACGCCTTGACCTGGCAGGTATGGATTTTATCTGGCGCATCGCCATGGAAACTCCAGATGAAGAAATAGCCAATGAAGCAATCCAGCTCATTATCACATATAGCTACACCAACCTCAATCCAAAAATGAAGAAGGTCAGTATAATGAATATATTCATACGTACACATTTCTGAATCCCTTTGCTAGCAACCATACAATGTGTTTTGCTAACTCAAAAACAACATAAATGTTTCCCTTTTGCTTTTATAATAATAACTTTGCCTCTTTGCAGGATTCAGTGTCTTTGCACAAGAAATTCATTGCTGATTGTTACAAGAGACTAGAAGTAAGTGATTGGATATGTGACTGGTTTGTCTGATTGTGCCATGCAACAAAGTCAAATTCTGAAATTATGTTCCTCTCTGTCAGGCTGCCAGCTCAGCCCTGGGTGGGCCTACTTTAACTCATGCTGTTACTAGGGCAACCAAGATGCTGACAGCCACTGCTATGCCAACAGTGGCCACATCTGTACAATCACCTTCCAGGTACCTAGGGGGGTTTGGGTAAGAATACAGTTATTCACATATTATATGTGTTTGTGTTAAGGTGTACCCTTTCCTGGATTTTAACAAGTAAACTTTACAAAATCCTGTTAAAACCTATCTGTATGTTCATCTCCAGGTCCACCAAGCTGGTTATAATCGAAAGACTGCTGCTACTGGCTGAACGCTACGTCATCACTATAGAGGTAGCATCTGTCACCTTGAATATTCCTCTTTTTATTGTAAATATATGTAAGAAACAGTTATGTGTATTGAAGTGTAGTGAATGGGTGAAGTAAATGTACTTTCTGTAATATTTGAGAACCCCATGTATTTTTGTGGGAGGTCGTATTGTTTGTAATCAAATCCTTTTTTTCCCATGTAGGATATGTACTCAGTTCCTCGCACTATTCTACCTCATGGGGCCTCGTTCAATGGACACCCTGTCACTCTTCACATCACCTATGAGTCAACCAAAGACACTTTCACCTTGGAGGTACTGTAGAACTTTTCCAAATCGTTAGACTCATAGCATAATTGCCTAAGTCATATTTTTGGCCAAATTGTGATATCTGCACGAAATGAATCAGCAGTGTTAGGAGAGTAAAGTTATGCAGATATCACAATTTGGCCTAAAAATATGACTTGGGCAATTATACTATAAACCAAACGAAATGCTTTGAAACACGTCTTTATTGTGTTCAGCATTTCCATGGATCCTTAAAAATCTAAAATCCTACTTAGATTACATATACAGTATTATGTAAATACATTGTATCTATTTTGTGCTGCATAGTCTTTTCAAATCAATGCAGTATCAGACTGTTTGTCACATGTTGCAGATCCACCACTCCAGTTAGTACATGCAACAATACAAGCTCTAAACAGATTCACTGTGTTGCTAAACTTAGTAATTCAGAGAACTTCTCTATGAGGTAACTCAGAAAAATCGCTCACAGCTTTATTCATGTTATGTTTACCTATATTCATGTAATGTCATTTCATTCTGGTGAAAGAAAACAAATGATGTTAACCCATAATGTTTGCTTAACAAAAGGAATAATATAACACCACTAACTGGTGACCAAATGAATTGTCCTATCATTTCATAAATAACAGATCTCACAGAATTCAAAGATTGTTAGAAATGTTTGATATAATGATAATAAATTGAGAAAATGCATATTAGCCTAGACTTCTATTGCAATATTTTAGACTCTTTGTATTAGATTTTTTTTTTGTATTGTACTTAGAATTGGATAGAATTATGAAGTTAATTTTATCATTAGTTTACGTCTGTCAGTTTGCAGTAGTTTTGGGAAATATTTTGTTATGACCACACCCCTAGATCCTGAATGAAAGTCTACAAATACATGATGTTACTGCTTAATATTCTGTCACATTCGTACTAGAAGTTTTTCAAAAATCACATGTCCAACCAACGATGTTAACTCTGGAAGGCAACGACCAGACAGCATTTGTACCTACAGCAAAAAAAAAGGATAGTTAAAATACAATGTGAATATGTTAATTTACTTTGCAAGTAATTCTTTGACTTTGTTCAAATCCTTTGTACTTTTTACCACTATGCACATGAAATACTGTAGATCTTAAATTGCTTTTGTAATGATATTAAAAAGTCAAATTTAAGTTGTTGAAACCTACAGGAACTCTGGTATTGAGTTACATGTACAGAGAAAATAGGTTGTCTTACACTGTGTGTGTGTGTGTGTGTGTCTGTGTGTGTCTGTGTGTGTGTCTGTGTGCGTGTGCGTCCTGCAGACCCACAGTAATGAGACAATAGGAAGTATCCGGTGGAAGATTTCTGAGCACTTGAGCTGTCCAGTGGATAATGTCCAGATCTTTGCCAATGACAGTGTGGTGAGTGTTAAAGACCCTGTAAGATACAGAGAACCTTTGTTTTTGTTTTAAATATGTAGATGATTTTATCTCTCACCCCCCAATCAAAGTACTTTATTCCTCTCCTCATCATGTGTTTCTCCTGAAGCCAGTGCACATGTCAAACTACAAATCAGTCCACAAATTGTTGGAGGCAGGGTGCCACCACCTGTTTACTGTTGGTTGGACCACTGCATCTTTTATGTGGCAGGGGAAACAATGCCTTGAACAACCTCATTCCCTGTTCTTTTCTCACTTCCCTCCTTCATTGCTCTTCCACCATGTGTTAGTTGACCATGAATCGGGACCAGAAGCTGCTGTCCCAGCTTGGCTTCAGTGATGAACAGACCCTGACTGTGAAGAGCTCAGGCACTGGCACTCCCTCTGGCAGCTCAGAGTCCTCCGCCTCTGCCTCCAGCAGTTCCAGCTCTGCTGTATTCAACTCTGCCTACGCCTTGGAGCAGGTCGGCACAAATACACAAATAGACAAACTTACACCGAGTCTTACAAGTGTTGATTCTAAAACAGTGTGTCTGTTTATCTCTTTCCTCTCTGCAGGAGAAATCACTGCCAGGTGTAGTGATGGCGCTGGTGTGTAATGTGTTTGAGATGCTTTACCAGCTGGCTAACCTGGATGAATCCAGGTGGGATGGAAAATTACAAAAGATTTTTTTCCAACAATAGCTTTATTGAGTTTTAATATCAAATCATATAAATTACTTAAAAAGGAAAGTAAAATGATCACTATAATGTAACACATTTACTACAGATACATGCATGATTAACAAATTACATGATAATTGATTAAATAATTGAAACAATATAAATCACACTTTGATGAAAGCATAAACATATACCATGTATACACATCTAAAGGAAAATATTTCTTGGGGGTCTCTATTCATTTATAAATCATAGCTTACTGTATATTAAAACTTTTCTCTGCTGCTGAAAAAAGTACCTGGTTATAAAAGGTAAAATAGGAGACCTGACTTTTCAGTATGGTGCTACAGACACATTTCATATTTTTCAGTGTATTAGTGGAGCTAAATATGGAAGCTGAAGTTCTCTTGTGCCTGTGTTTCATCCAGGATCACTCTACGTGTGAGGAAGCTGTTACTGCTCATCCCAACAGATCCAGAAGTGCAGGATGCCCTTGATAACTTTGTTCCCAAAGAATCCAGCGTCTGGAGCCACCAGGTACACATGAGTACACATCAGTGTACCTCTTATTGTATGTCCACCATCAGTAGTGTTAATTTCTTCTTCTTATCAAAGTCACTATAGTTTAGAAATCTGTCACTGACTTTTTTTTTCTCACTACTGTAGAAAACGCTGTTCACCCTCGGCCAAGGTTCAGGTTCTCGTTCTCCATCTATGGCCTCTAAGCAGCAGCACCAACCGAGTGCTGCATCCATTTTAGAGTCCTTGTTCAGATCCTCGGCTCCTGGCATGTCCACCTTCAGAGTGTTATATAATCTGGAGGTACGTACAACATCCACACAACCCATTGCCTGCAGCACAAAAAAATCTACTGTTTAAACTGTGACGATTAGTGGCTTCAACATCTATTCTCATCCCTCCTCTCTTTCTGTTAGGTGTTGAGTTCAAAACTCATGCCCACATCTGATGATGAAATGGCCAAAACAAGCAGCAAGTCCTTTTGTGAGAACTTCCTGAAAGCAGGAGGCCTCAGGTATTATTACAGAGCACATGCCACTTCAAAGAATAGTATTACCTGTTGGTTGTTGAGATTATTGTATCATGAGTAGCCTGAGAAAACGTGTGACTATATTGAGTACTGGTCACATGGTATAAGGTTTAATCTAAAGTCAAGCACATTACCTTATGTGTAGTTCTGACTATGGTCTTTCTTTCTTGATGGTTTTTTTTTTTTTTTTCCGCAGTCTGGTGGTGAACGTTATGCAGAGAGATTCCATTCCATCAGAGGTGGACTATGAGACCAGACAGGGGGTCTACTCAATCTGTCTTCAGTTGGCCAGGTCTATATCACACAGGATAAATATTGTGGGCTACATAACAAGCCAGAGCTATATACTTATTATGTTCTGTTTACAGGTTTCTGCTGGTTGGCCAGAGCATGCCTTCAATTCTGGATGATGATGTCATCAGGGACGGCGAGGCACTGTCTTCTCGTCCTTTCCGAAATGCAGGACGCGCTGGGCGACAGCTGTCACTATGTGGAACTCCAGAGAAGTCCTCATACAGACAGATGTCTCTGTCTGAGCGCTCCTCCATAAGAGTTGAGGAGATCATACCTGCTGCTCGTGTAGCTATACAGGTGCTTACAGAATGTTTACAAGTTTCAGTTTCTACTTTACTTGCTTCTGTTACTTGTTTCTTTTATCATTCCAAACCAGTGAGCTGAGCAGAAACACTGAGCACCTAAGAATTTATTTTCTTCATTCTAGACTATGGAAGTGGGAGACTTCACCTCCACTGTGGCCTGCTTCATGCGCCTGACCTGGGCAGCTGCAGCTGGGCGGTTGGACCTGGTTGGCAGTCCACAGCCTATCAGAGAGACCCACAGCTCACTTCTGCCACAGGGAGTCCGCACCAGAGTCAGCAGTACTGGTAAGATGGAGATCAAACTCAACAGATTTTTTGTTTTTAGATGAAGATTCCTCTTATTCTCCTTTGAAGGCATACACAAAAACAGGAAGGACTTCTGGTGTTTAGTTAAATGTACATGTTAATTATGTTGTCAAACTTCATTCCTCATTTGTGAGTAACAAACACTCATATGATTGATACTAACAGCTCATTGTCAAAGTATTTTTTGCTATAAACCAAAACAAAAAGAAATGAAAGCAAAACAAATGTTTTATGTGTGTTTGCAGGGAGTAACTGCAGCTCCAGCAGTGAGGGTGAAACCACACCTACGGCGTTGCATGCTGGGATATGTGTCAGACAGCAGAGTGTCTCAATCAAAGATGCCATCATTGCCCGTGAGGCCTTGTCACTGCTGGTTACTTGCCTGCAGTTACGCTGTCAGCAACTGTGTAAGATACATTCAGGAACAAAAACACATCAGACAAAACACCCACAGTCTTTGTGTTCATTTTGATGATAACGTGCTGTTTCATTGTTGTTGGTTAGTTCTGCAGTTTTTGTTTGTTTCTTATATTGGTTGGCCAGACCACTCCATGAAACTAAATCCTGTTGTTGGTTTCTCTTCCCAGGTTCTTTTTACAACCTTCCCTCTGTCAACGATTTTATCATTGATGTTCTGCTGGGATCCCCCAGTGGGGAGGTAAACAACACCCTTTTTTGTTCAATTGGCTGCCCAGGAATACATCCTTAACACCGCAGTGTGTGTGGTGTTCATACATGTGTTCTCTCTTTGTCTCTGTGTCAGATTCGTCGCGTGGCCTGTGATCAGCTGTACACTCTGAGCCAGTCTGACACCTCAGCCTTCCCTGACGTCCAGAAACCAAATCTGTTCCTCCTTTCAGTTGTTCTGACTGCACAGCTGCCGTTATGGAGTCCCACATCTGTCATGAGAGGAGTCAACCAGAGGTACTTAAGCAACACAGAAGATCAATATCACTGAAGCCTTTCCCGGGGTCTTATGCTGACTGTCTTCTTTCTCCTCAGATTGCTGTCTCAGTGCACGGAGTACTTTGACTTAAGATGCCAACTTCTGGATGACCTCACCAGTAAGCTAATGAAGTCTCCTTTTAGTCACTCTCATCTAAACATGATAATTGGTCCCGGGGGGGCTGGGGGGGCTGTCATATGAGGTTATTAGTTGGGAAAGTAAAATACGCAATTAGCCAGTATTTCTTCTGTGTTCTGTCATCCTCTGTCCTCTCACCTGCTTGTTCTTCTCTAGCTTCAGAAATGGAGGTGTTAAAAGTGAGCGCAGCCACCATGCTAGAGGATGAGATCTCTTGGCTTGACAACTTTGAACCCAGCTGGAGCTCTGAGATGGAGACCAGCGAGGCGGACAACATCCTCCTGGCAGGACACCTCCGCCTCATAAAGACCTTGCTTTCACTGTGTGGCAATGAGAAGGAGCACCTTGGTAAGGTCAAAGTTCACCGATATGAATACAACTCTGTACTCATCAAATGTGTGGTGTTTTTTCCTCTCAATAACTGTTTTCCTGCTAATATCCAGCCTTTGTTCATCATTGTTCTCACTTCATTCAGTTGATAAGTTCAATACGTAACATGGTGATGTGCAATTCTTTTCCCAGGCCCATCATTGATCCAGCAGTTGTTGGATGACTTCCTTTTTCGAGCTTCACGTATCATCATCAACAGCTCCAACCCTACTCCTTCTCCAACTCCCCGGCACGACTTTCACCCAAAGTACGGCATTCTCTTCCTTTCCATATTTACATTTTATTTATATCCTTGAAAGTCACAGTGACACTACATTTAAGGGAGTTACTTAGTGGTAACTATTACATGTCGGTTCGTTTGTTTAGGTGCAGTACAGCCAGCAGCAGGCTCGCAGCATATGAGGTGCTGGTGATGCTCGCAGACAGCTCTCTCTCAAACCTCCGCCTCATCACCAAAGAGTTACTGTCCATGCATCACCAGTCTGACCCTTCCCTCTGCAAGGAGTTTGATGTAAGACACAAATCAAAATCCAAGTTTCTTCAAATAATATTTAATGTAACTCGCATTTCACTGACAGTTGAAGTCTAAAACCTCTGGATCTCTCTTTTAGTATCTTCCTCCAGTAGAGAGCCGGTCAGTCTCAGGTTTCGTTGGTTTGAAGAACGGTGGAGCTACGTGTTACATGAACGCTGTGTTCCAGCAGCTGTACATGCAGCCTGGCCTTCCAGAGGTACAATTGTATTCTGTTTGTTGTTTACATCACTTATTTATTTGAGGCTACCTGCTCTTTGTATCACACCCAGTTAACATGGTGGAAGTCAACCAATTTTTTATTATTTCTTAATTTTTTTTAGGCTTTTCTGTCCATTGAGGATGAAACTGACCAACCAGAAGAGAGTGTCTTCTACCAGGTCCAGTCATTGTTTGGACACTTAATGGAGAGCAAACTGCAGTATTACGTGCCTGAGAACTTCTGGAAGGTAATGAATTGATTTGAAAGTACAGTATAAATTGAATGACAAGAAAGCAGACAATTACACTGGCATCATCAGTAGGATTTTAGAAGTCAAATTATTTATATGGTAAAGAAAATTATTGAAGTCCATAATTTGCACATAACTATCATAACCATACACTGTAATGGTATAATATGTAAAATTCAAGTAGGATGATGTCATATATTTTGCTGGCTTGTATACTCACATTATATGTTTCCTGTAGTGGTTAAATTCAGAATATTATTTAATGTAACTGCCATTCATCCGGGCACCTGTCAATAACTTAATAATCCATTTTAGGGGGAAACGGGGGGAAAACACCGGTTAAGACGTAACAAAATAGTACATGTCCAATCACACCAATATAGGCAATACTCCCTAATTTGCTATTTCCAATTCCATTTTGCAGCATAGTAATTTGGCGGAGAGCTGACGTAATGCTATATTTTGATAATTATCCAGTTTACTTTGATGCATGACCACTGCAAACCACCAAACTATTGTGTTCAGAAATATAATGTCAATATCTAACTTACCATTTACCAAATATGCACTGTCCATCTGTCTAACTGTTGACATTGTACATACGGCATTCAGTGACAATTAATGACAATTTATTTTCAGTTATTGTCATATGAATATTTACACCTAAATGAAACTAAGCTTAGTTTTTTGTAGAAGTTAGGTGTTGTCTTGAATATTTTTAAAAAAACATCTATTGAGTCTGTCCTCGAAGAACCCTTACAGATTCACATGCTTTGGTATCTCTGTCCCATTGTACAGATGAGCTCTTAATTCTTGCTTTGGCCTTTCAGCCTGTCACACCTCCACTAGTGCTGCAGATGCAACGGGTTGAACAGAAACACAAAGATCAATCAGACACAAATAACATCCAACACAAAAACATCTGATTTCTATGTATTACTCTATAATCAGCTGCATTAAAGAAAGTCTCTGACTTGACAAGCAGTGTCACAACTAATTTATTCTTCCTGAGAAGAATTATCTTTGATTAGACTGACAAACAACTTCATTAAGACAATACTCAACCACCATCCACCTTCTGTTTTGCAGATATTTAAGATGTGGAATAAAGAGTTATACGTACGAGAGCAACAAGATGCATATGAGTTCTTCACCAGCCTGGTGGACCAGCTTGACGAACATCTCAAGGTAAAGTATCAATAACTTACTTAAAACAAACTTTTATCAACAAATTTATTATTAATATTAATTATTGTATTTTCTTCCTCCAGAAAATGGGTCGAGAACAGATCTTCAAAAACACATTTCAGGGAATCTTCTCAGACCAGAAGATTTGTAAAGACTGTCCTCATCGGTGAGTCTTGTGTGTTTTTTCTCTCTGAAAACACATTCATTTGAATACTCGTTATTTCTGCTGTTTGACTGCTGACCCTTCTTGCACAGGTATGAGCGTGAAGAAACGTTCATGGCATTGAACCTCGGAGTAACATCTTGTCAAAGTCTGGAAATCTCATTAGACCAGTTTGTCAGAGGAGAGGTGCTAGAGGGCAGCAATGCCTACTACTGTGAGAAATGCAAAGAGAAGGTCTGTAAAGAACTGCACATTTAGGGTTTTTTGTCTACATTTTATTCAGGTTTACTTACCAGGTTTGTCCATGTTTTTTCTTATGTACAGAGAACCACAGTAAAGAGGACATGTATCAAATCCCTTCCCAGTGTCCTCTGTATTCACCTCATGCGCTTCGGCTTCGACTGGGAAAGTGGACGCTCCATCAAATATGATGAACAGATAAGGGTACGCAGCAGATGCAGCTCTTGATTCTATGACTCTCAGTTGCTTCCTGAATCCCTGAAAATCCTCTCCGCTCACTGGTTCTACTTTAGTTTAACAGATTACAATGTGACTGTAATGCGTTTGCAGTTCCCCTGGGTGCTGAACATGGAACCGTACACTGTGTCTGGAATGGCTCGTCAGGACTGCAGCGGAGATGGAGGCGAAGGGCGAGGCGACGGAACCTCAGGGGGCTCACCCCGGAAGAAAGTCACCATTTCTGAGAACTATGAACTTGTGGGTGTTGTTGTTCATAGTGGTCAAGCACATGCTGGCCACTACTACTCCTTCATTAAAGACAGACGGTAAGATATGGACAGAGACTCCCTCCCACTTTAGGTTGAAATACATTTTAAGTGCCAAGGAATCAAAACTATTTACAGTGTGGTTTTTCGTGCTCAGTGGAGCGTTGTTGGAGATTTCTCTGGTTGTTGGAGCACATTTTTCTCTTACTTTAGATTTCCAGGCAGAACTTTATGGACCTCCTTGGGGCAAATAATTGCAGCATCAGATTTTGTATGGGCTTCCAGTTTAGTTTGTAAGCATCTCCAGATGTCTGGCTCTGGGAGTCAGAAATCCTCGCTGGAAAAGTAGAACATGAAGAGACCACAGGAGCTAATATTTGGCACCATGCTCTTGCTTGCCTGCTTGTTCCTTTCCATGCTTAAGATTACAACAAAGAAAGTTTGTTCTTAGGATGTTGATATATTCCAGGAAATTAGACATATTCTGAGTCTGCTTCTAAAATCATATTGTTTGTTAGTAGAAGAGACTGGTTGGAGAAACAGGTGGACACTATGTCCTGGTGGCAAACCGGCTGCTTTTAGGATTTCCCTTAAAAGTATTAAAAAGTGAAAAATCCAATTATTTGGATTTTAGACCTTGAAATGCCTTTAATAAATTCTCATGGATCTTCAGAATTGCATCGTGAAGTTAATGTTATTTTTATTAGGTTGAATTAACTTCAGTCTTGCATTTAAACGTGTTTTGGAGGAAAATTTATTTCTGGTAATATTTTATTTTCATCTAATATGGGTAAAGGCGAGTTCAGCAAGATGTGTCTTGAGACCTGAACATGGGCGTCACAGATGTGGGGGATGTGGGTGTTATAACACCCACACTTTTTTGAAGTGACAATTTCATCCCCCACACTTTTCGCAAGATAAATCAAAGTAGCCAATTACCGGTAGGTCTAAATTCTACAGATCAACCACAGAGAACAAGTAAGCAAGTAGGAGCCTACCCAAATGCATAAAGACTGAACACATAGGTCAGATGAGCTTGAGTGACAGATCACCCAGCCAATGAATCACAGGAAATACCCGGATGGACTCGGCACTGAGCCAGTGACTGTGTTTGACTAACATCAGTGCTGGCAGTCAACTTTCCTCTCTCCTCGAGACTTGCAGTTGGAGCGTAGTCAAGGTAGCTCATCATCACATTTGAGAAGTGACACAAAATTGCTGTCACTGTGAGATGTGTTGTTTGTTGGCTCATATTTGAATGTCCAAATGCATGACCTGGTTGCTATGTAAGGGACAGCGTAATCTATAGTTGGCAAACGAGCCGTAAAATAAGATGTTATGTTGTAGGCTCAGACTGACGTCTTCTTAATATGGTTAATGTTCAAGTTTATAGTGAGTCACAGCATGTCACAGTCCTACCGCCACCATTACCAGCTCTGTCCTTTGTTAGGATACTCAGTGTTACAGAATGTAGAAAAGGAAGAGGCAGGAGAAGATTGACATCTTTTGTGCAAGACACTCTGTAAGTTAACTTGAAAATTTTGGCATTAGGCTACACGTGAAAGACAGTTAAAATTATGATACATTATTTGGGGCGGGTGATTGGAAGTGTTTTTTCTTTATTAAAGGCTTGTTTAGAAGAGGCAGGAGATGTTACTATCAGAGGCCTCAGTTTCAGAGAAGTCCGAGGAAATCTCAAAGGTAAATGGAATAGGCCAAGGGCAATATGTGTGTTTTTTGTCAGTGAAATTTATGAAATATGTAGGTGATAAAATAGGCAAAGTGAGAATGTGTGTGTGTGTCCTTTTATTCATTTTAAATATTTTGATAGGATGTATATCAGGATGTTGCCAGCAATGAGAAGGACAGACATGAGGAGGAAAGAGAGGGCAGACAAGGTCCAGAAGAAGACAGACCAGAAGAAGTGCAGATTGAGGGAAAGGATGAGGATGAAGAAATGAGAGGGAGGAGCAGAGACCTTTGCTGTGGTTGTTCTCCGTCAATACTTTAATAAACCAAACCAACCTGATCCAAACTTGCAAAAGCTCATCCCCCACATTTTTCATATGCTTGATACGCCCCTGGACCAGAGGTCTTGGGCATTCACTGCTTGGTTCAGTATTGATGAAAACAATGAATTTAAACTTTTTCAACATTTTTTATAAACGACAGAAAGTCACAAAAAATAAAGCCACTAGCAAATGCCTGTAAGTAATTCTGTCAGATTTCCCCCCATGTGTTTTCTTTTTGTTCTAGTGTGGGCTCAACATAATATTGTCTGCTTCTGTTTGTTTTAGTGGCAGTGCTCGTGGACGCTGGTACAAGTTCAATGACAATGTGGTGGAGGAATTCGATATGAACGATGAAACTTTGGAGTATGAATGCTTTGGAGGAGAGTACCGACCCAAAGTTTATGATCAGTGTAAGTGGACCGTAGCTGTATCTGAATCTACTAATAAGTAAAAATATGTGAAGCTCCACATCTGTGTTCAGCGTCTCTCATACCCACATCATAATGAGAGCTATTTTGTATGCATCTGTGTACACAGCCAACCCATACCCTGACGTGCGCAGGAGGTATTGGAACGCCTACATGTTGTTCTATCAGAAGATCAGTGACCAGAACTCACCTGTCCTGCCCAAGAAAAGCAGAGTCAGCATCATGAGGCAGGAAGCTGAGGACCTCACACTGTGAGTGACTATTCCACTGACCTCATAAACCTTCTTCAGTTGGGCTTTGGTGATTTGTGAGTCAGTATGACCCATACAAGTATGCAGCAGACTAATTGCATTGCAGAACGTTTTTGTTTCCCTGATAGTTCCACTACACAGATTGTAGAAGTCTGTGCTGCTGTTGCCAAATGCGCAGCTGTAATCCTTTTTTTTTTCCCCCATGTGATCAATAGTTGTAATTAAAAATATTGTAATCAGCATCAGGAAACCGGAACAGTGCACCACCTACTATTACAATGTCTTTCCCAGGTCTGCCCCGTCCTCTCCTGATGTTTCACCCCAGTCCTCCCCTCGCCCCCCTAGAGCCAACAATGACCGCCTCACCCTCCTCACACGCTTAGTCCGAAAGGGAGAGAAGAAGGGCCTGTTTGTAGAGAAGATGCCTGCCAGCATCTATCAGGTAATCAAACTTTTGCACACAGACTTCGGTTACGACTGACTATACACCGCTATAACATCTGTCCTGTGTGGCAGAAAGAGACATTCGGCTCAGAAGTGGAGTAATCATTTGAGTATCTAACCTCTCTATTGTGTTTGGTGTAGATGGTGAGAGATGAGAATCTGAAGTTCATGAGGAACAGAGATGTCTACAACAGCGACTACTTCAACTTCACCCTCTCTCTGGCCTCCGTCAATGCGGTATGTGATACAGTTAAATTGCCATGTATTGTAATAATTCATCAATCGAAACTTTTCATGAAACAAATGCTCATATGTTTGTATACATGTTTTATATATGCCAATATTCTATTTCATTTGAAACCTGAACAATAAAGAATCAATTATTTTTCAGGGTATTTTTCTTCATATCAAATGCCTTTTTTTTGTCCAGCTTTGTCAAATGGGATTCTAGAGCAGTATTAAGACATTTTCTACTGCAAAAACATAAAATAAGAATCATTCTGAAAGTGTCAGTGAGCCATGTTTTCCCTTTGGACAAGGACCTGTGAACAGACTGTTGTTGTGTTTGCTTCAGACAAAGCTAAAGCACCCAGACTACCAGGCCATGGCCAAAGAGAGTCTCCAGCTAGCTGTTCATTTTCTCTTCCACACCTACCTACACACAAAAAAGAAACTCCGGTAAGTAAACACATGCTCTATCAAAATTTAACATCCCTCATAGCACTCTCTAACACTCTGTTCTTCTGTTCATCTGCCCCAGTGTGGACACAGAGGAGTGGATGGCCACAGTGGAGGTGTTACTGTCCAAGAGCAGTGAGGCCTGTCAGTGGATGGTTCAGTATCTTGTTGGACCAGAGGGAAGAGAGATCACCAGGTTTGTACCTTTTTGCCTGACTTCTTACCAGGGGTGCGCATCACTAGGTTTCTGACGATTCGATTCCGATTTAGAGGGTTACGTTCTGATTATAAAAGATTATGGATGCACCCCGCAATTAATTAGTATTTTTCTCACTGTATGACATGTACTTGCTATTTTTAAAACTAAATGCATTTCTAATGATCCATAATGAAAATAAGCTGATGAATTTGCTTCCATTATCTTTTATTGAGACAAAAATGTGTCAACTGGAAGGTTATACACGTACCTGGCAACATACTGGATTGCAAAAAACCAACAGGGAGATGAACAGTCATCTTCATCGTGTTCCCAAAATACTTCACTGGCGCTAGACACACCCTGTAAATACTGTGGCTTTTGTCCAGTTCCCCTTTCCCCTCGACTTCATAGAAACCAAAATGTTTCCATACACTCACTTTTAACCGACTTGTAGGCACCGCATGGATTGGTTTGTTCCCCCATCTTGTAGTTTTGTGTGTGCGTCACAGTAAACCGTTCAGGACAGCACGGTGGTCGCACTTTAGGTCCGCCTTTTTATCTACACTGTCAATATTATTAAATAACATTACATTCAGAACATCAATTTTTGACATTTCTGCATCGATCCATATTCAGGCACATCTGCATCGTGAAGAATAGATTTTTTTCTGCATCCCTACTTCTTACACCCCTTACCTCTTCTTATAATGATCACAGAGAGGTATTTGAGAGAGCCATCTGCAAAATTAATAAAGAGTTTATATCAAATTTATATAAAAGTTAGCTATGCCTTGGTAAGAATTCCCAAAAAGCATTGTGTGATCTCACAAAGATGTTTGTTAGTCTGTTGATTTTGAGCTGCCACTCAAATACAGACATAATAGAACATAATCACTGCACTTTTCTACAGGCTTATTTTTGCAGGGCTGTGGCTAAGTTTTAATCACTGCAGCATTTTTGTAGCTGTCCTGGTGATATGTGATACTTAAGACTTGGCAGCTCCCTGCATCACTCCCTCATTCTAATCAATGCTCATTCAGGTCTCTGGTCGGGGTCAGGAAATTGACCCTGATAATGCTGCTGTAGCCACTAAAGCTCTACTCACTCTATCCAAAGTGCATGCACTGCACATACTCACGCTTTAACACAGTTCCATCCTTTGTGCTTAATTATTGTGTTTTAATTACACAAAGACACACACTCAAAGACTTTTAGTACCCAACATGCCTAAAGCCAAGGGGTGAAAATTACACCACCCACCATTATACAGGTGATTTTTGTCTGGTGAGTTTTCTCAAACTACCCGTGACTGCTAAATAAAAGTAGCACATACAAACAAATGATCTGATTGTAGAGCGATTTGTGACAAAACACAGACTGAATCACGTCACTGCCTCTTGAGCATGCACTGTAGGATTCTGTTGTGTCCCAGACAAAGACCTGAAAATGTAGTAATATCCTTGGACATAGCAAAAAAACCAAACAAACAAACAAACAAGCTTGCTCCTATATCACCCACTCATAGAGGTTTAGAGGAGGCCGGTGATTCAATTTTGCGACCAGAGACTTTGGAACCAAATCCTGTCAATGTCAGAAATTTAAGACAACCTTCTACAAGTGTAACTGCTGCCACGACCTACGTCTATTTAACAACCATTAGGAACGCACCATGACATGACACATTAATCTACGTGACAGGTTTTCGAGCACTGAAACCATTAACCTCAAGCTATCTTTGCAAAATTGTTATCCCAGGTCATTGGAAAGGGAAAGAGGATTCTATTTTTTTTCTTTTTTTGTGTGTTCACATAAATACCGTGATTGTAATAGGAATACCTTTTGCTTATTGTGTACAGCTGCTGTGGTGCAGGTTAGATGACACGTGCTGAAGACATTTAATTCTTTTCTCTACATGTATAGTAGTCTGAGATTCAGTAGATTCTATCATCACACACTCTACTTATGTGTTGTACCCAAATTTATTACTTCTGTGTCACAGAGTGTGTTTGCTGATAAACCTATTGGGCTGCTGAAAACACACAATCTGTAGGAGCCTTAAACGTAAGATAGTGGCTAGGCAGAAATGGCTGATAGATTTTGGAATCCAGCAGCCATAGTGGCAGAAAGATGAAAAGTTAATTTCCAACCCTGGTCCAGTCCACATGCATGTTGTTCATAAACTGACTGGCTGGAGCGGCAGGTGATCCTCAGAAATCTAAATGCACACAGCCAGAAGATAATGTTGCCAAAATGTTCCTTTTTTTTTTTTTTTTTTTAGAAGACACATATTGTCTTGCATTGCTCTGTGATTATATAGTCAACACATGATTGGTTATGGAACATCTGACGTCTGGAAAACAGAACCCTCTAGACCCCTCACATGTCACCCTACCTGTACAGACAAAGACCATGTGTAGTGTTAAAGACGTCAAAGGATGTTTTCGCATATTTATTCAATTTACAGGTTATATTATCACAAAGTGACAGTTTCTGCATGCATACCACTTATCTCACAAAAAACCGCTGAGACTCTTTATCACATCACCATCATATTTTGTTCAAATGAGGCTTTGGCTTCCTGTTCGACTTTATGTGGTCCATGTAATTAATACAGAATTTCTCTCCATTGCTCTGTTCTTAGAGTTTGTCTGTTGGAGTGCAGTGTGAGGGAAGTGAGAGTCGTTGTGGCGTCCATCCTTGAAAAGACTCTGGAGAGTGCGCTTCACTTTGCAGACCCGGGGTTGGACAACCTGACCGACGCCCTGCTCTCATTGTTGGACAAAGATGTTCCAGAGAATGTGAAAAACTGTGCACAGTATTTCAGTCTCTTCAGTAACTTTGCTCAAAGGGTAATAACGCTCACACAAATAAGGAGTTTGGGGCTACATCCACACTGAAAATTAACTCTATAAGTATCTACATGATGGTTTTTGCTACAGAAATCCTAATATGTAGGTACAAAAGGATTATCACAAATTGCTAAGATTATAACTACTCCGCTATGGATGTAGGGCTGGGCAATATACTGAATTGATTTGATTAATTAAGGTATTGCTTTCTGAAATACTTCAACAATAATTCATAATGTAACCTGTTTACATTTTATAACATGTTGTCAATGTGCTTGTCCAGTCATAACTACAGTATTGTTTTAGTAAAACGAGTATTTCTCGATGATGCTTTATGTTCGGTTCAGAAATTAATTGATTAAAATTATAAGCATCCATAACTTTGGGGGAAAAAATGTTGATGATTTAATTATTTTTTCATGTTGCCCACCTCTGTATGAATGTAGTCAGTAGTAGGATGATAAAATGTGACAATGAGGATGTTAAGGCTTTATGAATTAACAACTGATGGTAGCTGAAGTTTATGTTTTGTTTTTGGACAGAAATCATTATGTGACAGGGGCACAGCCAATCAATGAAATGTGAACATCTGCGTCATTGTTTCCATCCACATTACAACATAATTGTGGAGTTTTTAAATGAAAATGAGGTTCATAGTGTCTCCTGAGGTTTCACTTTAGGAGTCCCATTAACACTGGAGTAATGTGGATCAATGTAAATGCGGCAACAGTTACGGGGTTTAAAAGTAAAGTGCATTAGTGTGGATGTAGAATGTCACATCTTTGCATTTTTTAATGAAACATCCAAATCAAATGTGAGTGAACTGACTTCCTGAGTGTTTTTCATTCTCTCTCAGGGTTGTGGTCCTTGTCAGTTGTTGCTGAAACACTCTGCCTATCGCCGGATGCTCATCTTCCTTTTAGGACCCAACAGGCAGAACAACCAGGTAGAAATTTGTAATTTTTTTGTGGTGGTTGTGCTTTTGAAGTAAAACAACAGCACATGCTTAAACTGAGAAGTGTTGATTTTTTAATTACTAGTCTATTAATCTTTTTTCTTTTTTCTTTTTTTTTTTGCATGTCCGCTGTGCAGAACCGGCGGTGGAGTCCAGCCCAGGCTCGAGAGTTTCTTCACCTTCACAGCACTCTGGCTCTCATCACTCTGCACTCTGAGCTCAGCTCCCAGCGGACACAAGGTCATACATGTTTCACATCATCTCAAACACAGGAATATATACTGTGCAACACAAGCTGCTTTTTGTTTTTGCTTTTCCTTTTTCTTTACGGACTTGTTTGATATTTGTCGTGCTGTGTAGCTCAAGGAGTGTTTAAGCTGCGTGTGAACAGCGCCCCAACGTCCACCCCACTGCTCCCACTCCACAGTGACATCCTGGCCTCACTCTTCACTCCAGAGGGCCAGCCTTATCTACTAGAGGTATTCAAAGCATTTTTTTTTTTTGTACAATTTACAGAATGACACTCATTCTTGTTGATTGTGATGTCAACTGATGAAAGATGGAAAAAGGTTCATAACTGTTTGGGTTTGTCTGTGTTTTTCTCTCAGGTGATGTTTGCCATGCGGGAGTTGTCCGGCCCGCTGTCTCTCCTGATAGAGATGGTGACGTACATCTCCTTCTGTAATGAACCCTTCTCACTGGGGGTGCTGCAGTTGCTCAAAGTAAGTAAGATTTAAAGGTCATTGGAGAACCTACTGTGACAAAAACGGTCAAAGCTGTGGGCTTTTAAAAACTCACCTTTGTGTTTCACAGACTCAGCTGGAAACCGCTCCACCACATGAACTGAAGAACATTTTTCAGATGCTGCAGGAGCTACTTGTAAGTGGTATTCTTCAGTTATCTTTAACTCTTACTACTGATTTACTGCTTTATGCATGTACCGTCATAATTTTTAACTTGGTTAATCTTTTTCCTCAGGTTGTGGAAGACCCTCTGCAATCCCAGAGACTCAAGTACGCTTTTGAATCCGAGAAAGGCCTCTTAGGTATGTTGTTGTTTTTCACTTGGCATCTTGTCATTGTCAACGTTGTTGGTAGGTAACAGATTGATTTAACTAACTGAGCACTCTGTCCCCACAGCTTTGATGCATCAGAGCAACAACGTGGACAGCAGACGCTGCTACCAGTGTGTGAAGTTCCTGGTCACATTAGCCCAGAAGTAGGTTTCCCTCAGGTTTAATGAGCAGCACTGCACAAATGCATCTGAAATAGTAGAATGATGTGCAAAAAGCTAAAACTTCAAATAGTCTCATTGTCTTTAACCAGAGCCTATTTAAAAAAAAAAAAAAAAAAAAGTCTAAAATTCATTCATTCACGTTCCAAGTCACTTAATCTTCTTCAGGGTGGGGGGATGAAATGAAATTAGAATATCATGCAAAAGTTAATTTATTTCAGTAATTCAACTTAAAAGGTGAAACTAATTTATGATACAGACTCCGTACGTGCAATGCAAAATATTTCAAGCCTTTATTTGTTATAATTTTGATGATTATGGCCTACAGCTTATGAAAACCCCAAATTCAGAATCTCACAAAATTTGAATATTACATGAAATCCCCAAAAAAGGATTTTTTTCAGAAATTAGTTTCACCTTTTAAGTTGAATTACTAAAATAAATGAACTTTTGCACGATATTCAAATTTTTTGAGTTTCGCCCGTACAAAGTTAACACAACACATTTGCTGATTTACAGTGAACTAAATCCTGTGACTGCATTAACTTTACAAATGACATCTAAACTGTTTAGACTTTTACCAACAGAATTATTTGAGATGCACTTGTGTGTGTGTGTGTGTGTGTGTGTGTGTGTGTGTGTGTATTTTCTGGGTAACACAATGACTTAAATGTCTTCCTCTTGTCCTTTTAGGTGTCCTCAAGCCAAGGACTACTTTAAGGACTTGTCTGGCCACTGGAGCTGGGCAGTGCAGTGGCTACAGAAAAAGGTCAGCTCATAAAATACTGAACACCTCTTACAGCAGAAGGGTTGTTTAAGTCACTGTGGTGATAGTTTTTTGTTATTGTATTTTCTCTTCATTCAGATGACAGAGCATTACTGGACGCCTCAGAGCAACGTCTCTAATGAAACATCCACCAACAAAACCTTCCAGCGCACCATCTCTGCACAGGTACACAAACACATACACACACAAATACTGCATTTGCTGGAAAAAAAAAAGAAACACATTCAGTTCCACTTGTTCATGTCTTTACCCACCTGTATGATTGTGTTAAACTCTGCAGGACACACTGGCCTACGCTACAGCATTGTTAAATGAGAAGGAGCAGTCCGGCAGCAGTAACGGCTCTGACGGAAGTCCAGCAAATGAAAACGCAGACCGCAGCCTCCGACAGGTAGCCCTCGCTCTCACCCCGTTAGCTGCTCAACCCAGCGGGGGTGGACGTGTGAATCATCAGTTTGTGTTCAGCTCACACAGTCACAACCTGAGAAGAATAGAACAAAAATGGAGCATCTCCCTGGCTTCTGTCAGGAGCTACAAAGGCACTTTTCTACCTCCCACGGCCGTGCCAGTCTTTTGTGACTCCTGCTGTCCCTGTCAGGAAGCCCACACAACACAAGACTGTCAGACTAGTTCTGGCACATACATGAATACGGCGCATAATAAGCGTGTAGAAACGATAATCCTCCTGTCACTGGAACATACGCACCATTTATTTATGCACACCCACAAAATGCTATACATTTTCTGACATACTTCTACTTCCATTTTTCTGCTGCGTTATATTTTTAACCCTATACATTTATAGTTCTTTTGGTATAAAAAATATAGATATGATATGTTTTGATACAGTGTTAGGTCCCTTTTGAATGTACAAAAGCCTTGCTCAGTATTGCAATGAAGAAATAATTTACAATATATAAACTAACTGCCTAAAATCTGACACATTGACGACAGTTAATGTGAAGGTGGTTGTCATGTGGCTGTTTGGCCAAATGGTGAATATATGACCTATGTTTTTAGATGTTTTCATAATGTATATGACTGTGTGGCATGAGTATTACAAATGATTTTTCTTAGTCAGTGTGTTTCAGGTAGTCCTGCACATGTTTATCTTACACCTTTATACTACAATGACAATCAGCAGTATGCAGTACTACAGTACTCATCTACCCAGTAGCAGTATTATCTAAAACTGGCCTCACGTTGAACTACATCAAAGTGCTTTCATTAGTTGTGATGAAATCAGGATGATATTATAAAATGTGTATTGTAAAATACAGTTTGCCGATATTTCTGTATCTGAAATATGCAGAAATGGAATATACTTCTCAAAATTGGGGGGGGGGGTTTGTCTACAGTCACTTTGAAATAAGAACCATTGTGTTTTAATGGCCTTAGTCTCTCTATGGGGGCTGCTCTGTAGTCCCACATTTTTTCTGCTTTAAGCCCAGTAGGACATTTTATTATTTGTGGTGGTTGGTATCCAGTGAGTTGTTTGAGTGTGGACCAGAGGGACTATCCCTGTCACCAAAAAGTCTGGAACAGACAACATTAATGAGGACCTATTATACAATGAACCTTTAGGTGTCACTTTAAATGACAGACTTCCACACTTCTACATCCCTGTTCTCATACTAACCTAAAACTTGTTTTCATTTCTCTCACACAGGGATCAGAATCTCCCATGATGCTCGGTGATTCAAAGAGTGATCTCGAAGATGTAGATCCCTAGTTCCTCCGACCAGCAGGATCCCTCCAACGGAGAGGCGCTCCAGCTCCAGCAGCCTCTCAGAATCAGGCTGCACTTCGGCTTATGGTTGGTCAGGACATTTTGGACTCCACTATAAGCCAATCGGAACACTCACTCTCTGGGTCGCTATGGCAACAAAGGAGCTATGAATAAATCATAAATTACTTCCTTTCAGACCAGCCAAGGCGATGATGGAGATGCATTATCATTAAGGGCAGCAGAGTTGATTATGGGGAAGTGCAAACCTTCCACAATCACGGATGACTTCAGTTTATCCTTTTATTCATTCATTCACTCAGAATGACAGCAAGGTGGAGGATGGGTTTGGGTTGTGTTTTAACAATTTTCTGCTCATAATTGCCAATATATCTACATAGACATATTCAAATTGTAAAGATTTGTTCCATAGATGTAATTTCCAATGTAAGATATATTTTAAAGTCTCCTGTGCTCTTCTCCACAGCCATGCAATTGTTAGAGGTCATGTTAGGTGCTCAAGAGGAACTTGACCTGCAGACACTCGTGCACTTGTACAGGAACACCGCCACACATGAGCACTTGGGAAGGGTGGGGTTACGTATGCACTTTATAGTCCAGCCCAGTCTATTGTGACGTACAGCAGCACTGGTCAGTTCCTCTAGAGCTTCCTCTTACATCGTGTCCTCTTCTCTTTTTTTTTTTTTCTTTTTGTTTTTTAACATTTATGTTTCAGTGCCACTTATGCAGACACATTGAAGCCCTGATAGCAAGCCACTCTGCCTGTGACTTAACCTTTGACCCTGGTGACTGAAGTGTAGCCACAGGGATGCAGTAAACGACAGGCGCTGTCCTAGACGCGGAACAGATCCAGGCCCTCAGCAAATCTGAAACATGCAGTGCCATCGTCAGCACTCTACTCCCTACTTCCTCTCACTGACAGACAGCCTTTTCGCGCTGGTTTTTAGTACTTTTGTTTTTTTTTTCAGTGCTGTTTTTTTTCTTTGCCATTCTCTTTTGTCTCTGGACAGGTTGAATTTTCAGAGGGTGTTTAGGGACTCAAGCCTTATGCAAGAAAAACTGATCTCTCAAGTGCACAGATCAGTTGTGGTGGGCCATCAGTGCCGACTGAGAGTGAGCTCAGGAGCATGTTTTAATTTTAGGTGCCAAGGTTACACACAAAGAATCACACTGCGGAACTCGTGCAAAACATGCAAGCATGTATACTCGTGTTACTTGTCTCCTCACTCTCAAACACACAAACAGCAGGTCCTCCTCGCCTCACTGTTACCTCTGCTTTATCAGGTTTGAGTTTTGTTTTTGTTTTTTTTGGTTTTTTTTGCTTTGCCTTTTTCGCTTTCATCTACCTTTGGAAACACACACACACAGAGGAGCTGAGCCCAAATGTAGCCACTCAAGAACAACCATCGTTCCCCCATTACCCCAATCATCGGGAGTCTTGAAGTGCCTTAACCTCCCGATTTCTCCCTGTGTGTCATCACATCAGGATGCGTTCAACGTCTCCACGACACCGAACCAGTGTCCAATGTGGTCGAATAATCTCACTGTAAGAGCGAAACAGGGCTTCTTCATCCCCATTAGACCCAAAAATAATACAGGGAATTTCCTCTGTGTGTTGTGACAAAGGATTATTGGAATGTAATGTTGTGAATTCAGTGTGTATGAGGGAGGGGAGGGTGTAGGTTTTACCCTTTTAAAACAGGGTTTAGTTGACAGGACAGGGTTTTGGTGATGGTACAATGCTGCTTCTTTTCACTCTGTACTCAAACAGAGACACTCTGTAGATACTGATTTAATACTAGATAGTTTTAAAGAAGCCACACCTTCACTCCGACGTTCTGAAGACATGAGCCTAAACTAGTTTAGCAGATTAGCTATCAGCTTTAACAGGTCAATGTTTACAGTGTGAGGACCTATTAAGCAATCATGCGTAATAATGGTTTTCCGTCGGAGTCGTCACGTGATCAATCCACTGACGCTCCTCTGCATCCTTGCTGTGAGTTTTCAAAGCGTGAGGAGAGGGAAGACACTGTTTTCACCGTTCCATACCCCCCACCCCCACCCGCTCATTTTCTTCTTTCTCACTAGATGTGAATGTCACTATTGTGCCCTCTGACACGTTTGCATGTGCGGCAGTAAGTGGTGGTGGTAAAATGTGTCTTTTCTGTGTGACGAGAGAAAAACGGCCCCCTCTGTTTGTTTGCTGTGTACTTTTGTCATTAGCACTTACTGTCTCGACACACGCCCCTTGTCTGTGGCTGGTTACGTGCTATCTGATGGAGCTGCATGCAGTCTGTGCCAAGTGATACACGGCCATGGCAACATGAGATGCATTCAGCCAAAAGTCTCTCTTAGGTTTGCCCTTCTGCTCCATCACCACAACGACTTAAAAAAAGGAAAACTATCTTCAAAACAATCTTTTCTTTTAATCCTGGGATGCAGGGAGGGATGGGTAAGCGCGAGGGGAAGGATTGGCATCTATACGGGTTTTTACTGTCATTTTGAAATTCACTTCTGCCATCGCAGGATTCTGTAATGCATGTTAAAACTCAGTTTTAATTTGTACATCCAAGTTTGATTAAGGGGAAATTTGTTATAAAATAAACTGGAATGCACAAACTGTTGTTTACTTGTATTTATACTGTACGCTTACATTTATGTTGTCATATCTTGTCTTCTGCTACAACTAAAAATGTCCAGACTCTGACACTACGAGTTGTAGTAACACTTCACAGTTTGTGAATTACATGATACTAGCAGGGTGCTAGTTTAATAAAATGATAAAGTGATAATATGTAATGCACTATAATTACTTAATAATGAATTGGTCAGTTGGTATATGTGGATAACATTAGATTGATATTAAGTAACAGCTTTACAGAATAACAGGAAATACAAAACCAAAACAAGAAGTAAATGATAATGGTAACCTGCTGATAAAATATTTTTTTTTTAGTGCTAGAAATTATGATATTACCTGATGAGGTGATTGATATCTTTATAATTCTGTTTTATAGGCAACTATTAGAAGAATACCTCTGACAAATACTTGAAAATTATTACAAATTGCTAAATGAAGCTGAAATTCATCCTTTCCCATGTGTCCAACAACATCTTGCTGCTTAAACCACAGCTGCAAAATGATAAAGTACCTATATATATTTAGTTTGATGGCAATATTAGCTGGTAATGGGAAAATGAACAAACCATACACAAACACACTGCTGCATCTTGTCTAGGTCATAACTGGAAATGAGAACTGGTTCTCATCCAACTTACCTGGTTTTAAAAAGGTACAATAATAATTAGGAAACAATATAATATCAGTAGACTCATTGTTTATACCAGCTCTTTATCTGATTATTACTGTTAATTATGAAACCATAATACAATACTGTGTGAGCTCTAAAGTGCTATCAGAGTTGAATAAAGGTGGTCATTTCATTTATTACATGACCACATTAATACTCATTTATTTGTGTTTATCAATAATATTCATAATTTAAGCTGTTTTTATTGTGTAATCCATTTTTTTCTAAACTACTCAAGGATAAATGTTTAATCAAACTGGAGTGAAAACTTGCTCAAAGCTGCTGCCCCAGAGTGAACAAAAACAGAAGATCACTGCATGTAACTGGCTGACTAATCATGCTGCTAATCAGCCTGATTACCCTCATTAGTGTTTCCAGACGCTGATGAAAAAGCCTGTGGTGAGTTGTCCAGCTGTGATCTGACTGCGCTGCTGTCGGCGTTTGCACGGCCTGTCATCTGTCTTTCCAACCTTTCATCTTTTATTGTGCTTTATTCTGAAATGCTTTGTTTAGGAGCCGCAAATTATGAAACAGGTTGAAAAAATGTCATTTAAGTCAAGACAGGATGAAGCGGATATTTATAAGAACCACTGTAATTTATCTGTTCAGGTCCAGCTGTCACATAGAAAGGTACAAGTTGACCATGACATTCACTTAAGCTGTTTTTATTAAAAAGATACAAAAAATATTTGGTTATACATTAGAAACCTTGCCTGGCATGGTTAAACAGCTCACAGAACAGCACTAAGAGTAACAGCTTCTCTCTTTAAGTGGAGAATAATCCTAAAACCAATACATAACATTTTTTACTAAAAGGCCATTAATCACATATGAATAATAAAGTGTTGACATTAGGGTTAATAAAACCAAAGGTGTCAATAGAGGGATATGAAAGTTGCTTTGCAGATGTTGGACGTCCAAATGATGCGATTCCCCATCAGTGTGGAGCTGCAGCAGACTGATCTGGAGGTCTGATACGACAGCAAACAGCCATACCTGTTGCCCCATCCGCTCCTGTGGCACTGTGAACATGGCAACTGTTGCCCTTAGCAACTGGCCCCAAGATAGCAGAGCCCTGCGAGACGGCGTTACAGTCTGTCAGAGTCCAACCAGATGGACAGGACACCTCCACCTGTGGAAAAAAACAACTGTGTGAAGATTTGAGAAACATTAAGGTTGACATTTACCTCTGGTTCATCTTCTATATATAAAATTCTTCACCTGCTCTTTATCAGCTGATGTGTTTTCCAACAGGTGGCACTCCAAAGATGGACTGTGGCAGCACAGTGCATGTGATGTGACACCGTCTTTCACCACACAGCGCCTCCGATCACCGTGATGCGGACGCGAGCCAGACGAGATCTGACTGGCAGACCAAAATGTACAGCCTAGAAACAGGAAGGCGCCGCATGCTTAAAAACTTTGATTCGTTATAGTTTTTGTTTTTAATCTTCATTCCAGGCTGGAAAGCAGCGCTGAATTGATCAAAAACTCTTCAAAAATCAACACCAGGAGAATATAAGAAAAAGTGGCAGCACAGTTTGAGAACCTTGCTCTTTATATGCAGACATAACTGGTATTTAGGCTGTCAGGGAGTGCATTTTCTTTGTCTGATTGCCATGGTAACTAGCATAATTGACCTAGATGTGCAAAGGATGCTTTTTATACACCAGCTACAGGTTTTTGACAGACATCTGCCTCTACACTGTGGACAGCTGAGGTTCTGTCATTGCCAGTACAGCCTGTGGACATCTTACCAGTCAGGTGGTGCTGTGGTTTGACACACCCAACGTCCTGCCCGGGCTGTGGACTCGCGTGGACCTGGCACTGCAGATCTGATGTTACACAGCAGCGTGCCACGGCGTGCACCCCTTTACCCCCAGGGCCGTTATAGGCTACACACTCCATCTGCCCACCGCTCTCCTACAGAGTGACAGGTGTCAGTGTCTAGTGTTTGTGGACGTTTTGAAGGATGTTGACAGCTCTGGTGTAACTCACATCGATGGCTTCTCCTGCGTGGACACCGTCAGGGGCATAGCTGCTACAGCCCATCATCTCCTCCCCCTGACGACAGCGGCTGATCGCCTTGTCAGTGCTCGTGACCCCTGACCTCTCTGACCACACGGAACGACAGAGCAGCTCGCCATCTGCAGACACCCACACACTGTGAGCTACATAGAGATGCTGCGTGTGTGTGTATGACAGTGTGTGTGAGTCACTAACTTGTGTTGTTGGCTGCTGAGGCTGGAGGCATGGCAGCCACCAGGTTTGGCGTGGAAAGATGATGCGTTTCAGGCAAAGAGAGGAGGTTGATGGTGTTACTGATGGAATAGTGAAGCATCATCTGCAGGACCTGCACTGGCGATGCTCTCTGATTGGCTGACAGGATCACCGCGGCAATACCTACACAAAGGACAAGCAAAACACACTTTAAGTCATTTTTCCTCAGCTGTTTCACTGAAATCTCATATCTGAAGGACTTTAGTTACTTTTTAGATGACAGTTTTTCAGTATCTTCCTGATTTTGCATGTTCGTCATAACCTCAAGGAAGGAGTCGAGGCTGTTTTGAGAAAATTCACCTCTCTTAAACTAAGTGAACTTCTAAAACCCTCATGTATTTAATGGAAAATCTATTGTGGGCTCATGAAAGGTTGACTTTTGTAGAGATATGTGGTTCTCAAAAGAACACTGATGCTATGAACATGATGATTCTGTGTGGCAGGATGCAATATATGATTATAAAATGTGCTACACTGCTGTAGAAACTACCAACAGTATAAATAGTACATCAAATGAGCTCAACACACATTCATGCTGCAGTAAAATTAATCCAGAATCATCATATATAACAGTAAAACACAGACTCTTTTACTCCTAAGTGAATTTTACTTTCATATTCCATGTGCATTTTGCTGATAATGCATACTTTTACTTTTGTGGTAGTAGAATATATTTACAACATGTGAAATATCTGACCACCTCTTCTTCCATTGATCATGTGTGTGTGCATACCAGCAGCGTGAGCCGCAGCCTGTGAGGTTCCACTGCGTGAGGTGAAACAGGTGCTACAGTCACTACTGGCGCTAACGATATCGTCACCGGGTGCAAACAGGTCAACGCAGCGGCCGAAGTTCGTCCCCCCTGCCCCCAGTGCCATGGGCTGGTCTGCTGAATTAACCGCCCCCACTGTAATCACCTGCATACACAAAAAGATGAGTTACAGCACAGGTGTCAAACTTACGGCCCGTGGGCCAAAACCGGCCCGCCAAAGATTCCAATCCGGCTTGTGGGATGGATTTGTGATATACAAAAAATATATAGAAGACATTAACAATCAATGATTTTAAAATCATTTTAGTTCAGGTGTCACATTCAGACCAGTGTGATCGTAAGTGGGTTAGACCAGTAAAATACTATCACAATAACTGGTAAATAATGACAACTCCACGTTTTTTTTTGTTTTAGTGCAAACAAAAAGTTAAATTACATGAAGATATTTACACTTACAAACTATCCTTTCATAAAAAATATGAACGACCTGAACTGTCTTAAAAGAAGTATGTGGAATTTTACCAATATTCTGCCTGTTACTAAATGTTTTGTGTATTTGTAGATCTGTAAGTTACATGATAAACTGTAAATGATAAACTGAGGCAGAATATTGTTAAAATTGCAATTATTTTTCTTAAGAATTGTTAGGTTATTCATGTTATTCACATTTTTATGGAAACTTTGTAGATGAAAACATTTTCATAATGTAATTGTACTTTTTTCACTGTTAGTATTCTACTGGTTCAGCCCACTTCAGATCATACTGAGCTGACTGTGGCCCCTGAACTAAAATTACTTTGACACCCATGAGTTACAGATTGTGTGGATGTTCAGCAAACGCATCATCTTCATTTGTGTTATGTGATGTAACCTCAGGCTCTGAAGCAGGAGAGTAGAGGCAGGCGTCCTCTCTGAAGTTCCCTGCAGCGGTGATGACCACAGCTCCATTAGCCACCGTGTCTCCGCAGGCTGTGTTTAATGAGCGGCTGAAGCCTCCGGTGAAAGGCAGAAGAACAACCACTGCGTCCACTGGGCGGGTCAGCAGAGTCGCCCTGATGTACTCCAAACCTGTGGACACCAGTGAGCCGCATTAGAGCCGGAGTGGGGCTGCGTTTGGTGGGTGATGATAGTGGACATAACCTCCAGTTGTACCTGCCAACGCTCCAGACACAGTCCCCTTTCCCTGGCAGTTTAGTACACGGACCAGATTAACACCAGCGCCTCGAGCAACACCTGAGTCTGACCCACTCAGAACGCCGGCCATGTGTGTGCCGTGGCTGTCACACTGACTGGCCTGCAAAAGACACCATGACAATCCACAGTGAAAAATATCAATAAGTGAGATCAGAGGTTTCAGTATGTGACAGCTTTCTTCTAGAGGTGTAAGAGTTTCTACTGTGTGTGTTAAACCTGTCTGTGAACTCTGACTCCGTCCTCCTCAGGGACGTGACTGAAGTCTGTGACCAGCACCCGTCCCTCCACCTCTCTGTGAGAACTGTGGATGCTGCCGTCCATCAGATACACCTCCGCCATCCCTCCATCATCTGCAGTGTAGGGGCGGGGGGGGTCAGTATGTCATTACCTTAGTGTGTATACACATTTATATGAACACCTGTATCAGTGTGTACCAGACAGACACACTCACTGGGTGGTTTGTACGTTCCATTTTCTGAGGTTCCACCATAAGGCTGCAGTATCTTCTGGAGGTTCCAGGGGGCGCTCTGAGCAAAGATGAAAGAGTCCTCTTCTATGTAGTGGACATGGGGCAGCTTCACAGCCTGGAACATATAAATACTTTGTGATGTTTTAAACTGTCTGTGTGGAACCACGTTTGATGCAGTACACGATGAAGGCCTTACACATCAGTAGAACCATCTGATATACCTGTGAGGGCATCATAATTTAACCCTTTATGACCTGGAACTAGTTTTGTGGTGTTTTCCAAAAGATTTTTCCCAAGATTTAACCCTTCCTAAGTTTATTATCTCTAGCATTTTTAAATTGTCAGTGAGAATCTGATATTTTTCTGAATGAGCTCAATAAAAAGTGGCTTTTTCAGCAAAATATAACATAAAAGGAACATAAAAACAAACATCTACTACCAATGTCACTTGTCAGAATACATGGGTTTTATTGGCAAATCAGTGTTGCATAAAATGATGGCGTTTCCATGTTCATGGAGCCTCTGAACGTCCAAATGGGTCAGATCTGATGCTGCTGAAATTCCCAGAATCTGCATTTTACCTGAATTATGTCAATGTATTGATATAATTAGTGACTCAAAAGTTGTTTAACTTTACATATTTTAGATCAGTAGGTGCTTTTGGTTGCTGGCAGATGTTTAGGTCTAGAGAGTTAAGTAAATTGATTAGAGTTCCATGGGGAACCTCTGATGTAGTTTGCATGTTTTGGTATTTTCAGTTCAACCCAGTAAAGTCACTTCATCCAATCAGAATACAAGGAGGTCTGAAAGTTTTTTTGATGCAGGGGGAAAGAATGTGGAGTGTCAGGATGTGTACAGCTGATCAAACTGGCCCACTTATGCTGAATTCAAGAAGTCCATGATCTCCGAGGGCCACTGCATATTGGCCCCCACCCTAGGGTGCACAGGTGAGGCCTTACCAGGTGAAGGACGTCACTGCTCATCTTCACCAGGAAACCGTGCAGAGCTCCAGAGTAGGTCTGCAGGATCTCCAGCAGGTATCCTCTTCTGGCCGCTTTAGCTCTCAGCCTCCTGATGGTCCTTTGGACGTGGGAATCGTGAGAACCCTGACGCAGTATGACCAGGTACTGACCGGGCATGCGCCACGCCGCCTGGAACACAGCAGAGGGAACATGCATGCGCTCTGTGTGCAGGAGGATGCACACTTGAGTTGCATGTAACTGAAGTAGAACTGGATCAACACTAGTAAATATGTGACACATGCATAAAAACTTCAGATGTAAAGTTGTGCAGATAGGTGCACGCGTAAATAAACCCATAGACTGTTTAGACAGGAACTTCAGTGCAGGAACCCATCAGTGAATAAACATGCATTGATTACCCAACCGTATTGATCTGATCAATATCCATGAAGCTACCTTGTTGCACCTGAGGAACTCTGCGGAGGGTTCTGCTCCGGTTTCAGGTTGAGTCCCGTCCTCTCGGATCAAGTCCAGGATCATCTCGTCGTCCTCGGGGTAGTCCTGCGCGCTCGCGGCCAAAGATGCGCAAAAACACAGCGCCCAGCCTATCCAAGCTGAGGTGCGGAACATTGTCCACACCAGCACAGGACCGCGTCAGGTATGAGGATCAATGTAAAAATCACACAGATCCAGATGTGAGTTTTTATTTTAGTCTCAGGTATCCAGATGTTTTGCTGTCTCAGTGGTGCGTTCAGTGCGTCTGACAGTAACAGAGCGTCTCCAAACCTCTATTGAGATTTTTTGTTACAAAAAAAAAAAAAAAAAAAATCGAACAATTGATTCTTATTATTCGAGGCGGGGATTGGTGACGTCTCTCCGCCTCACGCCACCGCTTTTGTGTCGAATGATTGTCCTCCGTTAAAAACACCTCTTACTGTGGCGGAGTCAGGTTTCATACTCCCCCAACGCAGCCTGTCATTATTCCATGTCAATCTGGAATTAAAATATCTGACGTCAAGTTTATTTATTGATGCTCCATCAACTTAATGTGAACAAAGTCAAACATGAATCCAAGTTTCTGCCTCATCCTGAACAGATGTTCTTATATATCTCATGCTCTTTATTACTGGTCACAACAAGTTTTCTCAGAAATTTCTGTTTATACTTTGTTGTCCATAAAGATGGAATAAAATATTTTGTACCTCTTCTCATGAAATGATTGTGACAATGTGAAATATTTTTGATAGATAAAATGATAAAGTGTCAAAGATGATTACTGATGTGTACAAGAGGAATGTGTCTGATAACAATTATTCCAACTCTATATGGGCAACAGTTTGTGTTTGCATCTAATCTATTTTAACCCTTTATCGGCTAAGTGACTATTAAGTGACCGTTATGTTGTTGCAACGTTCTAAAAGTAATGTTCTAAAATACATATTCCTTTCACCTTACATGTGTTTTTCTTGTATTTTTTAATATTTACATTTTGTATTTATTTATTCATTTTTGCCGCTTATGGGTAAGTAATCAACTATAGTAAATTCATTGACCTTGATTTTCTACATAACAAGAAAAAATTTAGAAAAATTTCACAAAAGTAATAGTCTTGTTATGTCCTCCAATAACACACTAAGGTTGAATTTTGAGTATTTCTATGAGTGCCCTATAAAGGGTTAATTATAGCAATTACTCACATACTGTAACACACACCTCACTGAATGTCACCCTCTCTTTAACTCTGATTTCAACTCATTGCCAACAATTTTGTGTGTAAATTATACAGATCAAAATAAAAAAGTACGAAGAAAGAAAAAAAAAAGGCCTTGCTAAAAGAATTACTAAAAAGTTGTTAGACACAAGCAGTTTCTGAAAACATGGTGTAGGCTAAGGGCCATTTTTGGACAATTAGAAGAATTATATTTTTCTAAGAAGAGTGTTTATATTGTTGTCAGTAGGCTATATTTTTGTTATTTATTGGACATGCAACACACATTAGCTGAATGTGCACCACACACTTTAGATCAGGAGCAGTGGGCTGCCACTTAAGGTGCCTGGGGAGTAAATAGTGGTTAAGTTCCTTGCTCAAGGGCATATCGGTTTTTTTGGAAATTTGCACAACTGTACTTATGACAGAAGATATTATGGTTGACAATTTTACTGTAAAGAAGAATGAATGAAATGATCTGTGCATCTCTAAATAGAATTAATGGTAGAAATCTGAAGGCATGAGTTTAAAAGATGTGATTAAAACTAAAACTGCAGTAACTTCAGTTTTTTCTTAATTTTATTTAATTGTCCGTATATTACTTGACTTAAAAGTGCAATTCTAAGCAAAAGCAACCCAGACAAAATGATGAAGGTCAGAGGTGAAGTAATTTGTGTCTGAGGTTAATCACACATCAGGTTCTGACAACAAAGGCACTTTCTTTCATATAGTAAACAATGCCATCTACTGGGGTCTTTTTGTCATACATCACCTTTAATAACCACTTCAGATAATACAAAACTGTTGATACTGCATCAGTCACAGTCACCAGCTGTAAAAATCCAAACAGTGTCATGTGTGAGCGATGCTGTCATTGTGTTGAAAGGTCATTGGACACTTCAAACAGAGGTGCAGTTTGAGAGCCTGGAGTGTGGTGATGAAGACGCCGTCCCCTCCATCAGACCAGGGGGAGTGTGGGACAGCTGTGACACCGGCTCTCCAGAGATTCAGGGACAAGTCTGCTGCCTCTCGACTTTTGGCCACAGAAACCTGGCACAGCCTCAGCACGCCTGAAATTAAATAAAGGGGGGGGGGGGAGAGAGAGAGACAGAAATAGAAGGTCTAGTCTAGTTTCAGCGTTTTGTCCTCATTTTATACTTCTGAGGCGTTGTGAGATTTGCTGAGCGTGCGTGTCTTTATCTGTCTTTGCTCTTTTACTTTCACAAATTCACTCAGGAGCTGAACAACCACTGCCACTAAGTACTTTAATCAAAGGTATATTAACAGTAGAGAGAGGAGGGTCCCTGTGTTAGTCATTCACTGTGTCTGCGCTTTTTAGAGAAAACCTTCTGGCTATAGTCGCTCTGTTTTCTTCTACTCCACTTTTTCTCTTTCTCCTACCTCCCTCCTTTGTGCTACTCCATTATATCACCATTAATTTTCCTGTAAAGATAACAAAATTACTATCTGTACCGTACCAGGGCAGATCCTGCTGCCGCCGCCATGTTCGCCCACAACATGATGATGATCACTTAGCATCCAAACAGACAGGCCACAAAGGATCATTAAGACCCCAGTGTTACACACCCACTTGTCTGTGGAGCAGTAGGACAGACAGTGTGTGGTAACAGTACCTTTCGTGTTTTGCTTCAGCAGAAGTACACTCTACTTCCTCTGGGTTTTTCTCTTCAAGCCCAGGGGCCAAAATGACCTACCAAAAGAAACAAGTTACACATTTTTTCTTGCCTTCCTCTCCAAACCACACACGCTGTGTATCTGCTGTACCTTTGGATAACACTGGCAGAGGCTCCACACTGTCCCAACACACACCATGGTGACACCCAGAGCGCACATTGTGGCGTAGACGTGGGGTCGCTCCTGAGTCATGATGAAGAGGCCCATTGCCGCCACACAGAGTCCTGCTGCTATGAGCCCGTAGCGATACGGTTTCCCTTCCACCATCACTACACACACTGCTGAAACCAAAGCACCTGTCGTCCAGAGGTGAGTGTGTGGCGCTCAGTGTCAGGGCTTGAAGGTGAGGGTGGAGACAGTTAGGGTTCCACTCTGCTGCCTATTACAGCCTGCAGACAGCCTGCTCAGGTATACAATTGCACGTGTGTGTGTGTGTGTGTGTGTGTGTGTGTGTGTGTGTGTGTGTGTGTGTGCACCTGATAGGTCACCTTGCTCCTGGCAAAACTAAAGCTAGTAACTCAGCTTGAGAACAGTATCTGGAATTATGACTGTTTACATTTGCCCAGTCCAGTCCTGATTTTAATACATTTCTTTGTATCTTCACAGGGTTTCCCTCTTCTATAAACAAACCATTACTTCTCTGTAACACCACCCAGAGAAAGGTTGGAGCTGTTATTTAACTCAAGTTTATAGTGACATCACAATTTAAACCATGGACAGGACACAAACACTGAGAACAATACTGACAGAGGAATAACATGATGCTGTTAACATTCTGCTCTCACAGGTGTCTTAAGTACAGTCTATGGTCACAGGTTAAGGCACTTTGCATTGGAGTAAGCAATCAATAAATGTGCAATGTGTTATAACAGGAAAGAGTGCAGATACAAACAGGAAAGGACTGCTATGCAGCTACAGTAGTAGGTCACATAAATACAAGCAGGCTAGTAAAATATCTGAATAGGTGACTATAAAAGGCTCGCCGCCTTGTTGCCATGAATCCCTAAGCTGTGTTGTAAACGTTCCATCATGCTGGTCTAAAGAAAGGCCTTTAGTATAGAAGGTGAAGCGCTTGGAGTGATCAGTTCAATTCCTTTCACAATCAATTAAAACGTGCACATTTAGACGACACGAAGGCCACTGCAGGGCTCAGTCTGTACAAATGTTAGGTCTGTGTTTGAGATCAGGGAGGCCGTCTTAAGGCACAGGACAGGCCTGTTAGAGCCAGTTCACCGATAGCACCAACTGCACACCAGGTCCTCACTTTGATCCGAAAACAAAAGGCACCGACACACAGTCAACACGTCCACCAGAGTCAGCAGTTAGAGCTGCTCGCTCTGCTCCTGGCTCTTCATCACTGTGTCGTAAGAGGGCGGGGGCTCCATAGTCCAAGGCGGTGGGGTGGATGGAAGCGGAGGTTCAGGCTCTGGTCTTGTGCTGACAGAATCTGATGACATCTCTCGACGAATTCGGTCCAACCTCCTTGAAAAGAGACGGTTAAAAAGGACATGTAAACTTAAGAGCTAATACAATTTGTTGTGTAATCAATTATCAGACAGGAGGAAACAGATACAAATGCATAAGTTGAAGTTATTGATCCAGTGATTTGTTATAGCTTCTCAAACATCAGATTTTGAGGCTTTTCTTTGTTATATCTGTAAACCTGGCGGGTCGTGGACTGCTGGCAACCGTGTAAAACCATTTCCTCCAGGTTCAGTTTTAGAAATATCATCAGTCATTTTAGTCAAGTCTGTATCTGAAGGTAGAAAAGGCCTTAATGATGGAAACTCTGCCTGTGATGTCTCTCTCCCACTGGACGATGAGCAGATTCCTCCTTGTGTACATTTGCAGGCTATCATAGATTACCTCAGACGATGCCAGAACAAATCTGTTAAACACATGCATGTGTGTCTGCGTGACCTACTTCTATAATCAGGCCATAATCAGAAAATCTGTTGCTTTCCAGTTCTCAGGGTCAAAAGTCCAGGTTTTCAAAATCCCTAAAGTACTTCGCTGCTCTTTGTCAAAATATAATAAATATGAGATCTGGTCAACACGAAGACCATTTGTCCAAGGATGGTGTGTTCTGGTGTTTATCGGTCTGTGTGTGTTTATTTGTCTTAAACAACACATGGTGCACCTTAAAACCTCTCTACTTCTGTTTAACCCATAAGGACCCAGTGTGACTTTTGTGGCAGTTCCCAAATAAAATTTTCTCTTTACTTAACCTTTCCCAAGTGATTTATCACCATTTATTATATCATTATCCTCTGAATTTTGCATTTTTTTCCAGTGAAAATCATCTATTTTCTTGTGTTTAACTGACTGATAATGTAGATGTTCATAAAAGCTCAGAGTGAATTCAAAGGTTATTATATCAAAATAGAAAAAAACTAATGAAAAAGT
>JAPQRQ010000019.1:21438778-21463006 GCA_037367365.1 Apogon talboti | reverse complement strand
CAATGTTGTAGAAGATGACGGTGTTTCCACGGTAACTACGGAGCCTCTGAACATCCAAATGGGTCATATCTGATGACAATGAAAAGATGACAAACTGTATTTTCCACCAATTATTTACATTTAATGATAATGACATTAGTGGGCGAACAGTGTAGATTAGTAGATGCTTTTGGTCGACGGTCGATGTTTGGGTCTTTATGGGTTAAGACAGAAACATCGGTTTATCTATGTCTTCTGCAGAAACCAAAGAGAGTCTACAGTTATGTCATAATGTAAGACTAATACAGTATGTTTATTAAAGAGACTGGATGCCTCAGCTGTTCACCAATGTGCCCTACCTGGCTTAGACTCTGAGTTAAGTATTAACAATAGCAAGTTAAGGTGTTGATGTTTAGTAAATGTTTACCACGGCTACTTTAGCTCACCTCATGAGCATGCAAATATTTGCTTTACCGCACTAAACTGAAGTGTAGCTGTGTCTGAGTAGTCCAATATCACATATCACAAACTGCCTCAGGGGCTTTAGAGTCAGTTCAATACAGTATATGACATCCTCATTTCAGGTCAGAAAAAACTCCTCCAAATACCTTTTAATGGAGCTACAGAGGAGGAATGCCTCTGTGAGGATGGAAAGACGGTGCAAATAATGTGCATTTCCGCCTCTTGTCGTGTTCTGTCCTTGACTCTGGATACCCTTGGCTGGATCATCAGCTATCCTCAGCCTCCCCGGGCTGTTGGCCCCCCGCCCAAGTGTTGACTGGATTGAGCCTGCTTCACTTCTGTCTCTGCTGTCTCTCCCCCTCTGTAAATGTTGAGTTTATGTCTCTTCCTCTTGTCTCTTCCTCTTGTCACTTTTTCTGTGTTATGTGTTATTCTCCTGTGAATTTGAGGTAATGCATGACTGGGCTTTATAAATAAAGCTGACATTTGATTTTAGTGTCATAGACTACATAGAGATATGAATTTTCTTATTTGCATTTTCCTTGACAAAAAAAATGCTAGTTGTAATCCATTAAAATACTTAAAATACATTATTTAATATGCCATTTTATTCTTTAATAAGGCACATTTTTCCCCATCTGTAAAATGGATGGGTGGATGGATGGATGGATGTTAGACAATGTCCCACATTTTGATTTTGAGAGGAATACACGGTTCTACTCAGGTTTATAACCAACTGTAAAACAAAATTTTAAGTTTTTAGAAGCTGTGTGACAAATGTAAACTTTGGCAGTCCTGTCCTTCAATGTCTGATTCATCGTCACCTTAATGTGGTGTAAAGTATACTAATTTTGACCAACTAATGCTAAAATTGAGTGCTAAACTTTCCCAGTTAGATGCAGTATTTCAATAACATACTACTTTAACAGGTGATTGAGATACAGATGTTTGTGTTAAAGTTAAATTGGCATTATATGAAAATGTAGGACTATCTTTCAGAATTGGTAACGTGTCCTACATTGTCTACAAAAACATGCTCTTTGTCCCACATTTAGTTTATTAGGATCTGAGCTCCCTAAGAATAATTAGTCTAATCACAGCATTTGGCGAAGTGCGAGTGAATCATGTGACGTGTCCTGACGGGTTCAGAGTCCCTGAATGCACCTTGCATCAATTAAACTGCATTATGTTTGAGAAACACAACTCTGCCCTGTCCTTCAAAGCAGGCAGATGTGTTTCCAAAAGTGAATTATTTAACTGTAAATAACACACATTAACATTAAATTATCATGATGACACATCACAGTACACAATACTTTCAACTACAATACACCTCCGTGATAGAAGTTTCAACATCCAGCTGTCACACTTGATTATTATTTCTACCTTGTTTTATTCAAATGTTTTTAGCAGATTCATCTGCTTCCTGATCTCCTCTGTTCTAATTGCCTATTAACACAAACTGAGATCTTCCTCCATGTTCAACTGTGATACATTTAGTGGACACTTCAACAGGATCTGCTCCTCCGTTCATAGATGCCTTTGTGTTTTAAGTGTTGATGTGTGTGAGACAACTCTATTGTGCTGATGGAGTGCATTCTTTGACAATATACATTATAGTGAATTAACCTGTGAGCCATTATAATTCATAAAATTCCATCTCTAGCGTAGCCATAAATGGTCACTTTCAGTTAAAATGTATTTTTGTGATGTAGGTATACTACATGCTTCCAGGTACTGCTTCAGTCACAGACCTCTATCAGAAAAAAAAAAAAAAAACATAAAGTACTGGACAAATGCAGATAATGTTGCAGCTTTATAAGTTAAATCATTCCCTAAACTGACTGAAATTAATCCTGAGGTCAGATGGATCATGGTTCTTAAACTATTTCCCAAAATCTTGACTACTATTTTTCAAAGGTTGAGATGAAATAGTAAAATAACTTTTCTCTACTACAGTCTGTCCACTTTCCTCGGATGTCTACTGTACCTCTGGATGGCCAGGGCCTGCTGCGGGCTGAAGCGGGTGCCCGTGCGTGGGTGCAGGAGGTAGTGTCCGGGCACAGCCACCTGGAGCTTCTTCATGGTCATGCAAAAGCCCACCACCATCAGTCCCACGCCCCCCAAGCCCAGAGACACGCCGATCCCTAGGAGCGGAGCTGGTTGGTAGGTGAAGCCCATGCACAGGGCCATGACCACCCCTGCAGTCACCAGCAGCAGGCCCAGCAAGAGCAGCATGCCCTGGGGGAGCGGCATCTCCGGAGCCCTGGTGCCCTCTAGGAACTCACTGCAGTTTGATCCGAGCTCCACTTCCAGCAGCAGCCAGTCTGCAGGAGAGAGAGAGAGAGAGAGCAGACACTCAGCATCCACACTCCAGTTAGTGTGAGTGACAGAGAAAGACTTTAGGAAATGTAAGGAACGTAAACATATGCGTACACATATGTTAGTAGGCGCGATCTTGTGCGCGCGCCGTGCGTAATGATAAACACCGCTTTACCTGAAGGGATGTCGCGGCGAGGAGCTGTTCTGTGGATGCGTGGACTGAAAGCTCGCCTTCGTTATTAACCATATCTCCTCTCCTCTTCATTAACTTTCACTTCCTTCGTGATGTCCTGACGGCTTCCAACCAAAGCCCCGAAAAACTCTGGGAAAAAACAGTCTGTTCTCAGCCAGTATATCCCGACTCGCGTCTGATTCCTCTTCTCATTCTTGTTATCTGATCTTCTGCTGCTCCGCTTTTTCTCACCACAGAAGCATATCCGGTATGAAGTGATTACGCTGGAAATCTGTAGGTTAGGAGTGGATGTCGCATGTGGGCCGGTTACTGTTTGGTTTTCATCTGGACGCAGCGGCGGCGGCGGCAGGGCTGCGTGGTGTGAGGAAGTGTTTTTGTGTGGAAGGTTTTTCAGTGACGAGGAGGAATGGTGGACAGGGCGGGCTGAACATTGTCACTTTTCCTCTGTTTGGGCAAGCTGTTTACACAAGGAGAGAGTAATAGTCACAGCTCTGGGGGGTTATAAACTCACGTAGGGTGGGTTTGGAGCTGGGCTTTGCTGGGGGTGGAGCAGGAGGATCCCCCCACAGATGGTCCACGTTTAGGAGGAAACAGGAAACGACTCCCTGCATAGTCTAACCATATCTTCACAAACAGAAACATGTTATAAACACTCCCCTTCATAGAATGTGTCTTTCATAGTTCTCATAATCTGACAGTGGACAGTTTAAGTATTGATAATTGGTTCATATTGGGCAAACACAGCAACATTTGATCACTTTTACTGCAAACATAATAAAAAAAAGCTGATTATTGATATTTAAATGTGTTTTTATTTTATTTTAGTTGCTGATATTAATCTGAGTCTGCATAACTAAACATACATATAGCTATATATTTAATTTTGCAACTTTGTGCCCACTGGCTCTAACATCTGATGGGTCTAGACAGTTTTCCATGCAGTGGCAAACGGGTGGTGGGAGGTTTTTCCAGTGTGGAACGGTAGGATGTTACATAGGAATATATAAGTAGATTCAACAAAAGATCTCTTATTTATTATGATACACTGATCAGCCATAACATTCTGACCGGGGACAGTAGAATGGGTAATAATACTGTTTCATTACAGTGGTTCCTTTCACTGGGTTGGATATATTAGGCAGCAAATGAACATTTAGTTGTTGAAACTGATTTGTTGGAAGCAGTAAAATAATCAGTGTAAGGAAGTGAGTGACGTTAACCTAGCGATGACCGGATCAGAGCATCTCCACCACTGCAGGTCTTGTTGTTTGTTCCTGGTCTGCAGTGGTTAGTACCGACCACAAATGGACTAAGGAAGGATGTCCCAATCCCAGGTTAATTGAGCATCTGTGAGAGTTGGACAAATAAACCTGACCCATGGAGACCTACACAATATTAGACAGGTGGTAATAATGTTCTGTTCCCATAGATGCTGGCTTGGTTGAGATCCAGTTGTTCTTTAGATAGTTTTGGTCAGTTCTAACCACTTTACGCTGGGAATGAGCAAAAAGATCTGGAGATGCTCTGACCCAGTGATTTAATCTTCACAATTTCCTCCTTGTCAAAGTTACTCAGATCCATAATCTTGCCCATTTTGCAGTTTCTAACACATCAGCTTTGAGGTCGACATGTTCTGTTCATGCTGTCTAATATATCCCACCCACTGACAGGTCCCATTGGAATGAGATAATCAAAGTTAATACCACTTTGCCTGTCAGTGGATGACATACATATGTAAGTCCCCTGAATCAAACATTACTCAAGTGTTCTTAAAGACCACTGCTGAAACAAGACTTTGCAGCTCTTGAAAAGTTAAAGCAAAATAAAAGAAAAAAAATATCCCAGTCCAAGTACAGCCTCTGCTCTGTAGAAAATTGCAATAATTTCCTCCAAGACATAGTGGAGACGCCCCCCTGTTGATCTGTCCTTGGATAAACTTCAGTCATCTAACACATTGCATAAGGTTTTATTTATTTACTTATTCATTTACAGGACCGCGGAAGTCTTCAGCCACAGGGGTTGTAATGAGCACACATATTTATTTCTCAGTCTCTTTACTCAAACACAACAACAAAACACAGGAAACATGTTCACAGTATTAAGAACAGTTGCAAAGAATGGCCTTTACAATAAGATCTGTATGATATATCTTGACTGAAATCTAGTGGAAATGTGATTATAGAGTAGTGCATTGAATCTCATATTGTCTGAGTACTTTAAAACTATATTTAGAGCAAAGGGAGGTTTCACTAAATATGTGCCACTTTGGTCTGTGGACATTTTTTTTCTCTGAAATTGTGGTTTCTAATGCACACTCATATTCTAGTTGTAACTGAATAGAAATGATAAGAAATGCATATGTATGGTCATTATAACCTTGCTAATACAATGATCTTAATGCTTTTCTACCATATTTGGAATATCTATGTGATAATCTGTCCAGAAATGTATCACAAACACTGACTCATCCGAGATTCATCAAACTCTACCATGACCCAGGCTGTACGGCTCTGTATAATCCTCACACGTTAATGGCAAATATGTATAAATGTTGTCACTGTGTGTTAGCTGATGGTACTGGGAGAACAGAGCTACATTGTCTAATAATTATATTGAGATTTGGATGTTACATCTGTTCCTGGAAAGAGCAGCTACAACTGAAATGAGGTGCAGAGTTCCACCTCCTGATGAGGATCGTGTCTTATGACTGAGTCAGTGCAGCTTCAAAGTCGACCTCATGTTGAACTTTTCTCAGCTCTTTACCTTTTTGATACTTGGTTCTTAGTTCGTGATGTAAGGCTAAGTCATAAATCATATCATTTCATCCACTTTTATATACAGGGTGTTCACAAAGTCTCTTTACAATTTAAAAAATGTATTGAAAAAGGAATTGATGAGATATGTTAATCAGATTTGTTCTATGTACTCAGTGGTTATCAGAGTTTTTAATCACATTCTGGGATCATTGGTCCATTTTTCTTCCATGAGAGATCAATTACTGCAAATGTTCACCTTGACCTTTTGACTGAATATGTCGAACCACAACTGGATGGCCGTCAACCAACCATCATTTTCCAGGTAGATGGTGCACCACCACACTGGGGACTGCATGTTGGTGGGTTTCTAAATCCAACATGTCCAGACCGGTGCGTTGGAGGGGATGGCCCATTTCCCTGGGCATCTCCTTCACCAGATATTACTGCCCTGGATTTCTTTCTATGGGGTTATGTTAAAGATATTGTGTATCGGACAAAGATACAGGACATCCATGACCTGAAGTAAAAGATCACTGATACCATTGATACCATTGATGAGGTTATAATACAGCCAACATGGCAAGAAATCGTGCCTATATAGAGGTATATTAAATGAAGAAAAAAAAAAAACTTCAACATCTACTTTTCATTTTGGATTTTTCACAGATTTGTCTATTCATTTGCTGTTGTAATAAATTTGTAAAATTGTAAAGAGACTTTGAGGACACCCTGTAGTCATCTTAATTTTGCATGGTAAGTTTTACATGGATTAAGGCTCAGATCAGATGACACTGAGACACAAAGAGATCCCTTCATCACTCTTTTATTAAATAAAGTTCAATACACTCACAGCGATTGAAGTCATGTTGCAGGGTTCTCCCCTTGAGTTATCTTTTCTCAGAATAAAGCATATGAATCATAGAGGCATGCATTAGGAAGACCCAAACAACATGGTGGACCGTCTATAATCCTGTGATTCATTTGTATGTATATGCAGGTGCATTTGAGCACCTGGTGTCTGTTGTCCTTGTGCTGTCAGAGATCATAATACTAGACTTGTAGTCATCAGTCTGCTGTGATGCAGCAGCTTATTTTAGAGGCCGTGAAGGCTGTGGGACGCAACAATCAATACAACCCTTCTACAAGAAAGTAACGGCGCACAGTAACACATATGCTGCTCCATATTGTATACATTTTTGTTCTCTTTATAAAAAATAAGCAAAAACAACAGTGCGATCCTTTATAAGGACATAATGGGGCTTCTTAAAGCGCAGACAGCGTTGCCACTGAGCTGCAGTGGTCTGATGAGCGGTGGAAAAACTCATATGGTCAGATGAGTCATCCTTCCCCCCCAAGTTTCAAGACATAGACATGTACACGTGTGGCACACAAACTGACATCTACCAGCCCAGTGGTTTCTCACTGTGATTTGTTACAGTTATGAATGATTACATTCATCCATTTGGGGCAGCTGTGGCTCAGGAGGTAGAGCGGGTCGTCCAATAACTTAAGGGTTGGCGGTTTGAATCCTGCTCTGTCCTAGTCATGTGCTGTTATGTCCTTGGGCAAGACACTTCACCCAGTGTCACTCACACTGGTGTATGAATGTTTGGTGGTGGTCAGAGGGGCTGTTTGGTGCATACACTTCTGTCAGCTTGCCCCAGGGCAGCTGTGGATGTGTGTGAATAATGGATCACTAATATAAAGCGCTTTGGGTGCCTTGAAAAGCGCTATAGAAATCTAATTTATTATTATTATTCAATGATAATTAATTATTAAGCCTTACTAAAGTTATGATTACTTTGTCTAAAGATCAAGATCAGGAGTCTTACAGTATCAGTGAGGATATGGAGTTTTCAGTAATTGTATAAAAACATTTCATTATTTACTTGTTTTTAGTAAAGTGAGGATATAAAGATAATTTAAGGGCAGAAAAGGGATTTAAAAGAAAAACTAATAAGCCAACCATTAATTTAAAATGCAATGCAGGTCAAAACATGGTTACAAATATTCACAGATCACCACAATGTACTGCAAACTCTGTGAATAACTACATTTTGTTTTGATAGCATGAAATAAAATAATGTTGGATCATCTCCAAAGGGACAGGAGCTGAATGCCTTTTATTAAAAAGTTTTAAAATGTATATATCACACAATCTTGTACTCTGGGTAGCCTTTGGATTGAGAAGAATGGTATTGACCTTATGTACTGTTTATATTCACCTATAGCTTTGTTCTTTTGTGATGAACTTGTGCTTATCTGATTGCTGGGTTGTGCAGTTTACATCTAAAACAAATGATCATTTTTGTTCTGAATTGGGTTTGTGAACTTAGTTAAACCTGAATCAGATGTTTCACTATAAGCCCATTATCATCCATGTCACTTATAAACCAACTGAACTCCAATTGGAGATATTGGCCCGTCAACTTGAGCAGTGTTCTCCACCACCATCTTAAAAACACCAAAAAAAGGACTATAGTTGGGAAGAATGGTGTTCAACCTTCCAGCAGAGTTCAGAGCCAAGGCACGGTGAAGTATAACTGGAGGCACATGGTGATCCTACACCTTAATAATACACTTTATGTCAGTTTTTCCTTTAATTTGTCACCCATCTGTACAACGACTTACAGTGGTCCCACAGTTTATAAGGCGTGAAATATCTTGGTGCTTTATTTGGTTTGATGAGGCTGGCTTTCACCATAGATTTGGGTATGTGTTGTGCACCTGCGCTGTAAATACAGAAAATATAAAGCGGACATGCTAAAACGCACAGGTGAACATCAGAATGAAGCATGCTTCAAGTATTTGATGAAATCTGTCACTGTGATGAGGCAGCTACTGCAAAGCCTGAGCCAAAGCACCAAATGCTTCCTTTTTATCTTTTGGTCTGATCTACAGAGAAGTGAGACGTCTGCATCATCAAGCACTACACCTCAAAGCTGATCTCTCTTGATTGTCCAAACAGAGGCTCTGTCGCCAGGTGTGTGTCTGAGTACGCTCGCCGCAGGTGTGTAGAGCTGCATGTGGTCTTGATGGCCACCTCATAGGGAGGCGGGGGTCCGAGCCAGGGAGGAGGGTTAGGTGATGGGCTGAAACCCCCCGGGTCCATGGGAGGGTAGTCAAAATCCTCACCGTGAGCACCATGTCTGTGGCGTTCCATCGTCCTACACTCAGGAAAAAAAAAAAAGCGTAGAAATCCATTATAGTTTATTGAAAACAACATGATGTCCCAACACAAATTTCTGTGTACAGTTTTTGAGGAGCTCAAGTACTCGATGGCAACTGGAGTCATGTTACATCAGTAGCCGTGTTTCCTGACAAATACCGGAATTGGATTTCATAATGAACACACTAGCTGTACTGGATCATACAAATCTGTTGAATTATAGTCTGGGCCATGGTAGGCCTTTTTGTTTTCTACTGACAAACATCCCTGTAATCAAACAGGAAAACGTAATAAGATTAATTAGTTCAAATAAAACCCATAAAGTACTTGGACCAAACCTGTTCTTGTTTCTAAATGTGTTTTGTTTGCTGTTTTGCTATCTTTATTTTTAGATAATGCATCTTGCCTGTGGGCAATTTAAATGGGATATTAATCTAAGATTATCATTATGTCATCAAAGCTGAGAGAGGCCTGCAGAGGGCAAAAGGGAGGGTAATATGACATTTATTTAGGAATGAATGCATATTTAGTGAACAAATTTCTAATTTTTTTCCTTGAGAAAAAAATGCAGGTTTTTAAGTATGAGCTTTCATAATTTACTATTATTCTCATATGTCTGCTCCATCCCAAAAAAGTTGATGAATGAACTTTTATTGTAATAATTTAGTATAGATACACAGGAAGAATAAAGTCGACAGAAGGCAAAAAAGCAAATATAATCAGGGAATCATGTCTTAGAGTCATTTGATTCTGGATTCATTGATAGTAACCTACAGAAACACATACACATTTATTAAGATTAAATGTTTGATTTCAGATTCTTTTCTGCACAATACAAGCGATCATAACGATAAAAGTTGATATGTATATGTAATATGACTATCTCCACCAACCTGGGCAGAAACACCGACTGCGATTCTGCAAAGCGGGTCCCCGGGGGTGAGAAGAGGGCATGGCTGCTGAAGTTGGGGTAATCATTGTATGGATAATGTGGACAATCTGGATCAAACTCCCGGTGGTTGTAGTTCACCGCACTTTTGCTGTTCATGGCCCAGAAGAGCCCCAGGATGAGCATGACCACCCCCAGCACCACGCAGCAGAGGGAGAACGCCTGCAGACGGCTCTGGTAGGAGGCCAAGAAGGCTGTGGAGCCCCCGGTCACAATGAGGAAGGCTCCGATGAAGATAGCTCCGTGGTGCAGGGAAGGCATCCTACCTCAGGACCGTGGCTATTACTGAGGATGTAACACTGGACACTGTCAATCACACACAAACTGCCCCAGCGAGTGCGTTCTCCATGCGCTCTGAAGGACCACACACACCCAGATAGTCACCATGAAGTTATAAAAATCCCGTTACAGTTACAGATAACAGCTGATGAAATCATTTTAATCTCCCATAAAGATTATAAACTGTTGATCATAATAGAGTCCATGTGGAAGTCCAGATCCCGTGTTGAAGTGTCCAAAACGACGCTTTGTTGGGAAATAAAGAAAAAGAAACAAAAAGAAAACGGTGATTGGCAGTGATGCGCATCAGGCCAATGTGGACGAAGCTGTGTGTGTTTATCATCAAGGCAGATGGACGAGAGGACGGCAGAGCCCATTAAGAAATCTTTACTGGCGCCCCACCCTCCTCTGTCTAATGTGTCTGAAGGGTACCACTTTAGCCCTGTGTGTGTGTGTGTGTGTCTGTGTGTGTCTGTGTGTGTTAGAACTTCCAACTCCTATAAACATTAAATGAGCATACTGGATATGACAAAGGGGTTCTTTGTAGCCCAGTGTCCCAAAGTCTCAAAAGGCTACATTGTGCAACAAAAATAAGTTTGACCCAGGTTTCAACCATCACCAAATCTTTTGGTTGTAGGGTCTTTTAAAGGGAGAGGATTGGAGATTCAATATCAATTTAACTGATTTTACATGAAAATTTAAATGAAATAAATTACCTGCAGAGTTACAATAACAAGTAGAAAAGCACTATGAAGCTATAACTGAATGAATACTGCAAATGAAAACTAATAGAATATAGCTATTTATGAAGCGCATTTAAACACAGCAGCTTACCAGTGTGGTAGTATAAAATGCTTAAAAATATATAAAACAAAAAAATTTAAATTACATAAAAAATGACAAAAACACGTAATTTTTTTCTTCATTTTTAACTCTGTATTATAGGTCACTTCAATATTCTATTCTATTTTACTGTATATTGACTTCAGTGATTGATATCAGCGGTGTTGTAACAGAAAACTGGGCGCATGGTGTGACAGCCTTCCTGCTTTATGATTGGCTGGAAATCAGAGAGGATATCGTCCCAGGATTCACTACAACCATGCGGTTGACGAATCAGCGTGTAAGTACGTACAGCTGGTCCCGCCTTTTTTGTGACAGCGACCAATCAGAGCAAAGCAGAGGACGGGCCCACCGACCACCCAGCGCTGCTCACCTATCGCGGTGAAGGGACCATGAGGAGTGGGGTTTGTGTGGAGGGATAATCAATAGTCAGTTCGCCAACATTGTCTCTTCACCTGTCAGCGGAGGTCTGAGCAAAAACTGAAGATAATTGTGCACATTGTCGGAGCTGAAGCCATGGATCCGCTGCTGTATTTAGCCGGTGTGGTTGTTTTGTTTCTGCTGTGGATCAGAGTCAAAGGTCTCGATTACGTGATCATACATCAGAGGTGGATATTTGTGTGCCTGTTCCTCCTGCCGCTGTCTGTCATATTTGATGTGTATTATTATTTGAGGGCATGGCTGATTTTTAAGATGTGCTCTGCGCCAAAACTTCACGACCAGCGCGTGCGAGACATCCAGCGTCAGGTGAGCATCTGTGTGTGTAGTAGTTCTGCTTTTTATTAATGTACCTATAGACAGTATGTAGGTATCAACTTCATAACTAATATAACACGATTGAATAACTTACACTGCAACAATGAATGAGTGGGAGACATGCATTCGGGCCTCACAGCTGCAACGATTAATCGATTATAATTAGTAAACAAAAATCCAAATTGTCTGACCCAGCTTGTTAGATGTCAATATTGTCTTGTTGCTTCCCTTCTCTGTAACAGTAACTGAATATCTTTTGTTTGCAAGCCCTGCAAGACATCTGAGAATGTCATCTGAAGCTTTGAGAAATTAATTTTCACAATGTTATGAGCCAAACATTTCATCCATTATTTGTGAAATTAATCAAATGGTTAGTTGAGCATGAAAATAATCATTGGCCTGGATCTAAACAATCTAAATGCTCTATGAATTTTCACTTGGATTTCATTTCAATATTTCAGATTTAACTATTAGATGCATCTTATTACTGTCTGTTGATGATAATCCATCATTTGATCACACTGGGTTTTTATTATTGTTTTATGCTATTGTCCAAGATTACATCCATGAAGTCATCACTGGGATCCAAGTCTGCTTAAGGGTATAGTTTTTACACCACCAGAAAAAAATGCGCTGTTGCCCATAAAGTTAGAATAAAATATTTTTACCTCTTTGTATAAAATGACAGTGTGATTTATCGTTGATAGATAAAGTGCAACTGGGACTCACTATGTGACCATTGCACCTGGTCAAAGGTGAATAATCGTATGTATAAATAGGAATAATAGGAGCAACAGTGTGTAAAGCTGACAGCTCTTTTTCTACCATTCAAAAACACGTAGATATTTATAGTTAATATTAGGGCCGTGCCAAAAAATGTTAAAATACTAAATGAGCTGATATCTGTCCATTACCACAATAAATGTCAACTCCTAATTCCTGTCAAGTATAAAAGCTGATTTTTGGTCATGAAGTTTAAGAAATCAGATGCTTATTCATTTTAAACCATTCTTTATGGTCAGGATATTTCATAAAAATCAAGCCAGAAGATAAAACTAATTACAATGATTGATCATTAAATCTGAATTAATTCAATAAAGTAATTATATTTTGAAGTGTTTTAACTCAAAATTAAGCAAAATAAATCCAAAAGAGGAAAGAAACAGGCCCAAATACAAATATACTGCTTTAACAGTAATCCTAATTTTATCACCAACCCCATGTAATATCATTATTAATGTAGGATTAATGTGGTCTGATGTTATTTGGTCTTAACCATTAATATTTGCATCACAGTAACATAGGTTAAACTAGACTAGCCCTTGCTGACATTATAGTATGTTAAATATGTTTATCATTAGTTATAAAGCACTAATCACTTTCTGCTGATCCTAAAGCTCACCTTGGTTATGATACTCAGAAAGAACTGAATCTTAATTTCTAAATAAGATTAACATCTTTAAATATGAACAATTCAAAATATAAAACCCACTGCGGATGTTGAAATATTGGAAGTATGTATTATGATTGCTGCCTTGTTATTATATTTATTCTACTGCTTAAGTAATTAATCTCACATGTGAAAGAAAACTTCACAACACTGGCTATTACACAACATTTTTTCATTTCACAGAAGCAGAAGCCGTTTTATTTCTGTTGTCTGATTACTTATCACATTTGTTTTTTATTGGTTTTCTTTTCATTTTTGTTAAACTGAACTGGAAATTTTGCCTTTTTGTTCTAATTTCGCCTAATGTTTCAGGTGCGTGAGTGGAGGAAGGAAGGCGGTAAGAATTACATGTGTACGGGTCGACCCGGGTGGCTCACCGTGTCTCTCCGAGTGGGAAAATACAAGAAGACCCACAAGAACATCATGATCAATATGATGGACATTCTTGAGGTGGACACAAAGAGGCAGGTGGGAAGAAACACCTATTATATGATATACTGGTGCCGTTCTCTGATCAGATGTCATCGTCTGTATAATAATTATTGTAGTGTATCACAAGTAAAGTTTCAGTAGTTTAGGTTGGCTGTTTATTTAATAACGATAACACTGTAGTCTCCTCACCAAATCAGTTTCTGAGATTGAGAATACAGTTACATCACTAGTAATGAATAAACACAATAAAGCACGCAAAAGATGCACTATCCACTTTCTCTCTATTGATATAGATTTCTTTTTAGTGACTCACAAATCTCAGCAATTCACTCACAGACCTAACAAGTACAAAAACAAGATCCAAATTGCATTTTTATAACAATATAATTTTTATTTAATCAGGCTGAGAGACCTGGGAACAAGGAATATTCGCTAAAAGATATGAAATTACGATAGACAAGAACAGTGAAGTCAAAAACAGTTACAAGAATAAAAAAATATATGTATCAGCCCTCAAAGACCTAAACAGCTGATACTTACAATAAACACTGAATTCACTCTGAGCTTATGTGAACATATACATAACCAAATAAATTAATTAAATATAGAAAATAAATAAATATAGAAAAAGACCTGATTTTCACTGAAAGATACAAAATACAGAAGATAATATTATAACAAATGGTGATCAGTCACATGGGAAAGTTGCCACAAAAATAAAAAATATAAGGCTTGAGAGTGAAGGTCTCAAGTTGAGGACAGTTTATAAATCATTCCATATAAAAGGTGAATGGTACCTGAAGTCAATGCTGCCAACACTGATACAAACATGAGGAATATCTGGGGTTACATAATAACTGGACTGAAATGACAGGAGGGATGTGTGGTAGTTTTAACAGTAGTGTTTAATAGATGAATAAAATGGTACAGATATTTTCTCTAGACCAGGAGTGTCAAAATCATTTTTTTCAGGGGCCACATACGGACAATTTGATCTCAAGTGGGCCGGACCAGTAAACTAATAGTATAAATAATGACAACTCCTCTTCTTTCCATTCTTTCCTCTTCGTTTTAATGCGAGAAACTAAAATTAAAGTTTGAAAATGTTACATTTATAAAGTATTCTTTTGCAAAAAAATAAAAAAAGTGAAGATTCTGAAAACCATGAACAACCTGAAATAAAAATAGAGAAATAAATGTAATTTTAACAAAATTATGCTTCACCTGTTATTTATCCACGTGCATTACAGACTGTAGTGGATCTGCAAAGGCACAAAACACTTAGTAACAGGCATAATATTTTAGAGCTTGGACTTATTATATATAGGTTGTTATGGTATTACTTTACTGGTCGAACACACTAGAGATCAAATTGGGCTGTATGTGGCCCTCAAACTAAAATGAGTTTGACACCCTTGACCGTTAACGTCTTCAGTGTCATTTTCAAATTACATCCTGGACCAGACTGGAACCTTTGGTGGGCTGACTTTGACCTGCAACACTCCTGTTCTTGACAGTAATGAAGTCCAATGGAGTGACAGAGTGTACAGAGAACAATAATAGTAGTAGTAGTAGTAGTAATAGTAGTAATATACATCAATACAATTTGGATTTCTATATTAAGTATGGGCGAAAAGGCGTAGGCTGAAGCAACAGCTTATTTTTGCCTACCCTATTTACAAGACCGAAAGTTGCAGAAACAGAACAAGTTAACAAGACGGCACAGTTTTAAACAATAATATAAAGAAAACAAATAATATAAATCTAAGCAAAATCTTCAATTTATACTAATAATTGCCTTACTTTATCCTAAGATTTTATATTTATTGAATACCTTAGTTTTAATCATCCTTGTAAATTTGGAAATTTGGTGACTGATGTGCATGATATGTGTGTAAGTTGTGATAAAAGGTAATGCATTATAGAAAAGTAGATGTAACTGTTGAAGGGTTACTGACAATATTTCCAGGCCAAGAGCTGAAAATAAATGTTGACCATCCAGTCAATTAAAAAGCTGATATTCAGTTTTTGACAAAATATTAAAAATAAACCAGGATCAGCATTCTAGGGTATTGTTAAGTTTAACCAGTAGAATTTACAGTGTAAGAACCAACAAGAGACAAGAGAATAATAAGTTAGAATAATAGGTAATATATGTTTATTTTCAATAACAGTAAAAATGCTAGTTCATACATAAATTCAGATATAAATGCTTAAAAAGAAATCCACACTTTATGGATGTTATTTAATGCTTGTTTATAGTAAGAGAGTGAATAATGTGACATTGCAGTGCAGTCAGACAGAGCTAGCAGGATTACATTTTATTGATTGGAGTTTTGTCTGTTTTTAGGTGGTCCGAGTAGAGCCTTTGGCAAACATGGGTCAGGTGACAGCTCTCCTCAACTCTATTGGCTGGACACTGCCAGTGCTGCCTGAACTGGATGACCTCACTGTGGGTAGGTTTTCTGTAATACAGTTATTCTTGATGATTTTAGAGGGGATTATTAGAGCGTCATTGTCTATTCCTCCCGTTTTCTACAAATAGACGCACTGATGATTTCCACAGCTCACTGTCCACTCATGGAGATCCTGCATTTCCTCCTGTAATCGCTATTTCCTGTTTGGAGCTTCAACAATTTCTCTAATTGTGTTAGATGATTGATGTTGTAGCTCAAAAGATGAAACTGGGAGGAAATGGCTGCAGTGTTGGAAGCACCCGTGGATCAGGTTTCATAATGGATTTCTTGATGTCATAAACTGCGCATCAACAATCTAATGTTTTCCCATCAGTCCACGGTACATTCATTTATCCTGATGTCCACACAGGCACATACATAGCACAGGGGGCAGACACTGCTTGTGCTTTCGTATTTTATCACCGTTGTTTTTACCTGGGAAGAAAACAAACAACCACGGTATGAATTGGTTATTGTTGCTCCTTTTTCAGGTGGTTTGGTGATGGGTACTGGCATCGAGTCATCGTCTCATATTTATGGGCTGTTTCAACACATCTGTGTCGCATATGAACTGGTTCTGGCCGACGGAAGCTTAGTCCGTTGTACTGAGGTGAGCGCTGGCTTTGATTGAATCAGAAACTAGTGTGGTTCGGACAGTGTTACGTAATTATTGCACAACAGCACAACAAAAACAGAGGGTTTCCAGAATATGCAGGGGAGTCAAACATACGGCCCGTGGGCCAAAACCGGCCCACCAAAGGGTCCATTCCGGCCCGTGGGATGAATTTGTGACATGCAAAAATTACACTGAAGATATTAACATTCAAAGGGTGCAAAATCATTCAAGAAGTAAGTCCAGTTTTAACAATAATCTGCCTATTACTAAATGGTTTGCGTCTTTGTAGATCCACTGTGATCTGTGAGTTGTAATGTACATGAGTAAATGATGAACTGAGACATAGTCTTGTTAAAATTGTACTTATTTTTTTTAAGAAATTTCAGGTTTTTCATAGTTGTTCGTGTCCCTCACATTTTTTAAAGGACAGTTTCTAGATGTAACACATAACATTTTCATCCTGTAATTTTTATTTTTTCACTCTACAACACAGAGAAGAGTATGGAATCATGTTATTATTTAACTGGTCCGGCCCACTTGAGGTCATATTGGGCTGTATGTGGTGCCTGAACTAAAATGAGTTTGACACCCCTGGTTTAATGCAAGAGTCTACATACAGTCCAGACATGACCAGAGACAACATGCATCAACAAAACTATGCCATATTTATGTGTATAGTCAGTCATATCTAAAATGAACCTTTTAATAAATAGTAGGTTACCCATGTGTAATTAGGGGTTAGGGTAAAGGTTATAGCTGAGCCACATCCTAAACTAAATCCTAAATCTGAATAAATATATTTCACTCTATATCTCTTATGTTCCATGATGGTTCCTTGAAAATGGTTAAAAGATTAAAATGTTCTTATGACTGTCACACAGGAGGACAATTCGGATCTGTTTCATGCCGTCCCGTGGTCCTGTGGAACTCTGGGTTTCCTGGTTGCAGCTGAGATTAAGATAGTCCCTGCTAAGCAGTGGGTGAAGCTGCGCTACGAGCCAGTCAGAGGTCTGGAGGACATCTGTAAACGCTTCACGGAGGCATCACAGAACAAGGAGAACACATTTGTCGAGGGTATTCAGTATACTCTGGACAGTGCAGTCATTATGACCGGAACTATGACGGACCACGCAGAGCCTGATAAGGTAAGGTGTGCGTCGATGACATATGTAGATTTGGGTGGTTATCTTTGCATGGTGGTCACATGAAGCATCTATTTTCCTTCAGATCAACAGAATCGGCCTGCACTTTAAACCCTGGTTCTTTAAACATGTGGAGGGCTACCTGGACGGTGACTGCACAGGAGTGGAGTACATCCCTCTCAGACAGTACTACCACAGACACACTCGCAGCATCTTCTGGGAGCTTCAGGTACTCGCAAAACTCAGATAAAAGGACTGCATTAAAGGACTTTGTACATCTGCCAGGTTTTACCTCGTCATCATCTTACCAACTGCTCACTTGCTTCTCTTTATTACACTCTAATGCTCTTTCTCTCTTTCACGCACACATTTCATATTCGCACACACACACACACACACACACACACACACACACACACACACACACACCATTAGCCATTAGTGAGCGGGTTTGGCATCCTTTGTTTTCTGTACCAGTAAATGGTGTGATGAATTATGCATAGTATGGGTTTGACAGATATCTGTAGGAGCTTACTCTGGGCTTTTAGCTACTCTCTGTTTTAGAAAGTATGCTTTTGGAGACAGAAAATAACCAGACAGAAACAGAGATGATCAAAAGGTAGATTTTAATTGGCAATTAGACTTGTGATAGAAGCCATTGACCTGTTTGCCCTATTGGTGACTTGTTGACTCCCTCTGGTGGAAATGAAGAGGAGTGCTAATAAATTACAGCCATTCAATATTAGTATCTCCTAACATTGAAATCTCATTAAAGGTAATAACAGGGTCCTTAGCATTCATGTAAATATAAAATTAAATACCAAGCTAGTATTTCTGTATTAAGGACCACCTCAAATGTAATCAGAGTGTGTCAAGACTTATGTATACAGACAAATATGCTAGGATTTTATAAAAACCAGATAACAGCCATCTTTAAGATGCATTCTGTAACTACCCTATAGGCAAAGTGTGTAATATTATCCCCCAAAATATATACATAGAAACTCCTACAATAACAGTCCCTTTCATCACTTGTGTGTCTGACAGGGTCTGGTGTTTTTTCCTGCAGAGACTCTGCATTCTGCCTGTATTTCCCTGTTTTTAGGGGTGTGTTTGTAAGTCCAACCAATAAAAGCTTCATGCAGTGTGTGAACAATAACAATGAGAACAACAAGAACGGAATAATTACGCAGCTGCTTTTCTCACTTTATTTGGAGGGGCTGTAGTTCTGTCGGATGAGACAATACTCTGGGCAGAACACACACATATGGAGAACCCTCTGTTACACACACACACACACACACACACACACACACACACACACACACACACACACACACACACACACACAGAGCAGGGCAGTTGTTGCTTTGGTTGCATTTCCCTCTAGATCATTCCCATAGAGTTTTGCTAAGGTGTGGTGTGTTATTTGTACTTTTGTATTATAATCACACTGACAGAATTTAGGAACAATGTTTTATTTTTCTATTCCATTCAGTCTATAAACAGCTAAAGTGATGTTTCTTCCAGACTTGACTTTGGAATGAAGTTGCAAGTTATTTTTTGATCCCCTTTAAATTACACCATCAATTACATATGATATTTGTACATTTTAAAGATAATTATAGTCAAGTCAGAAAATCACAGTTTGTAGTAAAATTGTATCAGGCTGTGAAAATAAGGTAAATACAAAGACTACACACCTGAAAGTGGTGTCATTGTACCTGTCTCTGTCCACAATCTCTTCCGTGTCTGAAGAGATCTCTGCAGCCTCAGCATGAACACACTGTAGTGATTTTCACCTGCTTTGAAAACATTTTTGTCTCACTCTTAAGGATTGAGGTAAAATGTGCTAAGTCAGCGGACATATTAGTGTAGGTGATGTGTATCACATGTAAGACATGCAGTACATTTAGTTTTTTGACTTGTTTCTTTACTGTCTTTTCCACAAACCATGACTTTCTTGGCTTGTAAAATTATCTTTTAAATTGTTAAACATTATATGTGTAAATGGTGACCTAATTCAAACTATAAAAAAAAAAAAAAATTTCACTCACTATTGACCGCTGCTGATATGTTTTTTCTGAAGCCCAGAAGGGACTTGGGCTCTTCATTGCTCACTTGACCAGTACTCCCTCTCACTCGTTCACTGAGTGGAGACGAGGGGAAGTACGAGTGAAAAAAAAAAATGTATGTTTTGCCTTCAGGCATTTTAGTAGAAGTAACGTTGAATGACTGAGTCACAGAGATGCACGAGGTTTAGACTGAGTATAATGTCATTTAGACCTATTTGATCTGCTGTGTATTCAAATGCACAGTTTTTATAGAAGAGGTCACTCTGTTGGAATCACTTGTGTCTTGTTTTATACTTGAGGTCAGATTTGAATAACTTTAGAACTTGATGAGGACCAGAACATTATTTTTATTATGTCCTGGTATGTAAAACCGTAGAATTCAAAGAGTTTCTCAAGGCAATATATACATATAGGCAGCAATTATGGATAATATTTGAGATATATGTATTGATAATACTTGAAAAATGGAGTGATGATGATTTCCCCTTGTCATCAATAGACAGAATGAAAGCTGTGGAAAGCCAAGTCAAGATACAGCAAAAGGTTTTACCCCTGAACACAGTGATCATGTTACTAAATAAATTAGACAGTAAGTAGGGAATGTAGTGATATCTCTGCAGCTGTAGTTCTGATAGGTCTTGGAGTAAAACCCCCAGTCTTCTGTGTCCAAGTAAACTTGTGGTGGAGCCTGAGACAAGATGGATTTTAAGGCAAGACTAACCTTGAGCACTACAGCACAAGTTAATTATGATGTTAAAATGGCATAGTCTTTAATCCAGAAATTGTAGATCTATAAGTAGTTCACAATTGTGTAAAATATCCATGTTTTATTATTTATTTAAAACTCAAATTTCTCACCCAAAGTTTAATGTAAATGAATGTCTCTGTCTTTCCTCCAGGATATCATTCCCTTTGGAAACAACGCTGTGTTTCGCTGGCTTTTTGGATGGATGGTTCCTCCAAAGATCTCTCTATTGAAGCTCACCCAAGGAGAAACAATCAGACGGCTTTATGAACAACACCACGTGGTCCAGGACATGCTCATACCCATGAAGCATCTGCAGGACGCCATCACACGCTTCCACCAGGACATCGATGTGAGATGTCAATACAGGGAATAAATGAGCTCTTAATAGTATGTAGTTGTGGTTATGTGATTTTAAATGACTGGTGTTTTTTCAGGTTTATCCTTTGTGGCTGTGTCCGTTCCTGTTACCGCCCGGCAGAGGGATGGTTCACCCCAAAGGTCAAGAGGAGGAGTTGTACGTGGACATCGGGGCTTACGGGGAGCCCAGGGTCAAACACTTTGAGGCTAAAGCATCAACACGTCAGCTGGAGAAGTTTGTCAGAGATGTGCACGGGTAAGTGTTAAACGACCAGTGTTGTATAAAGTACTGGAAAGTCATAGTTGAGTAGAAGTACAGGTACCTTATAGAAAATTCAAGATTCCTTTTTATATTGTCAATGTACACAATGAAATTCTGATGTCCTTGTAGGAACAGAACTTCTTGAGTAAAAAGAGGAAATATACAATGAAAAATATTTAAAGAGTATTAAATAGTAAAAAAATAAAATAAAAACAGGAAAAAACAAAAAAGGCACACACACACCCGCCCCTCCCCCATTCTGTCAAGTCACACATTCACACATTCATACCTAGTTAAGGTTCAGAGGACAGTGAGATGTAAGTACAGTAGTTAGTGCACGTGTCATTTCATTTGGTGACTTGGTAGAAGTCCAAGTCACCAAATGAAATGCTACTAAAGTTAAAGTTGTTAAGTATCTAGTATTTACTGTACTTGAGTATATCAAGTAATCTACAATTAAATGTACTCATGTAATGAAAACAAAAGTATAAGTAAATGTTAATAATAACCAAAGGCAGTTAGAATTTGGAATATTACACTGCTGCTCACATCAATAGATCGTTGACAGGTTGAGTGTGGACCATCGTTTGCACTTGCGTGTCAAGCGATTAAGCCCAATGACAAATCAGCTTCTGACTTTGTTGCAGTCACCGGTAATCTCAGCAGTAAAAACACCAAATTACCTTCAATTTATTTTTACAATGATACTGTGCATTAAAAATGTATGGGAGTGGAAGTATGTAACTGAGTTAGGAAATGTAGTGAAGTAAAAGTGAAAGTAAACAGACTAAAAAATACTCAGTAAAGTACAAATTCGGCCAAAACATACTTGAGTACAGTAGTGAAGTATTAGTACTTTGTTACTATACAACACTGTAAAAAAACACACTGGATTTAAGCACGTATGCAATGTTATCAATTACACCCAGAGCTAAAACACACACACACACTAGAGAGGTTAAATATAATGCAGTTCACATTCAGATTCAATCCCCTCCTTTGTTAATTTTTTTTGCTCTCAGTGTTTATCTCTGTTTTCCATGTGACATCTGTGTCCTGCAGGTTCCAGATGCTTTATGCTGATGTGTACATGGACCGAGAGGAATTCTGGGAGATGTTTGATGGACAGCTGTATCACCGTCTGAGACAGGAGCTAGGGTGTAAGGAGGCCTTCCCAGAGGTTTACGACAAAATCTGTAAATCTGCTCGACACTGAACGCCACGTCCTGCCTTTGACCTCAACTCAGATCTGTGCCACACACACACACTGAAGCAACTTTAACCTTTGACTCCGGCTCATATTGGGTGACTTTGGGATATATCACAAACTTCATGCAATGTTTAATACAAAGATTTATCATCAGCATTTTCTAAAGAGGAGGCAACGATGTCCTAAAACTAAAATATAATCAAGACTGTGTTTTCATAGCCCATTGTACCAATATAAAGCAGAGGAACAGAAGCAGAAGTACTGGTATTGTGTTATCATGAATGTATTCAGTTTGAACTTTTTCCCACATTCAGCTTAATTTAACACTCATGGTCTGTTTTCCTGTGCTACTTGTCTCTAAGACCTCTCGAGTCTGTGATTGCTGTGCATATTGTTCTAAACGCTGTCTTTGCTTTCTTTTTTGTGTTAACATATGGGAATATTTCCAAGCTAATGTTTGTCATGTTCCTTTCTGTGTATTTCTATGTACACCTCTTAGTAATGGTCAGCCTTACATAGACTTTCTCAAGTGTATACACTGTTAAAAATAACCTCCTATTTTACATTCTGAAAATATCTTTAAGGACTATATTTTGTGAACATTTTTACTATTCTGAAGTCCAGTAAGTTATAAGCATCTATTTTGATAAAAGAAAATCACTGGTGGTATCAATAAATGAATCTCATGTCCATTCATGGTCTTAACGTTCATTTAAATACAAATAAAATAAATTACTTTTGACTCTTCATTTAGACATATGATAGCAGATAGTTACCCTCTGAAAGAATATATAATAGTTCATTTAATTTTATTACTTTAAACAAATCGTCTGCATCATTGTCACAGAGAAAAAAGAAGAATGTAAATGTGTTGTAATATTTGACTTTCAAACACAAATAATGATTTTGTTTCTAAACGGACACCTTTGTCAAACTTAGGCTCAAAGTCCAAGTTGACTCACAGAACCTTTGTAATTGGATCACCAGCTGCTAATAAAATTCATAGAAATTACATGATATTTTGTTTGTATTTTCTCAGGTATCTTACATACTTGTACTTAAAGTGTTTCCATTTAATGCTGCTTTATACTTCAACTACAATAGTGGAAAAAAGTTTTTGGACAACCCATGCATTTGCGAAAACCATTTCATGCATGAATTTTTAATAAACTAGTGGTAATTTTTACTCTGTGGTATTTCTAGTTTTACTTTAGTAAAGGATTTGATGCTTCTCTGATATTGTGTGATGTGTTTTAACTGTGTATGTTTGGGTCCTTCGAAGACATCAGATTACACTTTTGGGCCTGAGATATAGATTATTTAAAGGTTAATTGATTGTCTAGTGTTTTCTTGAAGTTGTTACTAAAAATGACACGGTTCCAGGTTGACCTGTAGCCTACATACCCACACCCACCCAGCTCTGAGTGTCCTTTTTCACCTACATTACTAGTGTACCTTACGCAAACCCTTGGAGACCACTGTGCATTAACTTACCCATTAATGCCCGGAGGGTTAGTTTGTTTTAACCTGACAGAGTATGAGGAACCAGTAGTGTTTGTTTCAGATGTCAATGGGGAAAAGATTCCTGGGTACAACCTGGAATTTGTTCCGCCTTCCTCAGATCACAGTTAAGAAGCCGAATTTGCGAAACGCAGGTTGGTAGGGGTAGGTACCGCCTTTCTTGCCCCCTATTGGCTAGATCTATCTATCTATCTATCTATCTATCTATCTATCTATCTATCTATCTATCTATCTATCTATCTATCTATCTA